>BSQZ01000009.1:2573251-2715751 GCA_033239005.1 Lamellibrachia satsuma
CACATGTTCACTTTAAGTGCTTAACCATTAAAGGTGCGCAGTATGGTCGTTTTATATAGTAAAATTGCATTATATAGTGTAAGCTATATCTGTTCTAGCACCTTACCCACCCAAATGTGTTTTAATGAACCATAATTTAACAATATACGTTGACCGTTATTTGTATAATTTAAATGTTTCGACTCGAATATCATGTTTACATTGCATACTGAAATGCAATGTCAGTATTCGTAAACAGGTAAAGGTGAAAGTATACTTTAAAGCTTTCTTTCATTAAAACACGTTTGGACTGTCAGGATAGTAGATTAATAAGTTTATACTATATTACATAGTTAGATTGTACGATAACATCGATCAGACTTTGCACGTTTAGAGTTAAGACCTAGTGTCAAACGGTCTAGCTAATAATATTGTCAAACGGATGAAACATTACATTTAAAACAGTCCACATTATTCATATGTTATCATTTCAACTTAGTGGTCTGGCAGGTATTAAATCTATCGGTTGTGTCGACCGATCTTTCTTTTGGCCTGATTGAACATGTCAAAGGTCATACATGTCAAAGGTTAAACATTGGGCAAAATTCGTAAATCACATCGCTCCATTGATCGTGTGTTTGTGTAAATCGGCAGTAGATAAAACCGGTTTTAATCACTGACATGTGTCTGCCTCTTCCCATTATTAAAAGTATATTTACATAATAATAAACACAGCGCGATAACTAGTAAAACAGAACAGTTGTCATTCAACCGCGCATCGTCGCTAAAAAGGGTATATTAATGAAAGTAAACGTTTATTTTATACAAATGATACATTCTTTTATGCATATGTCGTTATCATGTTAAGATATGTATATGTCCTTAACATGCTTAACTGACCCAAGCACATACGTCTATACTCTACAACAACAAAAATATTGTTTTGAATTGTCTGAAATATCGTCTGTTGGTGTTAACACATTCGTTACTGATTTTCATGGATAATTAAATAGACCTACAAGGATAATGTGTGCATTTAATTAAACACATTTAATCAAACAGTGATAACGTAATAAATACATGATTGTTGGGGAAATGTGTTTGTCCTATGACATTAACAGAATAAAAATCTAAAACGTCCCGCGTAGAATTTTCCGTCTTTAGCAGTCGATGCGATTTAATTATAAAATGTAAGAATCTTGTCGCGACCGAGCTAACGGCACGCGAGGACGACAGTTGATTCGATTACTTGATCAATCGGTTGGGCCGGGTAGGATCACGACCCAGACATAGGCCGTGTATTGACAGTTTGGTCGTAACTCGGTCAGATCGGCGCCTGCCCCTGTCGATTATTCTGCATTCACACAAACGGGATCTTACAATCAGTGGCGTATTTAGGGGGGAGGCCACTGGACCGTGGCTGCCCCTTGGCAACATTCCCCCCCATATTTTCTGTTGTGCCGCTACATGGTAGCATGGGTGACTACTTTCCCCCTCCCCCATTTACCATTATTTTCACCAGCTATATGTGGAGTATATGATTAGGGCAATCTATTCATCCGTTTTAAATATGGCATGGTGCCTTAAGTCATGTTATGCGTCACTGTGAGCCCATTTGGGGATGGGATAGTCGCAACAAATCCTAACAAAATATTATTTAACATTTTGCGACGAATCTGATAGGCTATGTAAGTAATTGGCGTTTGCATGAGTGACTACTATTTCGTGTAGTCGAACTCCGTATAACCAAATTTGTTTTCGCTGTTGTCCGTCCATCGTAAGCAGGATTGGATGTTTCATGCATGGTTAATGTAGGAGAGTTGGCCATACATACAAATATCCCGCGAATCTTCAACAGGTTACCCTTAATTCACCAATACGCCTGTGTTTTTAGAATCTCTTCCGAAACCACGTCTTCCCTACACTTCCTCATATTCATGGTGCTAGAGGGGCCGGCACTTGATTGTGCAATTAATTAAGCAATTTATTTATTTCATGTTATGATGACACCGCTGCGCGAGGACGACAGTTGATTTGAGTTGAGAGTTGCCGCACCTGTGTAGCTGTCGTATAGATATACTCATACGTCCTACGACAGACCCGCGGTTGGAGAAGACTGTCTCGGACTGTCTCGGTGGTAGCCCCGGCTGCTGGCGGCTGTCCCAGATTACGATAAGCCACAGATAACGCGGAACCAACCATAGATAACGAGCAAGTGTGATCAGTACTTCAATGGATCCGCAGTCCCGGACTACTCTATTGGACATGTGCTAATCACCCAATTACCCCCCTGATTAGTGCGTCAGGTCGCTGTTATGACGGCCGGGTTGAGGGATCAATCGTGAAGGAGTGGGAGCCGGACGGACGCCCCCAGATAACACGGGGGGATGCGACAGGTGCACGTGCGTGTGAAGGTACTTGTGTGCCGCTGACGCCAATCGCAGCTGATGTAATAAGAACTACGATATTCGGAAAATGTTGTATACCGTTGTGGCGTGCGTGCGTGCGTGCATGCGTGCGTGTAAAACAATTACCCATTTTCGTTGCATGATATATTTCAAGGCATGGTAAATTATGCCATAATTTGACGATGGTCAAAACTTCCGATGTGGAAAATTTAAATGAAATGTCGCGCGGCGGCAGATAGCCTGAGTGCTCATATAGCCTTAGTGCTCATATAGCCTGAGTGCTCATATAGCCTGAGTGCTCATATAGCCTGAGTGCTCATATAGCACGAGTGTTCATATGTGTCCGTCGCGACGTGCATACATCTCTGCGCCAGTAATCAGGTTACGGGCAAACACATTACCTGTGATACGTCCCCCACGCTCTGGTGAACGCGTGGCGGAGGCATCAACATATTTCGGTTTTTAGAGGAGTGAGCACGCAACTGTGTGAGAAACTGTATTAAATAAAACAATACGCGCTGGCATTGAAGGCGTAGTTAATGTTTCCGATGTTCAGTTATGTTATTGGATTCGACATTAGATCACAGGCATTCAAATTCAATGTTCCGCGATCCATTTTGGCTCTTGCAACTAGTTTTGTTGCTTTCGACTTCTAGACAGACTCGGTCAAATACTTCAAAAGTATTCATTGTTGGCATACTTAAAAAGTTTTTGATGCAGTGCCTTAGCTGACCTTAATATATTGCCAGATGCAATACTTTGGCATACTTTAAAAGGTTTTTGATGTAGTGCCTTATAGCTGACCTTAATATATTGACAGATGCAATAGAAGTTTAAAATCAGATTTTCGTTGTTCAATCCACAGTACACTGGTATATAAAAACAACATTAATTAGCACATTCATCGACGGAATTTTATTCAAACAAAAATCGGGTTTATGTCCTGCTTTGCAATTTACCCTTTGAGGTGCGCACTGGACGGGGTTTATGACTGTGCGAATCATTAACGATATTATATTTTTGAATTAACAATATAATTTCTTCCCTACACACAGAAGTGTATCCTGCTGTGCCATATTTCCCATATGTCCTGCTTTACCTTCTTTTTTCAAATAAGCTCTTTCTTTTTAATAATAATAATATAATAATAATTGACTTCTATGGCGCCTATATCCTCAGGAACCTGAGCTCAGAGGCGCAACAAAACAGAATCAGTAGGCGTAATCGCAAACAGGGACGCGCAAAAGTCAGTATCAGAACGAGGGACAACCGAACATTTATGGTGGGAATGCAATTTGGAATAGGTATGTCTTGAGTTTTTTTCGGAAAATAGCAATAGTTTCGGATGTTTTCAAAGCGATAGGGAGTTCATTCCAGACCCTAGGCGCAGCGACAGAGAAAGCACGTTTACCCAAGTTAAGTTTTGTTTTAGGTACAATAAGTTGTTGTGAAACTGATGATCTTAGCTGCCTAGGGATATTTGAAAGATGCAGGAGACTAGCCAAGTAGAATGGTTGTTGTGTAGATAGAGCACGATATGCAAGAGTGGACAGCTTAAAATTAATTCGATAAGAAACTGGAAGCCAGTGTAACTGTTTAAGTAGTGGTAGTGACGGTGAAAAAAATTTAACCAATTCGTGCCATGGTTACATTTTCTATATAAAAAAATGCATTCATGTTTCAATCCGTATTGTGTGATACCCCCTACCCCTTCCCAGCCCTTCCTACACCTTCCCAGCCCTTCCTACCCATTCCCAGCACTTCCTACCCATTCCCAGCCCTTCCTACCTATTCTCAGCCCTTCCTACCCATTCCCAACACTTCCCATATTTCGTCTACAACAGGACAATCTCCTTCCTCCTACTTCTTTAACTTGGCACCTCTGTACACCTCTGTACACCTCTGTACACCCAGTGAACACAGAAATTCCCACTCGTAAATGAACGAGTGGGAACAGCACACATTACCATCCCGCACCAGCTGTCCAGGCGATCCAACCTCAACTCCAAACACCCAATGTATTCTTAAAACATTCGCATCAATGGGAATAACTCATAAAGTATTCAGATACAAATACTTTTAAAAAGTCTTAGAATATGAATAGGATATAAAAGCTCCTTTGCTAATATTCCAATACACTTGTATTCAAATAAAAGTATTCAATGACCTGAGCAGGATTGAATACTTCATGTACGAATAATGTAGGATAATTAGGTACACATACAACCATCCCGCGAATCTTCAACAGGTGACACTTAATTCACCACGAATACGCCTGTGGTATTAGTGTCTTGGTGAAAGTGCTCGTTTTTGTATAACGCCGGGTCTACCGGTCGACCACAGGACCTTTCATATATCCCCATGGCAGACTAATTCATTGTTTCATTCTGATAGTAGCTCAAGTTATGTAGGAAAATTAAGCCACGCTACATTTACTACATTATTTCCCCATAATTTCTACCACGCGTTAAATTCAACTCAGAGACCTAAGAACATTGAATAGGAAATGTGGAACTTGACTTTCGAAAACACGTCATAACCGACTTAAAATACGGAATTATTGTTTTCTAGATAACATGTTTGCACAAAGAAACTACAGTTATCGCAATTCGAACCATTTAGTATGACATATTATTTGGGATTTATTAGAAGCAGAAGTGGACAACATGTTAGCGCTGTAAATGTATCCATGGAACTTTCAAACCTCGGTGACGCCCTCCTACAAAGGAGGCGGGAGGCGGGGAACATTGCATGTAAAAACACACGAAAGTCTTTGATTATTTATTCACGACAAAGTAACGTGGCGTAATACTGGGTTCCCTCTCAAGCTACCCTCGCGAAACTTGCATAAATCTGTCCGAGTTAGAGCAGGAAGCGCTGTCAGCGGTTCTCCTTTGATCGGCGAGAGAACACTGCTGCGTCGGGCTAAATACAGGCCGTGTGTTCATTGGTTGAATAACAACAAGTGTCGCAGTGAGATGTTTACGTAACAACATGTCGCGTCCTGACATTGGTGTCATCCTTGTGTCGCGATTGCCGTGTCCCGCTGTGTCCGCTTCACCGGTCAATTCAATTAGTCGTATCGACCCAACAAGACGTAAGGCAATTAAGATTCTTGGAGCAGTCATGAATTCAATTTGCATATCATTAACTGATTTAAATTTCAATGAAGCAACGAGGCAATGTACTGTCGCATCGTTGACACATCTCCGCAAGCGATTTCGTTATTAATGGTTAGTTCAGAAATGGGTGGATTCTTGACGGAGAATTAGACTCTATGCAATTGTCGGAATTGTCGGAACGTCGACAACTGACGTTCTCGTAAAAATGATACACAGATGGCACGAAACGACTGGTGGGTACTTATGTCCGAGTTGTAATGTCGGATTTTAGAAAGGCGTTTGATCTCATTAATCATCACTTGTTACTAGAAAAGCTAGGTGGACAGTACAACATTATATGAAAATCAATTCAAGATATCGAAAGAAATGATCATCAGCTATGCACAAGATGGGAGTTTTCGAAATAACATACCGAATATAAAGATAGACGGGATGGATGTAGATAAAGTAGACTGTGTTAAGCTTCTTGGCGTTACAGTTTCTCATGATCTAAAGTAGATAAAATAGACTGTGTTAAGCTTCTTGGCGTTACAGTTTCTCATGATCTAACATGGAATAAGCACTTGGAGAATGTTGTGAAAACAGCTGGGAAAATATTATATATGTTGAACCAGTTAAAACGAGCAGTTATTAGCCAGAGTGAACTGGACAATGTTTATGTAAGTGTTGTGAGACCTAAACTGGAATATGCATGCCTGTGTCATATACTAATTTGCAGAATTACTGATCTAACAATATCGAAGTGATACAGAAAAGAACCATAAAATGCATATTTCCTGGCAAAAGCTATGCAGATATACTCAATGATTTAGGTATAATTTGAAAGAAAGACGGGAGTGTCTGCGTGAGCGATATTTTAACAAGATGAAAGTAAACTCACACAAACTGAATCGTCTCCTGACAAAAGACATAGATTACAGTATAAGGCACAGTAATAAGTATCCATTGCCAGTAACTCGGACGAATAGGTGTCGAAACTCTCTGATGCCATCTGGTTTACACAACTGGCAATAAATACTATACTAATTTTATATATGTTGCGTCACTTATCACGGTAGGGTTTCTATGATTATTGTATTTTATGAGTATTGACAGTTACATGTTACCAACATTTGGCGCCTTTTTCTGGATGGGGGCATCAGCTGCCTGGGCTGGGATTGGTGCCCCAACGGCTCCCTATGTTGGTTGAATCGGTTTTGGGATTGTCACTAACTTGCAGAGTTCTGCGAAAACATAAACGGATCAGTTCAACAAAAGTCAAACAAAACGTAGAGTTTTACATATTGGTGGGCGGTGATGTGAACGTCACCACGTGTCGCCAAAAAAGTCCAGTTGCGCCGCCTGACGAGTGAAAGTGGTGTTAATGCACTTTGATGATATTGTGGGTATCATACCTATGTAGTGTCATGGTAACCATGTCACGTCAATTAAATCGTATCAAACTGCCCATTTTATTTGTTTTGCACATCTGGCGAATTCACATCAGCTAAGTCCAATCACATTAGACTTGCCTCCTTCCCATGCATTCAGTTATATTCTGCATGTCACAAGTCACGGGTCCTGTTGGTTCACACTGTTTTATATATATATATATATATACGGTGGAAAGGTAGACTACCTGTATATTAAATGAATTACTTTATATGATAATTTTATTGCTACATTGATTGATTCAAGAGCGATTAACTACTGCCACAAGTGACGGGTCACGTAACCTCTCGCTGTGTTTTTAAAAAAATTTATGTTACGAAAAGAGCGATTTGGCGGACAACCTATAAGTTACATTACCTTACATCATTATTATTTTTAGACTTCAACAACTATGCGTGCGTGCGTGCGTGCGTGCGTGCGTGCGTGCGTGCGTGCGTGCGTGCGTGCGTGCGTGCGTGCGTGCGTGCGTGCGTGCGTGCGTGCGTGCGTGCGTGCGTGCGTGCGTGCGTGCGTGCGTGCGTGCGTGCGTGCGTGCGTGTACAACGATGATCACAAAGGGCGATTTTGCCTGCGGATGATCCAACGCCAATTAACTTGTGCCATGTGTTTTATTAGTTTCAGGAGCATGCGCATTACGGTGGCGCGCCGCTGTACATGCCGGGTGGTGAGTGCAGGAAGATGAGCAGGCGGACACCCCCGTCTGTCGTCGACATCAACCCCACCAAGGGGTTCATGCCTTGGCGGAAACCCACCGACGTAGCGACAGGCCGCTCGCTCCACTTTTCGCCGCACAGCGGCGCCACATACCGCGGAAATGACGTCAACATGTCTTGCCAGCGGGCGTCGTGTTCGGCGCCGTGTACAGGTGGCGTTTTACCAGCATGCAATGCGACTTCTGCTTCGACTGCTGACCACTGCAGTAAGCTATCGTCCGATGTCATGTTCAACAATTCGTTCCCGTCGGCGACGACCGCCTACCCCCGCGTGTCTGGGATCGGGACTGGAGGCGGCGGTAGCTTCTACGACACGTGGGCCTCTTCCCCGGTCAACCACCAGACGACAGTCAGCATTAAATCGGAGTTGACGACGAACATTTCAGCCGGCGCCACCTGGTGGGACATGCACAATGCAAACGCAGCCGCGCACGCAAACTGGATACCGGAAATTACGTCACCGCTGACGTACCCCAATGGCGACTACGCTCTGAGCAAGCTGTGCGGCGGCAACTCGTCGGCGTTCATGGCGCCCGGCCAGCAGCATTTTATCGCCGACGGATACAAGTCGATGTTGCACGGGTCCGTGGCGGCAGCGGGCTTCGGCGCCAACATGTCCGCCGGCGGAAGCTTCCTCGCACATCCGGGTCTCGGCGCAGCGCTGTCAAACACGCGCGCCCAGCGCCGCTACACGGGTCGATCGACTTGCGACTGTCCCAACTGCCAAGAGGCCGATAGACTCGAGCCTTCCGGTGGCGTGCGCAAGCGAAACGTGCACACGTGCCACGTGTCCGGTTGCGGCAAAGTATACAACAAGACATCGCACCTGAAGGCACACCTGCGCTGGCACACGGGCGAGCGGCCGTTCGTCTGTAACTGGCTGTTCTGCGGCAAGAGATTCACGCGCTCCGACGAACTGCAGCGCCACATACGGACGCACACGGGCGAGAAACGTTTCGCGTGTCACATCTGCAGCAAGCGGTTCATGCGCAGTGACCATCTGAGCAAGCACGTGAAGACACACAAGAACAAGAAGACGGACGCGGTCTCACAGAGCGACTCTGACAGTCAGGGAGAAACGATAATGAAACCGTCCCCTTGAGACAACTACATAGTTAATTATTATCTCACCATTACGACGTTACAGCAGTTAAAGTTGACTACTCCTACACAATGTCGCTTCGTTACGGAAATTACGTTCTCGGAATAACGTCTCGTGCACTTCGTTACTATTGTGTTTCTGCTGATAGTCGTGAAAGACGGGTGTAAACGTCAACGACGTGGATGTGGTGGTATAAAGGACGTTCATCGCCATGGGATGTGGTGGTATAAAGGACGTTCATCGCCATGGGATGTGGTGGTATAAAGGAAGTTCATCGCCATGGGATGTGGTGGTATAAAGGACGTTCATCGCCAAGGGATGTGGTGGTATAAAGGACGTTCATCGCCATGGGATGTGTTGGTATAACGGACGTCCATAGCCACGGGATGTGGCGGTATAACGGACGTTCATCACCACGGGATGTGGATCTATAACGGACGTTCATCCCCTCGGGATGTGGCGCTATAACGGACGTTCATCGCCACCGGAAGTGGCGGTATAACGGACGTTCATCGCTACTGGAAAGGTTGAGAGAAATCACCTGGAGCCGCACTGTAGCGATTAGGGCCGCCGAATCATCGGCACACGATATCGACGTCAGCGACGTGATGCCGTCCACATCAGTTAAATATACTGAAAACGTTTAATCAGAGTTTCGTCTGCATTGATATGTATTATTATTATTAAACAACCACACTACATGAATAAATGTACTGACATACGCAATACCTACATGTTGGATTTAGTTATGCAAATAATCTGGCGTCCGTCAGCAATCTTCCTCCTCAGAACTACGCATGTCATTGACACATTAGTGACGAAAGTGCTGATCATCTTCAAATATCAATGCATGTATTGCTGATACCCCAGTTTTTCGCTTACTTTTGTCTCCACTCTGATCCCTTCATCGTGGTAGTTTGGATCCGCTTTTGGTATTATAGGCTAATGAGACGTTCATTATGGTGATATATCGAATACATTTACATATATCACCATCGTTCTCGGGAACCGGATAAAGCTTGATCAATTCAACTCCCCAGAGAAATCAGAAGCTTTTCTTACAAATCTACACGGCTGTGTAGTACACTTGCTAATGAAATTATCTCCTTTGGTTATATTCTTCCTCTGCCGAGTTTGGCAGGCCTATCCGAGCATGTGCCCGCAATCACATGTGGGCCACTTTTTCAAAACGAACTGGCCGTAGCTAAGTCAATCATATAGTAGCTAAATCAACCACATAGTAGCTAAGTCAGCCATATACGAGACTCAAAGTACTTTTGTCAGCATCTATCTGACATGCCTTTTTAAACACGGGTCTAAATATGCGAAAAAAATATCGCTCAACAGTAAATATTCTTCTGAGGTGCCGCGTCTAGTGCCTTTGGCCATCACGGTCCTCTATACAAGTCACGTGTCAGCAGCTGGACGTCATTGCCAGGTCACTCGAGTCATGTGTTTTTTGTACTTTACTTACCTCTAACTTTCGTGTCCTTCAATAACGTGTGTTTCTCAATCTGACTGTTTCTCAATATGTTGTTATCCTCTTTGTTCCTGAAGTCCGGGCGAGGCTGGCATCAATACTGGTTCTAAAATGTTGTCTTCAATACGTATCCGAGAAATTGCAGTTGTCCTCTTCCTATAATTTTCAGTAATTATCTTTGTTGTCCTGCTCTCTGTAGAACTTCTTTTCATTTAAAATGATATATATTATGTGGCAGAAATGTTTTGTGTTCTGCTGAGTAACCATACTTAAGTTGATGCAAATATATCTATCAAATCAAATTCTAATATATTGGTAAATACTACAGAGACATTAACAGTCAAAGTTATAACTATACCGGAAGAATCAACATGAATGGTTTGTTTAAACACTGTCTTAAACATCGATGTACAAGAATGCACAAAACCACCATGTCTTAAGTCGATTTAGACACACCCTGCGACACGAAACTTTTAATTATACCGACCTGTGAGTAATTTCATAATCGTCTGGAGGCACTTCGGCTACCATAACACAAACCTGCATGCATGCGCAGAAGTCCGAAATCAGTAGGTACCTACCCTTATTAACTGTGATCGAAAATTAAACGAAGTTTCGGGAATATAAACAAACAAGGTGCATATAAATGTTATTTTCATTGTTGCGGTATTGCCAGCAGGAAAAGAGCCTTCATAAGCATGAGTCTACCAGAATGGAATATAAGTTGGTGTTGAAGCAATCGACTATTACGCCCAGTGCAGTCTACATTGCCAACGCCCCCACACCAATCAACATAATTCATGTGCCCGCCTCAAACAACCCTCGACCCACCCTTCAGACCAACCGAGACCACCCTTGGACCACCCCTCATACAACTCCCTATACACCACACAATCAACCTTCTCTGTCATTTAGGAACGGAGCTTCGCTCCCAACCAAGTGAATAAGCGAAACACGCGCTTTGAAAAAAGCGATTTAATCAGTCATGGTACACATGCCACCGAAACGCCGCCATTTGTATTCGCCTCGTTTCGACGCCGTCGTTCCCCGCGAGCGTAGTCTGCGGTCCACGCGCTGCCGTCCCGCCAAATTTCCCCACAGACTTGAAACAACGGTGCAGAATTGATGAGCGCGATTGAATGAGGGGTCGCACGAGAGCGGAATAACGCTGTAATTCACTTCGGAGCACACACAGAGTGGAATGAGTGGAATTGGAAGCAAAGGGAAGGGCTAAAACAACCAATTAGAGGCAAAATTAATGTTGGAAACAAAATAAAGTAGCATAATGCTGAGAAAGCATGTTTCAAATTAAGGACCGTTTGAAATATTTAATCAATATATAATGTTAAGAATAAATATAATCCATATATCATATAATTACATACACGCATATGCTTATGTTTATGTTCGCGCGCGCATACATAGACATATGTGTATACGCCCGCAAGCAACTCACGTACTCTACTGCGATATTAGCAATGTAACTTGCAAGCGATAACGAATGTGACGCCGTTAGAAATATGCCGAAGCGTTACGAGGGATGCGTCGTTTTATCTCCACCCACGCGGAAGACCATTAGTTGGCCTGAAGCGTTTGTCGGTTGTCCACTAGAGTCATCTCTGACTAGCGATAAAACCGCATCCACTGTTGACGCGACTGTGCGGGAAGAAGCAACAAGACCCCTCCCCCCCCCAACTGTAACCGCAGTTTATGGAACTACGATACTCATTGAAATATTGGCACTTAGTCCGTCCAGCGTCGGACGGCATCCCATTCCTGCGACAGCGTCGTTGATGCGGTGACACCCGTGTGGTCGACACGGGTCTAAACAATGCGTGTAAGTAGCAATTGTCGAGCGACGTAGCTCATTGTGTTGCCGACATCGCGAGGTCGTCATTGCCGGGATCTCGAGCGACGCTGATCAGGCGAGAGAGATCGCACAATGGGTGCAGATCGACCACGCTCATTATGTACACCTGTCTTTCCGCTTAATTAAACCGCGCTCGTCGTACGGAGCGCGACGACTTTCATCGGTGGCAGACGACAGAGTGGTGTCATCGCGCTTGACGGCGTCTGGCGACAGTTAAGCGACAACTGTCGAGGACGCCCCCCAAAGTTATTCCGCCCATTTAAAGCTGTCGGCAGTATGCTGCCCCCTATACGGGGCACGCTTCCGTGACATTTCTAGCCCCGGCGAACGTCTACGGTGGCCCGGGTCAGCGAGCCAAGAGAAAACGTTAACGCGTCTCCTCGTGGTACATATCCTACTCCGAAAGAGATCCAAATTCCGTTGGTAGTTTCCTCCCACAGTTATCCACAAGTGTGTTATTTAAGAAGGACAGAGTTTCGCACTCACTCCTCCATCCGCCATGCACACAAACCAGAGCACTCGACGCCACCCATTTCTATCTGCAGTCATTCTTTCTAGATTCTTCGTCTTCGTTGTCAGGTTGTCAGGGTTTGTGTCTCTCTTGCGATGGTTTGTTGGTACGTTTCTTATGGGCGTCTTCTTTTCCTTTTCCAGATGGTTTCAGAAGCACGCATGGTTTGGTGTTCTTGTTAATAGCATTATATATATATATATATATATATATATAATGCTATTAACAAGAACACCAAATCATATATATATATATATATATATATAAAAAAAATATATATATATATATATATATATATATATATATATATATATATATATATATATATATATATATATATATATATATATATATATATATATATATATATATATATATATATATATATATATATATATATATATATATATATATATATATATATATATATATATATATATATATATATATATATATATATATATATATATATATATATAGGACATGACCCAAATGTCTCTTTCTTTTCAATATTGTTGGCTTGGTTGGTTCTACATTTGCCCTTTTAAGGACAAGTTATAAATATAAGACAAGTTACAAATAATACAGAGGAGAGCAACTGAGTTGATTCCAGAACTTACACTATGTACATGACAAATGCCTAAACGAATGTGGTGTGACAGCACTAGGGACGAGGATATTAAGAGGAGATAAAATAGAAGTGTGTAAGATATTGAATGACTATGCAAATATTGATAGACATATTTTCACTTAATGAAAGTAAAAGAACGGGTAACAAGAAGTAACTTAGATTGGATACCAGAACGTACGATTGCTTCGGCACGGAGGACGATAGACAAATGGAACAAATTGTCTACGGATCGTGTCAACGTTATAGCAGTGTGAATATATACGTTTAAAAGAATACAACATCTTTGAATGGCGGGTTACACACATAGATGGATAATAGTTGGACTCTCGATGAGCCAATGACGTCATTGTCTACTTGCTATCTAAGGTGTCTGCTTTGGGTGGTAATGTTGTTAAATCTTTTTCACACATGCCATATTTCGAAATAAACCATCAGCCGTTGTATCGTGTGCATACAGGAGTGCGTTGACATGCAAATCTGTTTCGTTAAAAATTAAATACTAAATAGGGGTCGCGCAGGTTTTAATTTGTCCACATATCACACTTCATCACGTGCCTGTCTTCAATAACTGCCAAGACACAACTCATCAGTCCAGTCCCCAGTTGGAACACTCGACTCTGCAACATTCGCTACGTTTTAATGACCCGTGACATTGAGAAATGAGATGCGCTTTATCGCGCTCAAGTGTATTATGCACAAAAGACACTTCACAAAGTGTCGGGACAGATTTGAAGGTAGGAAGAGGTGGATGTCACTTCGTAGCACAGCGGTTTGGAACGTGTGTGAAATTGTGAGTTCCACAATAAAATAAGTGTTCATGTGGTATCTGGATGCGAGATAATGATTGGTCTGTGTTCCGTTCTATCAAAAAATATATATGTTTATATGGGGTATACGTTGGCTCTCGCGGGGAACATGATGTCGCAGAAAGATGAGATCACTAAATTCTTTGACCAAGTCGGCATGGAGCAGTCTTGAAATTTCGTTGAAAAACTCTCGGACAAAGGTAGCTCGTAAAGCTGGCATGCTTGAACAACAAGTCACGGCCGGTTATATGTATTTGATAAATTGTTGACTACCTCGTGATTTTCTGTGTAGTATTTGTGAAAATGGTACACGACTAGCTAAAAAATGGGGACAAGTAGTGCACGTTCCCGCGTTGTCAAGCTTCGCAATATATCCATGGCAACGTTCGTTGTTAGTATGATGGCAAAATATAGCAAAATGCAAGCGGCTGAACGCACAAAACGGACCAACGAGCAGACAGTCTCCCTTTTTCTCAGCTACATATATGTGTTCAACGTTGGTCTACTTTGGAAACGAAATTCGTAGATTTTAGGAACATCTTCGCACATGATAAAGACGCACACGCCGTTATCCAGTGGCAGAACGCATAGTGATCAGTCTCAAGCCCGCCGCTGTTGAATTTCCGACGTCTGGCCGTGGCCCCGTCGCTCGCGTGGGCTCGACGGTGCGAAACACTTGCACCGCCCAGAGGTGACGGGGTCGAGCCGCCCATGGGCGGTCGGCGGGATGGGGAGTAACACCCTGGAGGCGGAGAGGGAGTCACGAGTCCACCCAGAACTGTTGAGGCAATGTGGCGAGCATGAACGACAGGGCGGAGATGTTGTCCGTGGGTGTTTGTGCACGGACACGTTTGTGTCCACTGCGATATTGCATGGGCGCTTGCTCAAGCTGCTGTTCTCCCATAGAATATCATCACTTTCAAGTTAGTTCAGCTCCACGTGAAACATTAAACAGTATCTGGGCTATTTATACAATGAAATCTATAACTAAAAATCCTTGTTTTAAGAGAGTACGACACAAACGAGCAAGAATACTTGCTCACTTAAAAGGTATATACAATAACAGCACTCATGAAGCAAATCGTCTAGGACAGAAGTTCTCAACCCGCGGTACATGTACCACGGGGGTATGCCAAAGGTTTTCCAGGGGGTACGCGGAGGGTTGGCTGAAGCTAAGGTTATGTGCAATGGTGAAACATGTTGTCACTTTGTGTGGTACACGAGGGAGAAATTGTGTTTCTGGGCTACTATCAAATTCAGACAAAGTATATTCCTGTCAAGCAAACATTCAACGCTATCAGAAAACGTCGTGATCCAAGTCTATAAATTTATATTCTCGAAAGACCTACAATTTTTCCAGGTAAGATATTTCCCATCTAAATTATTCGTAAGTGACGACGAGTTCGCCTCGTTTCAACGGTTAGTGCCTAACAAGAAAACGTCATCAAGACCAACACCCTCAATACCAGGCTCTTCTGCCCCTTATGTGGACCAAGAGGTTCGATCTGCTCTTCCACACAGAGGTCCGTTGGCTCTCGCGGGGAAATTGATGTCGCAGAAAGATGAGATCACTAAATTCTTTGACCGAGTCGACATGGAGCAGTCTCGAAAATTCGTTAAAAAACTCTCGGTAGCTCTAATAGGTGACATGCTTGAACAACATCGTTTTCCACCTGAACTCGCTTAACAAGTCACGACCGGTTCATCACAGTGATTGATTTCTTGGACAACGTACAAGCAAGCAAAATCAAAGAAGGACGCTTCAACATGTTTGGAGACCTAAACGCGGCGCTTCATGATGAAGAAACGGGACATGGAAACGTGGATTCCATGCGGAATTCTCATTCAATGTGACGATGCGATCTCTGTCAGGAGGACGTGTTGAAGTTCGTGAACGACTCCACTGCACGTGATGCATTTGAAGCTCGTACCCTGCCAAACGGTTGGTCTACGATGAGCGTGAAGTGCCCATGAGGGTATTGCTGATACTTCCATCTCTATATCTCCGTGTACAAGGATTCTCGTCAATGTGTCGTTCCCGACTGTGCACGAAGGAAGGCCTCGGAGTTTCCTTATCCAAATTTTTTTCCTGAATCGATGCCTCATTTGACAGTGTTGAATGGTGTTTCTTCTATAATTATATGTCACCATGATGGGGTACCCGGCCGATCGGTTCAGGACACAGGGGGTACGCGGGGAGAAAACGATTGGGAACCACTGGTCTAGGAGACGCATAATGTATCCACGTCTTAATGTTGTCTAAAATACAGCAGCGGCAGCGGTGGCGGAAGCAGCGGTAAAATATGGTAGCGGTGTCGGCAGCGGCGGCGGAAGCAGCGGTAAAATATGGCAGCGGTGGCGGCAGCGGCGGCGGCAGAAGAGACAGCAGTAGCAGCAGGTGAAGAAGAATGAGGAGTAGGAGAAGAGAAACGGGAGAAGATGCACAAACAGCCGTTTTCGGGAACACTAAAGGAAAACGCTCCTTCTGTTCACATTTGACCGATATTTTGTGCCCGCTCAAGGATATCTTTATTTCGTGACCAAATATTTTTGGAACACAAATCGTGCGCACATTTAAAAGCGACCGGATGATCTTTCATCTACAAATTAACAGCGGTCCAATGAACTTGGAGAATGTTCGTTATCAGTGATGCGAATCAGCAAAGTCGTTCTCCATATGCCGTGGTTTCGTCTATGGCACAGATGACTGAGCCACCGTCTGACAGCTTACCCAGGAGGCTGATAGTGATCTCTGTTGAACGACGCATCCACTCACAGCAGTCGGACAACCTCGCAGCAAGCCTCGCCTTTCTCGTATGACGCTACAGGCACAATAATGCAATCTTGCTTAGACAAAGCTTAACATTTGATTTGCGTGCGTGTGTGCGTGCGTGCATGTTTGCGTTCGTTCTTGCTTTCGTTCGTTCCCGCGTGCGCGCGTGCATGCCTGCGTGCGTGCGTGCGTGCGTGCGTGCGTGCGTGCGTGCGTGCGTGCGTGCGTGATAGACAGGCAGGCAGGCAGGCAGACTGGCAGGCACGCAGGCAGGCACGCACGCACGCAGGCAGGCACGCATGCAGGCACGCAGGCAAGCAGCAGACAAACTCATATATAAATGAAAAGTATACCTAGTCCTGTCCAAGTATGTGAACATAGCGTAAGACAGGAGAACGGAGTTGTTCCTTACAAGGGGATCTATAGCTCACGAGGCTCCGACGAACTCTATTTCACGCCTTAGATGGACTAGTAACCTACACCTCTGGGAAAACCGGCCGGTTACTATTCGAACGTCTTTTGTCACTATTGAAAACGCGGCGAGTTAATTTAGGCCCAAGTGAATAGGATGATGCAAAAATCACTTTATAAAATCTTGCAACAGATTTTGAAATTAAAACCACTAAACACATGCAAATGAGAAGGTTATTATTTCTGCAGTACCATTTGTTAAAGTATGAGCCATGATAGGCAGACAACTTAATGACGCGTGCGCGCTTTCATCTTTTGATGACGTCATTTGCGCGCGACAAATTTGAGCGGGATCTCGTCGGTTTCCAGGGCAGCTGCAGTGGAGCAGACGACATTCTGTGCAACGGCATTGTACGGCGGGATGACCTGACGGTCGCTGACAGCCGTCTCGCTTAATTATCCACATCATTGACGCAGAATTGATGGAAGGAGATAATTCATACGTCCACCCCAACCGACTAGCGCAGACGATCGAATCGTAATAGACTCTGTTACTGGTTGGTACAAAGTGGGCCAATGTGTCTTGCAGTGAGTGCTGCGTTGGTCACGGTCGATCGGAGCAAAGCAGTAGTCTGTATTAAATAATGTTGGATTCAATGGCACAACTAGAGGGAGACCAGAGGGTCGTGTCGATGTTGATCTTTTAGCTTGTGTTTAGCACTGTTTGAGCTGCAAGCACTGCGGAAAGTTGATGCTGCATCCACTTTCTGTCAACAAGCTCCTCTTGTCTATTGCTTCTACTGCGCTATGCACTGCTTGAATCTTGGTGCATCGAAAGAGATATCTGTCCAAGCAGTCACACATTCATATGCTGTTGAAAAAGAAGTTTCAGCTTCTTTTTAATCCAACTTTGTGCGATACACGTAGACCCTGCGATTTGTGATGAAGGCGCTGAGTAAGATAAAGAGCTGGGCCTGTATTCTCGAACGACTTAGGAAATCGTAACTCAAGTTTTCCATAAATATGGCGGCAAAGCTGCCTCCAGGGTGGCCAATCACAGATTGTCTAATACCAAAACAACACGGCGAATTTAATATTATAATGCAAGTCTGCAGTTTTTTGGCTGAGATTCAACGTGGATTATGTAATACTTCAGTTGGCCTATTCAGTACTTATCACATCTGATAATACTTACACAGATAAACCATGAGTGAAGCCCCCGGGGATAGTTTTGCCGCCATTTTTACGGAAAACTTGAGATACGAATTCGTAAGTTTTTCGAGAATACATCAGGTGGAAGGGAAACGACGAATAGTCTGTAGAGCTCTATTAGTAATTCTGGTGATTCTCGAAAAAGTGCCTGGTTAGGCCTACTCGTATTCTGCAGAAGTGGGATTTGATATTGTCCAGGAAATTGCTAGCTATATTACCCATCTATTTGATGCCCTGATTAGTATTCGGCCAGAGGCAGAATTCTCGAAGATCTTCAAAGAAGCTAGTCTTGTTGTCGAGCTGCTGGGCATTATGCTGAGTCAATCCTTGACAGCTTCACGGTCGGTTTACAGGCCACCTGCCAAATGAGACAATGGTGCTAATAGCTACAGTAGACTCAACTTCTATTATCCCACGATCATCATCTTTACCAAACATATATAGCTTCGACTTGGAGCTCACCAGCAGCAAGCAGTCGACATAACTTCTTTTTCTATGTCGGCATCTTCCGTGGCTCTCCCCCGCCACTACAGGGGCGGGCGCTGATACAAAGCACCGAGAAAGGCGTTGACTTCTTTCTTGAATTGTTCTCTCTCCCTGATTGTAATAATTTCCTCTGGGAGTTAATTCAAGAGGCGGGAGACAGTCAGTAAAAATGTCCTCTTGTGGCCAGCAGTGTTTGTGGATGGAAAGTCGACAGCATATGTGTGGTGGGTTGTCATGTTGGCTCTTCACACTACTGGAGGAGGAGGAGATAACGTGCTATTGAGTAGAGTTGGTGCATCACCACGGTATATCGGGTGGAACAAGGTGAGTACATCTCCACGGTATATCGGGTGGAACAAGGTGAGTACATCTCCACGGTATATCGGGTGGAACAAGGTGAGTACATCTCCACGGTATATCGGGTGGAACAAGGTGAGTACATCTCCACGGTATATCGGGTGGAACAAGGTGAGTGCACCGACTTGTCTTCTTTGGATGTCATTCCTGCTCATAGAAGCCTCAGGCATTGCTATAATTTTGACAGGTCGACTGAGGGTGGCATCAAGTCTGACTAGCGATGTTTAACCAGAGACTATCATCCAAACAGATGAGACATATTCCATCTTGGATCTCACCATGTACTTGATTCACTTAAGTCGGTTTGACAGATCACATAGATCTTGTTCAGTGTAGGCCAGCAAAACAATGTCATGGCTTATCGAATCTTTACATATTAATACAAGGTCTAGTACTTTGTCTCTTCGTGTGCCATGCGTAACATAATTTGGAAAAACTTCTGTTTACTATACAAGTATACAGGCATGGAATGAATTGCCATATAATATACAAAGTGCTCAGAATGAACATCAATTTAAATGTCTAGTCAAACAGTTTTTATTAAATTATATTAGTAACCAGGAGGATAGCTAACCAGGAGGATAGCTAACCAGGAGGATAGCTAACCAGGAGGATAGCTCTTTTATTTACTATTAATATAATTTTGCAAAATATTATGTAGTACTTTTGTACTTGTTTGGTTTTAGTAATTAGCATATAAATATCTTATTGATCAGGAAGTAAGCTTCTTTATAAATGACATTATTCTTATTTATGTCTTCTAACTTTACAATTTATTTTGTTGGGGGTTAGTATAATAGTACGTATTTAAATATCTTAACGAGTTTTGAAAGCATTTTACATACCATTATTTATTAATGTATTGTGACGGATGTGGTACTATTTGTTTTTTATTTATTATTATTACTGTTTTTTAGTCGTTGTTACTTCTGCTCCAATATATGTATGTATGTGTCATGTTTGTATGTATGTGTCATGTTTGTATGTAATGTCTATGGAAATGAGTGCTTGAACTTTCTTGTGTCATCTTTATATTATGTACACATTTTTATATTGAATAAATAAATCAAAAATACAGTGTCAAGTATTATTCTATATTCTTAAAAAAGATTGGACTTAGAATTACTTTTGTTTCATGCACACTTTTATATTGAATAAATAAATAAATAAAACAATCAATCAAAAATACAGTGTCAAGTATTATTCTATATTCTTTAAAAAGATTGGACTTAGAATTACTTTTGTTTCATGAACGAAATTTGCAAATATTAAAAGGAAATATGTTATGAAAAAAAACGCAATAAACAGAAATAATAGCGATTAATATTTGTGTAATATGGATACCACGCGTGTTCCATATAAAACAGACGAGAAAACAGTTAAATAAGGAGAACACAAAATAAAAAATGCATTGCATGGTTATCTTTTGCATGGTTATCTTTTGCATGGTTATCTTTTTTTGCATGGTTATCTTTTGCATGGTTCTGATCATTTTTATCTCAACTGTGAAATAATTGTAACGTTTCCAAAATGATCCCATTTTTAAAATGTTTTAAGTTTTTAATGTCAACACATCTACACATGAATGGAAAACTAAGAAGAAGAAAAAAATATGGGTCTGTTTTCCACAATGTTGCCATGTTGAAAAAGATTTTTATCGATTGGATATAACCGAAATCGGATAATATGCTAACTGTATGTGGCACTACATTTGTGTTTGGCGCCTAAATGCTAATTAAAAAAGTTAAGAGTTAAAAGAGTTAACAATAGAAACATACAAATTGGGGTTATTGCCCTCTAACTCATTAATTTTATTTGTTGAACATTTGCAACGTGGTCGTACGGTGCCTCGTACCTCACACGAGTGAAAGCCGTGAACACAATAGTGGCGCTACCTAGCGATTAGAATGTTACATTCCATAGCAAGCGACTCGCATAGATAACGCGAATCATAAAGTCTGACGCCAGATAGTCGACAGTATGTAACAACCAACACGCCGTGGGGACTGTTTACTTACAGGCGACAACCGTACGGAGTGTCGTCAGCACCAGGAATATTCCGGACTCTCTTGAAGGGCATACCTGACACGATGGTGTATTTGGATGATGTGTTGGTGACAGGACCAACTGAAGATGAACATTTGCAGACACTTTACCGAGTGTTCGAACTCCTGGTTGAAGCTGGATTCCGCCTGAAAGATTTTAAATGTCAATTATTAAGTGACGAAGTAATCGGATATATAATAAAGGCATACACCCTTCCGGGGACGCTTTGTCAGCAGTCTGCGGTGCTTCGCCCCCCACCAACGTAACGGATTTGCGATCATACCTTGGGATGGTGAATCATTATGGTCGTTTCTTGCCTAACCTCGCGAAAATGCTGGCCCCTATGGATCAGTTGGTGAAGAAGGGCGTAAAGTGGCACTGGAGTAAAGCCCAAAGTAAAACCCAGCAACATGCTTTCAACAAAACGGAGGAGATGTTAAGTTCACCACGGGTTATGACACACTTTACTTCATCCAAACCGTTCATTCATTCATCTGTGACGCCTCGCCTTACGGCGTCGGGTCCGTCCTAGCTCATGTCATGGAAGACGCGCAGAGAAGCCAATAGCATACTACTCCAGAATCTGTCACATGCCGAGAAAAAAACTAAGCACAGGTCGACAAAGATTGTCTGTCCGTCATTGTGGGACTGAATAAGTTTCACCAGTACCTGTTCACAATCGTCACAGACCACAAGCCCCTCCTTGGGTTGTTTGTAGAAAAGAAGGCAGTCCCGCATATGTTGTTTCCGCGTATACAGAGATGTGCACTAACACTGGCTGCATAGGAATACAAGATTATTCACAGGTCGGGTCAAAGCATTCCACAAGCTGACGCTCTTAGCTGTCTTTCGGTAGGTGGCGCTCCGAAACTTGTACCTGTGCCGACACAATAGTGTCAATGCAGTACATAAACATGTCCCCTGTCACCGCAAGTAACACATGTCGTGAAACAGCACGTGACCCTATCTTGTCGACATAGACTCCACGGAGGCTGCATCGTCGACAGAGACTCCACGGAGGCTGCATCGTCGACAGAGACTCCACGGAGGCTGCATCGTCGACAGAGACTCCACGGAGGCTGCGTCGTCGATAGAGACTCCACGGAGGCTGCATCGTCGACAGAGACTCCACGGAGGCTGCACCGTCGATGGAGGCTCCACGGAGGCTGCACCGTCGATGGAGACTCCACGGAGGCTGCACCGTCGATGGAGACTCCACGGAGGCTGCACCGTCGATGGAGACTCCACGGAGGCTGCACCGTCGATGGAGACTCCACGGAGGCTGCATCGTCGACAGAGACTCCACGGAGTCTGCATCGTCTACAGAGACTCCACGGAGGCTGCCTCGTCGATAGACTCCCCGGAGGCTGCCCCGTCGATGGAGACTCCACGGAGGCTGCACCGTCGATGGAGACTCCACGGAGGCTGAACCGTCGATGGAAACTCCACGGAGGCTGCACCGTCGATGGAGACTCCACGGAGGCTGCACCGTCGATGGAGACTCCACGGAGGCTGCACCGTCGATGGAGACTCCACGGAGGCTGCACCGTCGATGGAGACTCCACGGAGGCTGCACCGTCGATGGAGAATCCACGGAGGCTGCACCGTCGATGGAGACTCCACGGAGGCTGCACCGTCAAGAGTGGTTCCGCGCTGGCTGCACAGTCGAGAGCGGATCTCCTGAGGGTGGTGTTTGGAGAGGGGGGCGGATCTATTAACTATTATTATATTTATTTAACATATCATAATATATTACAATTAACTATTTACTCATAACCAACTGCCATTTAGGCATACCCCCTCTCAAACACTTGTGTAAAGTCGTCGTCATGCGGCGTCGGTTACGTGGTTGCGTGGACTGTTTGATGACGTTTTGCGCTGCAGATTCCACGTGATTACACATTTCAATAACCTTTTAGACTCCGTTTCGAATTATATAACCGATGCTTCTCATTTTGGTGGCAGGACCCCGATATGTGCAATGGTTCTTAAATTTATCGGCTTGACACCAACTTCTCTGGCCATCGCTCTAAATTCACTTGTGTCAAGGGTAGACGACACGTATGTGGTGGAATCATACTGTATATAGCATCCACAGATTACATGTATGTTACAATAATGTGTTTAGACGATTACTCTGACTATCTGTAGTGCGCCACGTATGTTTGCTGAGAGACTGACTCTTGACTGTGAAGCAGTCATAAGAAACTTTGTATATAAATTCACGTCACGTTTAGATAAATCTAGAAACACATTGATGAGTGCGGTACTTGGTATTGACATCAGATGGAAATCAAGGATAAGGAGACAAGGTCATTTATGTACATAATGACCTTGTATAATCATACTGTATGTTTGTTTTATGTTTCACCTGCTTTTTTACATTAGTCTATAAGGATAAAATATATATATATATATATATATATATATATATATATATATATATATATATATATATATATATATATATATATATATATATATATATATATATATATATATATTACATTATATAATATAATATATATATATTATATTATATAATTATATGTGTATTTGTGTCTGAATTAAAGAATTTAATTGAATAGCTACAGTAATCACAGAACATCTTTAGACATTAAATAATTAAATGGCCAACAATGCAGGAAATGCAATAAATGTTCAATGTTGTCGATGTCAATGGATGTTTTCAATTTCTTAATGTGATTGTTTTTTGGTATGAGAGTCACATTCCCATCTGGATGATAAATACTGCAGATGTATCCTCTCAAAAATGAAAACCACTCCCGAGGCTAATCTTCTATGTACATCTGTAGACTGTGTAATATTTTTGTTTGAAGGAATATTCAGAAGAACACATCACTTATGTTCAAGATAATACACATCCTAAGCTACAAAAAAAGTTAGCCTCAGAAATGTTATTTTTGAGAGGTTATAACTACAGTATTTATCTGGGCTGGGTCCAATTATGTAATTGTAATTAATTACAGCAAAATTGTGTAATTGTAAGTGTAATTGATTATGGTTTCGAAATGTTGCTGTAATTATAATTGTAATTGTTATATTTTGTATAATTGAAAATTTATTTCAATTACAATCAATTACAGTACGTTTCATATCACAAACTACCTGAACGAATTGTCAATAAAAATATAATTTAAGTCTCACATGAGTTGAAAATCAAGACTAATAATAACACCTGCTTATATATTTATATTTAAGTCTCAGTATTCACTGTCTGGTGGGTACTGGTCAGTGGTGCTAGTGGTGGGTACTGGTCAGTGGTGCTAGTGGTGGGTAGCCTTAGCAGTTAGCCTTTTTAGTAAGTTGGTAAAAGCCAGGAAGCAATAAACAATGCACAGACATTGTCAGACAAAGGCTAAGCTGGTATTCAAGCAACATGGAAATACATGTAGCCTGATATTGCTTCAGAAAATATCAGCTCAGTGAAACATTGCAGAGTTAGCAAGCCAATTACACCCCTTGTGTTGTGGTGGGTTGGAGACAGGTCAGGTGGCAAGGACCGTTCATATGGCCTCTCTTCCCATTCCCAACTCACACAAAGAAAAATTTAAGAAATGCGCACGGCTAAATGTCTGCATTGGAATATGTCCTGTAGGATTACGTTACGTTACGTTAATAAAATATGTTTTAAACGGCTATCTTTTTATTTAGTATAATTCAAAGTCACAATTCAACGAAATGTACAAACATTACCGTTATATTTCTTTATCAATTGTGTACAAAATATTGAAATTCAGCAAAACACGCAAAAATACATAATTAACAAATGCTGAATATATTTGGTTCCGCATAATGTAATTGTAATTGAAATTGAAAGTGTAATTGTAATTGATTTGGAAAATTATGACTGTAATTGTAATTGTAATAAAAAATGCAATATAATTGTAATTGATATAATTTTTTGTAATTGGACACAGCCCTGGTATTTATCATACAAAATTCAAATAACACAGTGATCAAACTGCTTGTAATAGAGACTGGTGAATCGTGCAATGTTGTGGAGATACCATACATAAGTGTTATTTCGTAGGCCTTAAACAAGGTACTTTGCAAAACAGCAACTGTGATTTTTCAAACTTTCACAGCATATCATATATGAATGAAGTCAAAGTGAATAATCTATCTATGGATCAAGATAAAGATAGTTATTATACCAGTACCTCAAACTTTGTCAAAATATAACGCTGGTAATTCATGAGAAAAAAAGGTGGACAATGATAAAAGCACGCAAAAAACAACTAAATGTGTGTTGAAACAATAACATTGATCGACTGTCTAAGGGAAGATGTGGAACTGAAGCCTGGAGAGCTGAACATGGAAATGAGGGACAGAGATGTCTGGAGACAGACGGTTGGAGCCAGCAGAATGAGTGAGTGAGTGAGTGAGTGAGTGAGCGAATGAGTGAGTGAGTGAGTGAGTGAGTGAATGTAGAAGGAATTCTCGACAACACAAATCAGCAGAAGACGTGGAGTCAAAATGAGAGTGTGACACACAAGAGTGAAGTCATACAGAGGTGTGCATGCATTCGTGCGTGCGCGAGTGAGTTGGTAAGTCTGCCATGATAGACGGTGCTGTTATCAAGTCACTTACTAGAAGGATAAACCTGGACTCTTCCTTCACAAAAATCAAGTGATCAAATCGAACAATACAAACATAGTGACACATTTATTTGCATAGAGCTCATGTCAAACATAATTCACCAGTGTGGAACAGACTGACTTCCATCAATATAAACAAATAAATAACACAAATAAAACTTGTTTTTACCACCAGGTGACCTGAATATTAAACAGGTACTATCTACACTGTCTTTATATACATGTTTTATTGGGTTTGAACTGGTGACACAAACCTGGCAGTAGACAGCCTTTGTTCTGTCTTCAAAACTCTCAACAAGATTTAATTTAACAAGATTTAACAAGATTTGCCATCCAAGCCAAAGGCCCAGATGGCAAGTGGACAAGGAAGCCATTGGCTTATCGAGAGTCCAGCAATGTTCACCTACTTATAACCCGCCCTCCTGATATATGTGTCAACCTTGTTTTTAAACATATTCACGCTGCTAGCAGTTACACAATCTGTAGACAATTTATGGCACTTCACAACCTAACTGTGTATCAAAAGCAGGATAGTCATGATTGTCTTGGGGTATCACGGTGGCTACCTGCAAAACTTTAAATAAAGAAGCAGCAGGCAAGGTTGGACCATCCACAGTGTGAAAACAGGTCCACATCGGGTGCCCGGTATCACTAGTCTCCTGCCTCCTTCAAATCTCCCCAGGCAGTTACATCACAACAGCTTTTTGTTCCCGGAACTAAGCTCCAAAAAAAAGGCAATCGCACTTTCTCTGTAGCTGCACTAACATCTGGTAAAAATTCCCCATCACTTTAAAATCATCTGAAATTATTAACTACCTTCTGTAAAAATCTTAAGGCGTATCTTTTTAAAATTGTATTTCCACCCTAAATCCTTGGTGGCCCCTCACTCTTACGAGACTTCATGTGTCCCTCTACTGGATATTGATGTTTAACGATTCAGGTTTGCTGTGCACCTGAACTCTCATCCCTGAGGTTTCATGGAAGTTCTGTTATTCTATGGAAGTTCTGTTATTATTATAACTAACTAACTAACTAACTAACTAACTAACTAACGCCTCTAGTCTAATTGTCAAAGTGTAAACATAAAGCAACAGACTTGTTACTCAGTTCCAAAATGTCATCTGATATTAATATCACAATCTGTCGAGTTTCATGGAATCTGACAATCATCACCCCCGACAAAACCCATAACCCATTCCACACAGCTCACAAAACTAGTTCTAAACACCCCCAACACATATACAACCTCATCTGAAAGAAGCATAATTGTTCCAGATATTTCACATTAAAGCATCGTGCATTTTGGTTGACTTTGGTAACAGAAATATGTTCATTTCACACACCCACATAATGACATTTTTACAAATAAAAATGACATGTTCTTGCCTAGCCAGACTGTTCGCCTCTTTCTGCAGTGTAATTTTGTAGGAGCCACAAAGTGGTGTGTTTACAAAATTATCTGGTTCTTGTAGCTGCGGCCAAGCTCCTTGTGAGGCAGAACAATGGAATTGAGAACAATCACCTCAGCTGGAATCTGAACATGTGAACCTGTAAAAAGACATGATGCAATTGAAGTTTAGCAGGCGACACATGTAGATGTTGACCCACAACAAACAAGGGATGATCTCATTTTTATTTCAACCTTCATGGTTAGCAGATGTTTCTTTTAGCATCATACATAGATGTACAGCCTGTATTTCCCCCAAAAAAACATTGGGTATTTTCTATCACAGTTCCTAAGGGTGCTGCCTTTGAGTAAATATAGGTAGTAGGTTACCAACAGTCGCACACACATGGAGTAGGGCTGCTCCTTTCAAAGGATGCAGCAAAAAGTCTAATCGAATGGGAACCAGTCTCGGAGAGAATCATCACAGCCAGGTTTACATCAAAAGGTCGGAACATCACCATTATACATTGCTATGCACCAACCAACTCTGCTGAATTTGAAGAGAAAGAGACCTTCTACCAACATCTAAAAACAGTCACCCAAAAACTACCGAAGAGGGATATCCAAGTTGTTATGGGGGATATGAATGCCAAGATTGGAAAGGATAATGACAATTGGAAAGGCACAATGAGGAAAGAAGGTCTGGGACAGATGAATGAGAATGGTCTCCTGCTTGCAGATTTCTGTACTCTCAATGCACTGATAATCGGAGGAACCCTCTTTCCACACAAGCCTACACACAAAGCCACATGGATATCCCCAGATTTACAGACGGAAAACCAAATTGACCACATAACAATCACCAAGAAATGGAGGAGAGTGCTTCTAGACATCAGAGTGAAAAGAGGATTTGACATTAACTCTGACCACCACCTCCTTGTGGGTGAATTTAGGATGAAGCTAGCAGCAAAGAAGAAGACGGATAACAAGGTACAAAGAAGGTTTGATATAAGAAAACTTAAAAATACTAAAATACGACAGGAACTGGGAATCACACTATGGAACAGGTTCCAAGCATTGGAAGAGGGAAAAAACATTGATGAAAAGTGGACAAGATGCAAAAATGCAATTACAGACACCTGTGAACAAGTCCTAGGCTGCTGGGAAGCTAGGAGGAAGGACTGGATTACAGACGGCACCTGGGAAGCTATTGAGGCAAGGAGGGAGACTAAAATGAAACTCAACAAGGAAGCAGATGACACAAGGAAAAAAACTGCAGCAGGAATACAAGGAAAGAAACAAAACAGTTAAAAATAAGACAAAGAGGGACAAGAAAACATGTCGAAAAACTGGCAAACGAGGCTGAGATCGCAGCTCCAGAGAGTTATACAAGATCACCAGACAGCTAGCAAGAAAGAACAAGAGCACTAGTCGCCCCACAAACAGGGAAACCTTCTCACTAAGGAATTTCTACAGTTACAACGCTGGAAAGAATATTTCCAAGATATCTTGAATAGGCCTCCACCAGATTCAATCCCAGACAATGAGGAAACAAATGAAGACCTTAACATTAATTGTGGTAGGATATCCAAAGAGGAGACCAAGAGAGCCATCAAAAAGCTGAAGCTAGGCAAAGCACCTGGAATTGACAATATAATCTGATGTCTTAAAAGCTGATATTGGGGCCACCACAGATGTTTTATACAGCGTGCTAAATGAGATCTGGGATAAAGAGGAAATACCAACTGAATGGAAGACAGGTATGCTAGTTACAATTCCCAAGAAAGGCAACGTCAGTGAATGTAAGAACTGGAGAGGGATCATGCTTCTATCAGTGCCCAGTAAAATTCTCTGCCATATCATCCTGGATAGGATACAAGAAACAGTTGACAAGAAGCTAAGAAAGGAACAAGCTGGCTTTAGAAAGGATAAATCCTGCACAGATCACATTGCTACACTCAGGATTATCATTGAACAACGCATTGAATGGCAGAGCTCCCTTTACATAAACTTTGTGGACTTCGAAAAAACATTTGATAACATAGATAGGACAGTTCTATGGAAGCTCCTGAGGCACTATGGTTTACCCACAAAATTTGTAACCCTAATAAAGAACATGTACGAAGGTTTCACTGGTCATGTCATCTTTAATGGACAAGTTTCAGAAGGCTTCCAGATTGGAACTGGAGTACGACAGGATTGCTTGCTATATCCACTGCTCTTTCTGATAGCCATAGACTGGACAATGAAAAGATCCACAGAACACCATCGTACTGGGATCCAGTGGAACTTGTTCTCACAACTAGAAGACCCGGATTTTGCAGATGATCTAGCACTACTCTCAGAAACCCATAAACACATGCAACAAAAAACAGAAAGGCTTCAAGAAAAAAGCAACCAACTGGGTCTTAAGATCAATGTGGGAAAGACAAAGGTGATGAAAATCAACAGCAGATCCTCCGAACCCATCTCACTCGAAAGTGGTACTGTTGAGGAAGTACAAGACTTCATTTACCTCGGGAGCAACATCAGTACAAATGGTGGAGCTGACATAGATGTGGAGCTACACATCAATAAAGCTCGCCATGCCTTCAGAACCCTACGCCCTGTATGGCTCTCTTCCCAACTATCCATAAACACTAAGATCCGCATTTTCAACACCAACTTTAAACCAGTTCTTCTCTATGGCTGTGAAACGTGAAAAACTACTCAGTCTCTCAACAACAAACTCCTAGTCTTCATCAACAGTCACCTCCGATACATCCTTAAGGTATGGTGGCCTAACAAAATATCAAATAAAGAGCTCTGGAAGAAAACCAAACAGGAAGAAATAAGCACTATAATCAAGAGGAGAAAATGGAGCTGGATTGGCCACACACTCAGAAAAGATCCAAGAAGATCCAACAAATACAACCAAACAAGCACTGGACTATAACCCACAAGGAAAGAGAAGACAAGGAAGGCAAAAAATCAACTGGAGACGCTCCACACTACAAGATGTTGATAAAGTGGGGGTCACCTGGCAAGAGGCCAAAGCTCTAGCCCAGAAGAGAGTGAGGTGGAGAAGCATGGTTGACGCCCTATGCTCCTGAAGGGGCCAGGAGGATTAAGTAAGTAAGTAAGGTTACCAACACTTGGTGACTGGTTTCAGCCAATTCCATTATGGTGATCTAATGATAACATAATGACCAATACATTTTTTACTTCAACAAATAGAATTATATTAACTGGTAATGTTTAGTTATATGAAAAACGACATATGTCCATATCTGATGGTCATTATTTAATTCATAACAAACAAACCAAAATTGTGGAAAATATCTATCAAATTTTCAAGCAATGCCTTTGGTCGAGGATACAACTCTGCACTCACCCAGCACAGTGATGGATGGATTCAGTCGACCGTCGGCGTTGAACAGGTCAGGAATGTCCACCTTGGCAAACGGCTTATTGGGGTTGGGGTCGTTCGGCGTGCCCTCAATCCTGGTCCACTGTCCAATGGTGCTATTCCATCCCACAATGCTGTGCAGGATGCAACAGTGATCCTGTAGACATTCAACAATGCAATGTATGCATAAATGTAGCATTTAGACAACATACTATAAAGACCAAACAGATATTCAAGAGTTGTGTAGTGTCAAAATAACAGACATATTACATTGTTCATTGCAAGGATTTTTATTTTGTAAACTTACTTCATTTGATCATAGTAAATAAATATGACTACATACAGAGACATGTAACATTACAAAGTCACAACAGTGTTTTCCGATACAGCTTGAACTATGACCATGGTGAGAAACATCTCACATCTGATATATCGTGCATGACTAATTTTTTATTTTCACTGTTAATTGGATGGTAGGTTCGGTGAAGGGGAGAGAAATTGGGAAGTGAGAGACAGAAAATAAGGGAAGGGGGAGAGAGAAAATAAGAAAGCCCCTTCACAAGTGTTAGGTTTGACCACTGTCAGGTCTTGCCACATCACAGAGATACACAAGCCAGGTGAGAGACCTCACCTGTATGAGCGCGTCCTCCAGCACAAGGGACTCACGTATCCTCACGCCTGGCCCAATCACCACGTTTTTGCCTATGGTTACATTTGGACCCAACTGCAACAAAGTGCCCATATGTGACATCTAACTACTGCAACATTGTCTAAGTGTGACTTTCCAACAGTTGCAGCAACAATGCCACCATTAAACAGCTGCAGCAACAATGCCACCATTAAACAGCTGCAGCAACAATGGCACCATTAAACAGCTGCAGCAACAATGCCACCATTAAACAGCTGCAGCAACAATGCCACCATTAAACAGCTGCAGCAACAATGCCACCATTAAACAGCTGCAGCAACAATGCCACCATTAAACAGCTGCAGCAACAATGCCACCATTAAACAGCTGCAGCAACAATGGCACCATTAAACAGCTGCAGCAACAATGCCACCATTAAACAGCTGCAGCAACAATGCCATCATTAAACAGCTGCAGCAACAATGCCATCATTAAACAGCTGCAGCAACAACGCCATCATTAAACAGCTGCAGCAACAACGCTACCATTAAACAGCTGCAGCAACAATGGCACCATTAAACAGCTGCAGCAACAATGCCATCATTAAACAGCTGCAGCAACAATGCCATCATTAAACAGCTGCAGCAACAATGCCACCATTAAACTTTTTTCATACAATGCCACTGTGTGTATGAAATTTTTTTTTTAATCTAGTAATATGATAGGTATTTTTATGTAATAAATATGTGCATGTTAATACACCTACACATTGAAATTGATTTATTATTCTCGGGCCATGTTGTTGTACAAGACACAGAAATATGTAAACATACCACGGCTGAGGGATGAATGGTTGCAGATGGGTGGATGGAGACATCCCCAATGATGGTTGCTGTCCCCTCGGCATTCTGGGCTAGTCTGTCTGGATGGGTGCGATTGTAGATTTTCAGGTAATGTCTGTTTGCGTAGATAGCAGCCCTGAAATAGAAGAAAACTCTCCCATAATTAAAATAGTTTTGGCATCATAGATAATGCCACTTGGTAAAACAGAATGGAAGGAAACCTAAGTGATAGCAAGAAATTACAAAACAAAAAAGGAAGAAATTGATGTGTTGCCTAACCATAAGTCAACACAGTTCACAGATGAACTAATGAGAAGGAGATGGGCATGCTTCATCTGAACTTCTGAAGTCTCTCCGAGGTGGGACTATAGCCCTGGTCACTGGGTCACAGGGCATTCTGTCCAACTTCCACATTTAATGGGCTTCGGGTGGGCTGGTGGTTACAACATCAGACACCCAATCATAAAGACTGTGGTTCTATTCCGCCGTCTCAAAACTTGGACTTGTTCACTCCCCACTGCCTCAGTGCACCAGCTGTATACATGACTACCTCCCACTGGTGGATATGTGTGAATGAACAGGTTTCACACAGTAATTGCAGTTGTAGAAGGTTGGTGTTGTAGTGGACAGGTCTGCCAAGGGTTTCTTCCAGGAAGACACTACTCAAGTTGTAGGCCCCTTCTACCTGGCATCTATGCAGGGGAAGTAAAAGGTCCCACACAGTGGGTAAATGTGTAACCTGACTCATTATCTCTAGTGCCATGAGTGCTTTGTGTTGATGGATACCGATGGTATATATGATGTCATCATATATAATATTATGCTGACTGACCCTGCTGACTTGATCTGACTCCAGAAGTTACTTGTGTGGTAGACGTAGAGGAGACTGGAGCCGGCAAGCTGCTCCACAAAAATGTCCTGTTCCAGATGAATGGTGTCCTTCGTGTGAATGTTGCAGTCAACATCAAAGCTGGAACACACGTCCCACAGTCAAGTCTCAAAGAACTGTTCCACAACAACAACATTAAATTCTGGTTTCACAATTTCACCTACATATTTCTCCCAAAATTAACGCAAGTAACGCATGCATGTAAGTGCGCATGTGCACAGCTCTCATCCCACTATCTACCATTCTCACTTACCACAGACATGCATGCACAGTGTTTGCACAAAGACAAGCACAAACATATGATGTGTGTTGTCGATTTGTCGGACCTTCCCACCATAGTCCTATCAAGAGTTTGCTTCATGAGGACAGAGGTAAATTCACGGTTGATATCAAATTAGTTTTTTTTTTACTTTTTGTCATAATAAAATAAAAATTAAATTATAATAATCATCATGGGGCTATGTTATTATTACATTTAATATGGGAATTATGTAACTCATTGTAAATATAAACATTTATGCAGTGAACAATTGAGCAACATTTCTGTACAATTATAATGACAAACTAGCCCAGGTTTAGTTACTTGACGTGTTTGATGTGTCTTACCTAATCTCTTCCTGTTTCTTCTGGAAGGCGTGTCCAATGAACTGGAAGATCTCAGGAGAAAACAGGTAGATCCCACAGCTGATTGTTGTACTCACAAACGTCTCCGGTTTCTCGACATAATGTGTTACCTGTGACAGAGGGCAAAACACAATAGTAACAAAACCACAGCATGTGTGCTGTTATGGAAAAAGATATCTGAATACATAAATATACTACAATATTTTTTTAAACATTCCACTAGTAAACTTAAGAACAAATATGTTTGATAGAAATATACTATATATATATATATATATATATATATATATATATATATATATATATACACACATGCACACACACGCACACACTATTTTGAATACCACTTCGTGACAGTGTCAATCAAGTGTACACATCACATTCTACAACCTACCTCGTTCGTCTGTTTGATTTCTACGATGCAGCCATAGTTGAGCGACTGCTGTCTTGTTGCCTGAAACAAACACCAGAGGGATGACATGACAACACAGTGTCACTGCTTACAACATACCCAACAAGAATAAAAAAAATTTTACATCAAGAATAATAATTAAATAAATAAACACAATTAATGTGAATTAAAGACAATTATTGTTTGTATCACTGTTGGGAAACAGAAGATTAAATAATGTACCCAGGATTTGTTTGGCTTTGTGTTTTTTAATGAAAACATGAATCAAAATAAAACAATGTCAATATAAGTATTCAGAAGTACAACTGCATTTTATTAATTGTATTAACATCCCCGCGGTTAAACTACGATTGTTCACATTTAATCACAGTTAATATGACAATGTACAGTAAAACATCACAAATGCAAATCATTATATGACTAATATGCTGTACTCAAAAATGCTGTTCATGTTGCCTGTTGTTACAATGTACAATTAAAAACCTGCTATGTACTGATTACATGTTCACAAAGTCCAGTTTGTAATTTACTTCATCTATGATAATCACAGTACTAAAACTGACTAAGATATTAATGGGAAGAAGCATCCAGTGAGCTGTTCACCCACCTCTGTCCCTAGCATGGTGAAGTGTGCTTCTGACCCCTTCTGTCGGTGAAACTCCAACATCCCATTCAAGGGAAACTCGCCACAGACATCACAGTTCATCACGAAGAAGGCTTCTGGGTTGCCGCTGAGGATCTGGTCACGGAAGTGATACATGCCTCCTGCTGTGCCTAGGGCTGTGTACTCCTGCAGGTACCTGTAACCATGGCAACATGCTAATTATGTAGTCCCAGACAGATTGCCCAGGGCTGTGTACTCCTGCAGGTACCTGTAACCATGGCAACATGCTAATTATGTAGTCCCAGACAGATTGACAAACATCTTGACATAGACAAGCTAGAAAGAATACAACGAAGAGCAACCAAAATGATTCCAGAATTGAGAGACCTTAATTACGAAAGTCGCTTATTACAATGTGGTTTGACAACACTAGAGACCAGGAGACTAAGAGGAGACCAAATAGAAGTATTTAAAATAGTGAACGGTTATGAGGATGTTGATAGGAATATGTTCTTCAAACTTAAAGAAGGCAGTAGAACCAGAGGACACAAAGCAGCATTAGTTAAGGAGCAGTGTAGGTTGGACATGAGAAAGTACTCTTTCTCACAGAGGGTGATAAATGAATGGAACAAACTGCCAAATGATTGTGTTAATGCTAGTAGTGTGAATATGTTTAAAAATAGAATTGACAGATATTTGATAAGGGTGGGCTACACATAGATGAGAAAATTGTTGGACTCTCGATAAGCCAATGGCTTCCTTGTCCAATTTGCCATCTAAAAAAAAAGTTATTCAAATCTATGTACAGGGTCTGAGCACTATAATATGATTATACAGTAATATACAGACACAGACATGCATGCATACATACATATTCACATACATACATGTGCATGCATACATACATATCTATACATATTTACATACATACATACATACACACACGTACACGTACACGTACACATGCGCATGCGCATGCGCATGCGCATGCGCATGCGCACGCGCACGCGTATGTATGTATGTATGTATGTATGTATGTATGTATGTATGTATGTATGTATGTATGTATGTATGTATGTATGTATGTATGTATGTATGTATGTATATATATATATACTAATCTACCCTTGGCATTTATCCCAAGCAATGTATGGAAGTGCGCCGAATCATTTCCACTTGTTGTCTAGGTCCCAAGATTCCACGAATGCATGTGCTTAACTACAAAGAACAATTCAAGGAAATTTCTGTCATTACCCATTCAACCACCGACGACAGGTCCACAGCCAATCAAGTTCCTGAAAGCTAAGAACTGAACGCTCGTAATATCATTGGTTAACACAGCAACTTACAAATACATGTTTCAATGGGTCGATCTGCCACCTGCAAGAGGATGACATAGTGTACCTTATGAGGATCTTAAACTCCTGTTGCACGGTTGCAAAGAAGCGACTCAGTTGGTCATTGTGCTGGTAGGAGCCAATCAGCAGGATCTCCTTCATTCCTGCCACCTGTCACAACACACAGACACCACATGACGGCTGATGTTTTATATGCATCATAGTGAATAAATCACAGTTAAGATATACAAACATTTACAACGTATTAACTGTCTGCAGATGTGCTGTAAGCAATTACATGTACCATAATGTACAGGTGTGTATCATAGTCACTGATCTCAAGAAGAATTCATGGGTATACAGACTAGTGCCCTGCGCGTGCCTATAATTTGAGCCCAAGCCCGGCTCGCAATTAGCGGTTAGAGTCCAGGCCCGGCCCAGGCCTGCAAAAAATTTCCAAGCCCGGCCCAGGCCCGCAAACTAGAATTTAGGCCCAGGCCCGACCCAGACTGTGAATGTTTGGCCCAGGCCCGGCCCGGCCTGCAAACTTCAGGCTCATACCCACGGGCCAAAGACTGGTAAGCCCACGGCCTGCTAAGTTTAGAGCAGATAAACCTATAATCTTATAAGATAGACGAAACACAAATAAACTGTAAAACAGACTTATTGTTTTATTAAATAAAAAATATGAAAATTGTATAATGTTTACTACTGAAATACTATTGTCAGTTGTTGTTTAGTAGTGTCTAGCTAGTAGCTAGTACTAGCTACTACTATGTCACCCACTGGCACTGACACCCAGGCCTGCAGTTACTAGCCTGAGATAGATCAGGTTCAGACATGTATGAATTAGTACAAGTGTGAATGAATCAGTACTGGGGAAATTGTAGACACTAAATAGTAGACACTAGTTCACACAACTGAAAAATACCAATTATGAACTGGGGTGGGTACTGGCACTACTGGGTCATTCAGAGGGGCAGTGTTTGGAGGGAAGACCTAGACAATAGAATGTCCACTGGTAGAGTCAAAGGGTGATGAGTTGATGGTTAATCATGGCTTGATTGCTTCTGCAAATATGTGTAAAGTAAACATTTGGGACTGGCTGCTTACAGCCAGGTGAACTTAAGTGGCCTGGTATGGGGCCATTAGATCTATGCAAAAGGGTACATTCATGCAAAAAAATATGCGGTTTACGGAGTCTAGACATCACGGATTAAGGGATAGGAAGTTAAGTTTGAGCTGAAGAAGAATGATGGGAAACATGCATTAACTGTAATGAAGCCAGTGAAACAAGCGCCACTACTCCAGTCACAGTGTCTTGGAAAGCCAGTACATGTTTAAAGAATTACAATACTAAAATATGGGCATGCGACTATGCATATATTTTATATGAAATGTTTCTATTAAAAGAATGCACATTATTAAAATTATACCATAGGAAGTCCCATTCTTGAAAAGAGGTTAAACTGCATTCCAATGTATAAAGCACTAATGTCATTCATAATTCCATGCATGGTCTCAATTTGCAACTATATAATACTAAAGAAATAATTTTAATAAATCAGTAACCGGAATTACACTTTATAATCAGTTTTTATTAAGAATAAAATTAATAATCTGGGTTTTGTATGAATATTTTTATTATGTCCAGGCCCAGCCCAAGCCCGGCCCCGGTCCAAGCCTGATGTGTTTAATTTTTTTTAGCCCAGGCCTGGCCCGAGCCTGCAAAATTATGTAGAGGCCCGGCCCAGCTCGCAGCCCGGACCCAAAGCCCGGTCCGTGCAGGGCACTAATACAGATGTTCAACTATTGACAGAAAGACAGATGCATTTAAGAATAAAATTAATAATTTGGGTTTGTATGAATATTTTTATTATGTCCAGGCCCAGCCCAAGCCCGGCCCGGCCCACTCACTCTAGGCCCAGGCCTAATCGTAAACAGGGACATGCAAGTCATTATCAGAAAGAGGGACAACTGAAGATTTATGGTGGAAATGCAATTTGAAATAAATATGTCTTGAGTTTTTTTTAAAAATAGCTATAGTTTCAGATGTTTTCAAAGTGAAGGGGAGTTCATTCCAGACCCTAGGTGCAGTGACAGAGAAAGCACGTTTGCCCAAGTTAAGTTTTGTTTAAGCACAATAAGTTGATGATCTGAGCTGCCTAGGGATATTTGAAAGATGCAGGAGACTAGCCAAGTAGGGTGGTTGTTGTGTAGATAGAGCATGATATGTAAGAGTGGACAGCTTAAAATTAATTCGATAAGAAACAGGAAGCCAGTGTAACTGTCTAAGTAGTGGTAGTGATGGTGAATACCGAGACACCCTGAGTACCACATGTGCCAGACAAACTCGTTAGCAATGTTATGTAGTAGTGAAATTCAATAGTCAAGGAGGCTACTAATTAATGCAGTTGATTTTGCTTTAGCAGGAGATATAGATATGTGATGCCACATTCGACGGAAATCACGTGTATAATAGAAACAGGATTTACATACTTGAGAAATATGCTGGCGAAAGTTGAAGACAACACGTAGATTACAAACAGTATCTGATGGGAATGTATCACTGCAAAGCAGATTAACTGGAAAATGGTTGATGACCCTATTTCGTTGTTGTTTAGTGCCAATGTTTTATCTGGATTAAGCTTTAGCTTACTTGATTTCATCCACAACAAGATATCAGTGAGACAATCACGAAACAGATTCTTGTGCTTTTGATTGTGAAAGTGATATGTAAACCTGTGTGTCATCAGCATACAGGTGATGACTGAGATTATGATTAGTAGTGACTTGGCTGAGAGACGTAGTACATAAGCTAAACAGAACAGGGCCAAGGATGGTCACAGCCACTGAAAGTCTAAAACCACTAAAATCAATTAACTACATATCAAGTTTGCATCATTTATTTACATGCATAATATTGTTAGAAGAATCATCCATTTGTACATTTTACAAGACTATTCTGAAAAATATAGATGTTCAATAACTATTTACTAAGATGCAGGCTGTATGAGAGATGTTACCAGGGCAGACAGATTGCAAAATATCGAGTACAGAGAGGACACCTTCACAAAAGACTCTGGTGGTTGGGGCATGTTTGTCTTACGCCAAGAGATAACATTGTTAGAAGACATCAAAGCACAGCAGAAAAAAGGCAACTGAAGAGGTGGAGTGACCAGATCAGAAATGATAGTGTGCTTCTGGTGTTGATAGCATAGGGGCATGCAGTGAATAGAGCTGGAAGGAGGGCTGCAATGACCTGGAGGGCTGCAATGACCCGGAGGACACAGAGGGGTCAATATGGCATTTAAGTAAAGTGAGTCAAGTTACTAAGGATAAACTTTTAATCCAAAACTGCAATAATATTTCACTACCTGTGACAGCGTGTATGTCAAACTATCTTTTAACATATGATTGCACCTGCTTTCCAACAATACATAAATAGTCATCAACAGTTTTGCCTAAATCAGCTAGGAATTTGTCTGTAGGTGAGAATATTTATACAAAGGTAAACTATATGAGACTACCAATAACACCATCTCACCTGGCTGGCAGCTTCAATGTGATGATGAATCATCGGGAAACCAGCAACAGGAAATAACGGTTTCGGCGTATCAAGAGAGAGTGGTCGAAACCGTGTACCTAAATCAGAATAAAGGGTTACTGCATGCGGCTAGAATTAAATGATTTACAATGGATGTCAATGGGGTGTGTCATAGCAATTTAGCAAATAAATAAATGAGAAGAACTAGAGAACACAAAGTAGTGTTAGTAAAAGAATACTGTAGATTGAATAAGAGAGCAATAAGAAAGTACAAGTACTCCTTTTCCCAGAGTATATGGTAAATGAATGGGATAAGTTATATACTGATTGTGTAAATTTCAGCAGTGTTATTTGTTAACATGTCTAAAATTTAAATAATATAAAAATAGAATTCTATTTGACAACATAATATATAGACTATAATTTTATTTTATTATTATAGTTAAAAAGATTGCCACCCAATTATAACACTTCGACAAAAAAATTAATGTTTTAAGATGGAACATTTGCAACCAATTTAAATTAAAGGTGAATTAAAATTAGTACATTTTGTGTATCTCGCATACATAGAAGGCTCTCATTTTTATGTTTTCGTTCAATAAATGTGTGCTTAAAATGTAATAACTTTTTTATTTGTACAGATATTTTAATAATTTGTTCAGGGTTTGCAAGCACAATAATTAGGGTCATAACCCAACATCACCCAGTCATTAATTGTTAACAGTAACTCAATCCATGCAATTAGTAAGTCAACACTGGCTAATTAGTGCACAAAGTCAACAAACTGGCACATTTAAAACAAAGGCGATATGTTCCATGATTATGAAGATATTTGTGTAATTTGTTCAGGGTTTTTACAAAACACATTAAATACGGTCATAAATATACATTACAAAGTCATTTAATAACTCAACTGATGCAATTAATAAGTAAATATTGGCTAATTAGCATGCAAACTCAACATTTCAATAAAAGGATATAACTTCCATGATTATGAAAATATTTGTTTAATTTGTGCAGAGCCTGGGGCTTTCAACACAAATCTCTAACATCATGGAATCCCTACCAAATAGTAATATTATATTAAAACAATACAGACAATGTTTTTTCAACTTCTTTTCTGTCAGAACTTATTTCCTAAAACTGTTCCAGCATTTACTACATTCACTGACTGCCTAAAAGATGTGGGATTGGAGCCATTTATGACTGGGGAGTTACAAATGGCAATGAGGGATAAAGGCATCTGGAGACAAACGGTTGAAGCCAGCTGAGTTTGACTCCAGTGCCAGTGGCTGACGTGCCAGTAATGCTAGGCCACTCCTTAAATTAAGCTTTAACTTACTCAACTCGCGACTCAAGTGAATTCTTGCACTCAACAATAATATCAACTGGCACCCAAGTTTTACTATCGTAATAGTATGCGCAACATCATGTTGACCTAATATATCATAATTACTGATCTACAGAAGACAACATTAAAGGAAAATTATGGTGGGGTCGCATGGCGATAATATGGTATTTCTCCATCAATTGCCACGTCATTTTCCTATTCGCAAGTAATCTGCTCAAAATCACAACTCAACATACCCTTTGAAGGTCCTCCGATTAATATAATTGCTTTCAACATGACTGCCACTAAAGCACACGTAGACTGTTGACAGTTATCGCAAAAATAACGGTTGTCACGAGTATAAATTTGCGCTCGGCGAATGCTTCGTGGTTGTCAACACCTATGCACAGTCACTAGGAGGAGCCACATGATGGTTTAACCCTTGTTGTTCCGTTCTTCATCATCAAAGCAGTCGCCTCTCTAGAGTCAGACCAGTAACACTTCCCGCGACGGTTCAGACGCATGTAGTGCGTAAAACAGACGGATGCAGTGCGTAAAACAGACGGATGTCATGATTACAAGATGGTGATACAATTTAGATTGACTACTTGTTTTTGCTTAATTGGTGTATATTGGTCCAACAATATATAATTACATATATATTTTTTTTGAACGGCAAATTATCACAACTGTAAGAAATGTGTGATTACAAACTAATAAGTTCATTCAAATATATATATATACATTTCTTACAGTTGTGATAATATGCCGTTCCAATATATATATATATATATATATATATATATATATATATATATATATATATATATATATATATATATATATATATGTATGTAATTATTTATTATATTTTGTTGGATCAATATACACAAATTAAGCAAAAACAAGTAGTAAATCTAAATTGTATATATATATATATATATATATATATATTCCCAAAATATCCAACAATTGTACATACCCTAAAATACACGTTTCAGCAACTTCTGACCCAAAAATACTTTGAACTCCCATATCAACTTGACACCTATGCTGCCTGGGCTCTGCAACTCCCCAGCTGCGGTAGACATATGGCTTAATTCCAGAGAGACGACGAACAGTTGATGTTACTAAAAAACATATAATTATTGTGTAAACATTCACACAAGCATCAACACTATAACATGTGCACAATATTATATGCACACTCATTTTGCTTGATACAAATGCTAAATAACTTGTATAATATAATTAAACAGCGGTTATTTGATTAAAATAGTACTGCAGTTATATTTTGAGCAGTGTAAATATAATGTAGATATAATAATTAATAATAATTGACTTCTATGGCGCCTATATCCTCAGGAACCTGAGCTCAGAGGCGCAACAAAACAGAATCAGTAGGCGTAATCATAAACAAGGACGCGCAAAAGTCAGTATCAGAACGAGGGACAACCGAACATTTATGGTGGGAATGCAATTTGGAATAGATGTCTTGAGTTTTTTTCGGAAAATAGCAATAGTTTCGGATGTTTTCAAAGCGATAGGGAGTTCATTCCAGACCCTAGGCGCAGCGACAGAGAAAGCACGTTTACCCAAGTTAAGTTTTGTTTTAGGTACAATAAGTTGTTGTGAAACTGATGATCTTAGCTGCCTAGGGATATTTGAAAGATGCAGGAGACTAGCCAAGTAGAATGGTTGTTGTGTAGATAGAGCACGATATGCAAGAGTGGACAGCTTAAAATTAATTCGATAAGAAACTGGAAGCCAGTGTAACTGTTTAAGTAGTGGTAGTGACGGTGAAAACCGAGGCGCCCTGAGAACTACACGTGCCAGACAATTTTGTACTCGTTGGAGTTTAGCCAAGTCTCTTTTAGCAATGTTGTTTAGTAGTGAATTGCAATAGTCAAGACGGCTGCTAATTAGTGCCGTTGATATTGTTTTAGCAGTAGATATAGATATGTGACGCCGAATTCGATGAAGATCACGAATATGATAGAAACAGGATTTATATGACATAACTAAAACTAACCACGTACAACTAAATTCAAGAATATTATACCTGTGGTTTATTCAGTATGTGTTTTAAAAGTGGGAGGTTCCTGTAATGTCGCTGAATGACCGAGGGTTGACATGTTAACCAGTGCTACCGATAAGTGCATGCGCAGTTCTATGAAATCGAGGTAACCTAGACTACATATTAAAAGAGACCGGCATACACAGAACCAATGCAAAGTATCAAACAAATGTATTATTTTGCTAGAAAGCGTTTAGTTAGACTAGTTTAGTAAACAAAGGCCAAAATATGTTACATAAGTTGAGTTTGGATGCAAATAGCATGGTTATTATCCAATTATCAAGAATAAGAATAGGTGTATGCAATTACATTTTCATTTGGCAAGTGAATATTGCCAGAATACCATACACATGACATAGGGTTATCTAACAGTATGGCGCAGCCATGAAATTAAGATGTTGTGTGTTCAACAAGGTTTTCCTAGTAAACCACTGGCGTGATATTCTTAATCGTAGTTACAAATGGTTATGTTTTAATAACTCTTACAGTTGCATAGGCCGAAAACCATGACTTTTGTGATACATTTGTAGACTACCTTTGTAGATATGTGGCTGTGTGCATGCATAAATATTGCATATAGCTTGTTGATTCAGTGAAGTGGCTAAATCATCTTTTTAAATGACTACACAAATTAATTAAAAACAGCATACTTAGAACATTTTATTGTTCAATTTTCAACAAATCTGTTAATATACAACAATCTTCTCACAACACAAAACCATCTTTCTCACTTAACATTAAACATAGTAGATGACAACAGAGAAAACGTGAGACCTTTGTGAGAACTGTTTTACAAATACAATGACTCGTTTACTTTTACAAACAAAATCTACAATGATTCATATAGATGCCATCGTAATATCCTTCAAATTATTTTCACAGCACAGAATATTTTGTCGTGTAACACACTTTATCACAACACTCGAAACAACATTTCAATACATGCGGTTCACCTGAGATCACAGAACCACGAACAGATGCATCAGTGAGCTAACCCTGCTACATCGTGGATTCAGCCCGTAATGACATGAGGACTGCCCCCTGCAAATCCTTAAGAACAGCATTTTATGACAGTTTCTTGTGACATTACTCAAGTCCCTTGGAATTCAGTCCTTTGGTTGTGTCCCACTTACTTTATCACAATGTAGTTTACCCACATAGCAACGATAGACAACGTAGTTTACCCACATAGCAACGATAGACAATGTAGTTTACCCACATAGAAACAATAGACAAAATGCTAGCACAACTAAAAGCAGGACATTAATAAGTATGAGACTCTTTTAGGAATATTACGTTTTAAAGTATTTGCTTTCCAAATTGGAACAGAAAATCTGTTTATTTATTTAATGCACAATGAATTTGTTCTGGATTTTTCTGAAGAATTGTAAGCTTCAGTAAATACAAGGCACACACGTATTTCTGCCCCAAATAATGAAAAAGTTGTAGACTTTTAATTTGACTGTCACTGAATAACTCAACTCACTGCATCTAATCTATCTGTCCAAAGACTGTGATTTTTCCAATAATATCAAACACTTAAGGCAGTAATCTAAGGTAAGCTGTATGTTACGCATGGCCTTCCAAAGGTATTTGGAGGTTGTTGGGGCCCTCGTTAATGAAAGTCTCCCACCCTTGCATTATAGTTTACATTCTGAACATCTTTAATGTTCTGCCTCAATGTCTAAAATACAATATTCAACTTGTTATTATTTTACAATCACATCAAATGTATTTGAAATGCTCAAGATGTTGCTCAAAGTATTTTATTATTCATTTAATACAACATTTAATAGCTTGCATGTTACAAAACTTGCATCATTTAGGAAACATAAACAGTAATTACAGTGTAGTTGTTTCTGTAAATAAACATGTTTTGGGGCACAAACATTTTTTTAACATCATTTAATTTGTCAACATGTCAGCACAAGCACATGCTTAGTGATTCAGTAACGAACATATTAAACTGCTCATATATAGCATAAAAATAATCTAACATGCTGCATTATTTGCTTAACAGCAACGTTACTCAACTTAAAAATGCTCCAAAATAACATGTTATTTCAGTAATATCCATGCAAAATAAACATGATACAATGAATATTCTTACAATAGGGGTCACAAGTCAAGTCGCAAGAGTTCATGTAGCATAACGTTTTGTCCAGAGTCTGGCAACACGATCATGCTCCTCCTTGCTAGTGAGGAACTGGTGGGCGATGCTCCCCACCAAGGGGTCATGGGGGTTACAGTCCGTGAGGAGGGAACAGATGGACAGCAGGACCTTTGATATGGTCAGTGCTGGACTCCAGTTGTCCTTGAGAATGTCCAGACAGATCGTACCATGGCTGTTCACATTGCAGTGATAGATTCTTGTGCGAAAACTCACCTGAAACACATGACAAATTAGCATTTAATGAACTGAGTAGATTAAGAATATATGATACAGCACTGTCTGTACATGAAATAAAAACTGCTTCTGTTACTTCATAGTTTTGGATGCAATTATGTGAATTTTTCATATATTAAATTATCATCTCCAGAATATTTGCATAATGAAATGGCAAGGAACAATTTAAGCATTTATAATCACCTGTTCCAACAGTCAATACATCCACAATGTGTAACAATGAATATTTTGTTGGAACCAGTTATCTGATGAACTTTGTGGCCTGATGAGCTATTTTAGTCAATTGCAACAACAATATAAAAGACAATGCTGTGTCTGAAATGAATGCTGAAATGAAAGTATGTACACATCTGAACATATAATTGTGCTTTGTACATTGCCGTACAATACCATTTGGACACATCCATGCAGCCATGTACACAGATATGTATGCCCCATACATGCATGTAAACAAGCACAGTTCACCAATATCTGCACAAACACATGAAAATTAATTACACAGGCACTAGAAAATGCTTACCTTGGGTGGTTTAAAGGGATATTCCTGTGAGAAATGTATATCAAGGAAGAAGACACCACCCTCGTAGACAGACCCCGGGGGCCCGAGTATTGTAGACACCCACTCGTACAAATTGTCACCTTTGGGCCCAGCACTGAAAACAGACCCCAAATTCAAGGTATCTTGATGAGCACTGAAAATAATCCCAATGTCACAACTACAGTCACCAATTCCTCAAACTCAGGCAATTAAAAATAATGTAAATGATACAAATCACACAAACGCACTTAAAAATGCTGAAACAATTGTTATATGAGAAAACACAAAAAACATTACATTAAATGTTAATAATGTTAAACTGTTATGGCATACTGAAAATTGTCTGAAGAGTACACAGTATGGAGAAATTAAGTGTAAAGATTACAAAGAACTTTAAAAGTTTAATAACATTTATAAAATGTTGAAATCACACAAGTTACCACCGTACAAGGTTAACAAGCCACCAAATAACATCCCATGTCGGCCACACGTACAGCTGTTCTACAAACAACATAGTGCCAGACGTTTGCACTGTAACGTCCACACTGTGAGCAACAGAAATTACCTGTTGTATCTCCTCATACAAAATGTAGCTTTGAATTCAATCAATGTTTAACTCACCTACAATTTGGTGGTGGCTCAAGTGTAATTTCTGTCAACTCTTTTTGAATCCTAAAATAAAAAACAATACACTGGCATTATTTTGCACTCTTTGAAAACAGAACTTCACAACAGAGGTACTAGCAGAAGAGTTTCTATGCCACGGCACATGGTATTTTAAGGAGTATGATCTGTCATTTGTAGGAAAATTGTTAAGTTCTGTGTGGTAGACTCGGGGGGTCAATTATGATCAAATTAATATGTTTCTATAATTACAAGTGGTAACTTCACAAGAACTTTAATCACTTGTGCTACTCACAGTCCCATTGACTGTGATTCTAGCACAAGTAATTAGGAAATAATTATACAAGTTGAAATAAAACGGTAGAGCAGACATTGAATAGAGCATTGGCTTCCCAATCGAGAGGACCGGGGTTCGAGTCCTCTTGCTGCTGTTTCGAAGCTTGGACAATTCCGTTCACTCCATATTGCCTTAGTTCACTCAGCTGTATAAATGACGTGGTTATAGACAGTGGTGGGTACATGTAAATGAATTGTCTTTGGGGAGTATGTATTCAGCATGACTGAATGCTTCCCAGAGAAGTCAAATTGGTGCTGAACGTAATCATTTTGTTATCTGGTTACTGGCAGCCAGTTGCCCTATGTCAATGACCAATTACCATAATTCTTATGAATATAAAACTGATATAGTGTCACACAAATTCACACTTGGTTTTCCTGGAATTTACACTGAATCCAAAACCAATTGGTCCCACTGTGAAAGGCATGAGGAAAATAATTCTAGATATCACACGGTTGAAAATGTCTTGGTAAATAAAGGATGTGTACGTAGTGCTATCCTATGATTATTTATACTGATCAATGACATAAATGAAATAATAATATGTAGAAAGATACATCTAAAATAATTTTTTGTAGGATAAAAAATTCACATTTTGTTGAATCCATCAAACCACATTGTTATATTGATAAATCTACGTCACCATTTTCTGAAAAGCATACACAATATGCAGGGGCAGATCCAGGTGTAAAACTGATCGGTTTACAACATCATAGCACATAGTAAAAAGTAACTTTCTTATAATAATGACGGTGGCCATGAATGCCCACAATTCTTGTTGTGGGCATACCAAGCATGAATGAATTGAAAAGTCTTACTGTGTACTGTTAAAATACACCTGTGTTCTAGCTGACTACTATGTAGGCAAATTCACCTCAATATGTACACAGATTCTGACCAAGGCAGTACACACACACCAAGATCTAAAAACAGCTGTCACAGATGCAGATCTTGTGTAATGGGTATCACAGGTCTGAACTGTATACAAAGCAGCCCCCCTACCCTTGTGTACTGCTTATCATGGTATCTGGTTTGTCTGCTACACAATCAACAGTTTTGATGATACAGCTTATTATACCAAAAACACTATATTTTACGCATGTAAAAATAGGGAATATACTGATCAACTATACACATACCTAACTGAAAATTATCTCTCAGATAACTTACAGGAGATGAGTTTTTATTGCAAATGAGGAATGGTCCATGTCAATATGTTCAGTCAGTAGTGTTAGCATTCCATTAGTAGTACCACTGTCATTGGTATTACTAATAAATCATAGCAAATACTACATGACATATTCCATCACTTCACATGTACTGCATCGATTTTGTCAACGTGAACACCGTTTTTTTCCAGAGCGACAAGGCGGCATGGACGGATGCAACATTCCAAGAACGCGTTCGCGTTACCGACAATACTAGCTTAGCTACACATTCGGACGTGTCAGCTATGAGTCCCAAAACGAACGTCGCAGTCGATACGAAATGAACCGGTGTAAACGAGGACACCTACCGCTTTGCACTCGTACTCAGTCGTTTCGGTATTCTTGAAACTTCGCTGGTTTTCGCTACTTCGTTGGCGTCGCCATTGGAAGCTGTTGTTTGCTCGACGCGTCGTCCAGTTCGACTGGTCGACGCCATGCCTTTCCCGTCGTCTCCGCTCCTTCGTTTTTATATAATTTCCCTGAATAAAACAAACAGCGACTGGCTGCGATTGGAAGCGTACGTAGTGATTGGGTTTTATGCTTCAATTATGTAAATGTAATCACAATAACAGTGCGCAGCTATGCACAACGTAAACTGCACCGACTCCGAAGCCGCGAAGGCGAAGGCCCGGAAATCGGAAGTGTCCGAGTGGCAACAGGATTGCCACCGCACTTCGAAAGCTGACCCGGTCACGACCCGGTCGTTGCATCCCGGCGATTTCCGGGTGGTGAACCTAACTGGGCGGTGGTAACGGCATTGGAGCCATTACAACACCAGCTGACGACAAATGTGACATATGCCTATGGCTATGACCCCGGGCCAGACAACCAAACACAATGACTAGCGGCGTGGCGCGTGTCTGAGTTGACGAACGCAGTGACAGTGTCCGCTCCCTGTTTTCCTAGTTTACAACCACAGCTCTTCGGGCACAGGGGAAGCTACGATTGTAATCGTGACTGGGTACTGTAAAAAACCTAAACCCGAAATGAATGCCTGTCCGAACAATTATGCTTACTAATTACTCACGTTGGTAATTACCAGGCAAACCCCAACCGCGTCAACGAACACGCAGCTACTCAAGTCAACGCAGTTTCTGGCAGTCTCACGTGAGTCACTGTAAGTATGTGTACGGCCGTGCTGTGTGTACACGGGTTGTACACTCGCTGTTCTAATCACCCCCTCCGATGCGTTATTTTCGGGAAATGATCGATGCACCGCGGAAAGAAAAAACTAAATATTATACATGTATGAACCCTAAAATATATAGTTGTGTGTGTGTATATATATATATATATATATATATATATATATATATATATATATATATATATCTATATTATATATAGTACCAGTATATTTGATGTTGGTGCAATATATTGAACGGGAAATTTAAACAAATTCGATCGTCTATAAGTACTCTGGGCTATATATATATATATATATATATATATATATATATATATATATATATATATATATATATATATATATATATATATATATATATATATATATATCCATAGACGTCGTGAAACCGGGGTGTGGGGTGTGGTGGGGTGGGGTAGGGCGCCCCTAATGTTTGGGTGGGTACATGTTGACTGTAAGCATGTATATATATATATATATATATATATATATATATATATACGAAACAAAAACTAAATATTATACATGTATGAACCCTAAAATATATAGTTGTATATATATATATATATATATATATATATATATATTATATATATATATATATATATATAGTACCAGTATATTTGATGTTGGTGCAATATATTGAACGGGAAATTTAAACAAATTCGATCGTCTATAAGTACTCTGGGCTATATATATATATATATATCCATAGACTTCGTTAAACCGGGGGTGGGGGTGTGGTGTGGTGGGGTAGGGCGCCCTAATGTTTGGGTGGGTACATGTTGACTGTAAGCATGTATATATATATATATATATATATATATATATACATATATATATATATATATATATATACATAGATATATATATATATATATATATATATATATATATATATATATATATATATACATATATATATATATATATATACATATATATATATATATATATATATATATATATATATATATATATATATATATATATATATATATATATATATATATATATATATATATATATATATGTATATATGTATATATATATATATGTATATATATATGTATATATATATATATGTATATGTATATATATATATATATATATATATATATATATATATATATATATATATATATCGCCCTCCATATGTTTGCAGGAACCAACATCGCCCCCTTCAATATTCAACAGCTTCCGACGCTTGTAATATATCGCGATCAACACGCACACGCACACGCACACGCACAGGCACACGCACACACGCACACGCAATATTATGGTAAAGGATAATTAACGTATATATAGGCCTACGTCGGAACTAGTGTCAATGTAAAAACCGAAGTATTAGCAGCCGGCTTCTGTAAGAAGAACGACACATGTCGTTCCAACCCCCCCCCCCCCGGTTCGTATGTAGAACGACATTATGACTATATTGACTGAGACCCCCCTGCCAATCTAGATCCGCCCCCGCGGGAGCCCGCGTCAAGACCTCGATTTGTCTTTTGTATTTATTTGTCCTGTAGGCCTACTTAATCTCTCCAGGAGTCGTAGTATCGTTGTCATCATAAGTGTGCGCTGTGTCTTGGACTGTGTGCTATAAGGAGTACAGGTTTCTGCTCTTTGTAGATTTCCAGGCACGTCCTTGGATTTTTGAAAAAGGGGGTTCGAGCGTACACAATCATCCGGGGATTTCTGGGATGATTTCTGAAAATGTTACAGTTAAACAAAATTATTTCAAAAAGGGAGGTTCGTTCGAATAAAAAAACTGGCCGTCAGAAGAACAAACTGTTAAAAATAATGGGTTATTTCGCCTCTACCCGAAAATTGCAATGGCGAAACGAAAAGTGATGACCTAACCAAGAAAACGGCCACACAGGCGCCAAACTTCTCATACATTTACCATTCATATAGGTAGTACTAGGTACATAATAATAATTATACACGTGTCACGTGATAAAACAATACGCTTACTTTCATATAGCGATCCCTAGTATAATGATAAAAACGTGTATACAAACAAATATTATAGAAACCTAAATTTCGGTGGGTTAAATTGAGTGGGTGGGGGGGAGAGTGAGGGGAAAACTGGCACCGTCATGTAGAGATTCTTTTAAAGTATCTTGCCATGGCGCCCGCAGGCTCTGTGCGTGAGACTGCATGCCCGTCGTTTCTACAGCTCACAGTTTGTCTTACCCTAAACCGGGACAATTACAACGGTGCATAATCAAAACCCCTCATCGATACACAATGAGTCAAATCCTAGCGGTTAAAAGCGATATTGGTTAAACACTTACTCTTAACACCCAAATCACAGAGAACAACTTTGTATTCTAGGAAATCGATGCAGCTAGACTCCTGCTGTAACGCGCAACGCAACTCTCATTTTAAGATAGCTACTAAGTCAGAACGGGAGTTTAGTAAATGAAGGCTAACATATGCTACACAAGTTTAGTTTAGACGCAAACAACATGACCACACCCTGTTGGCAAGTATAGGACTAGGTGCTTACAAATAGATTGTCATTTGGTGAGCCGCTGAGCGAATATTGTCAGTCTACAAGCAGTCGTGACATAGGTTTAACATTATGGCCCATGAAATAAAGATCCTGTATGTTAAACAAATTAATGTCTTCCAAGAACAGCACTGGCATGATATTCTTGATTGTAGTTACAAATGGTTATGTTTTATTAACTCATATAGGTGCATAGGTCCAAAACTACGACTTTTGTTTCGCTTTAAACTTACGTTGAAAGAAAGGGTAAGGGCCTAATTAAATTAAAATGAAACATACATTTATGTTTAGCCTTGAAATGTCTACACTTACACTTATAAGTAATGAGCATTTGTAAGGCTACTGAAAGCCTTTTACAATTCGCCCATATCTTAACCCAGTTTTTATCTATTCTATTAAAAAAAATAGTAGAGGGTGCAGATATAATATTGTCTGGCAATTAATTCCATACATCCACCACTTTTACTGAAAAATCAGTGTCTGCATAGCTTCATATATTGTTGTTTGTTTATTTTTTACTGTGGCCTCTGGTTATTTAGATTAATGCAAAAAAACGATCTGTGTTTATGTTCTCCTTCCCAGTTAACAATTTAAAAGTCTCAATTACATATCCGTTCTTCTAGACTATATAGTTTAGTCGTGTTAATCTTTCCTCGTATGTAAATTCCTTGAATCCTATTATCAGTTTTGTTGCCCTGCGCTGCACTTTCCCAAGCAGTAAAATATATTTTGCATAATAAGGTGACCATGTATTTACGCAATATTCAAGATGTGGTAAGTGGAGAAATGTAAGTAAAAAGTATATGTATTGTAAACAATGTTGAACGTGTCCCTGTCTAACTGAATAAATGCTTTCTTTACTGAACGCAAAACCCCCATAGCTTGTTGGGATGCAGCGGCAACTTGTTTCTCACTTTTCAAATTATTTGAATTCCAGACACGTAGATCCTTCTCTTATTATTTTCAGTTGTCATGGTGTAGTCGAATTTTGGATTGACTTTGCCTATCTTGTTGTATGTATTTGTGTTAAACATCAGGCACCATTTATTACCCCACTCACTTCAATTATCTAAATCAGCTTGTAAGATTTCACAGTCAGATATGTTTTTTAATGTTCTGAATAATTTGATGTTATCAGCAAACATTTTACATTACTGTTTACTGTCTCTGGTGTATTATTTGCATAAATTAAAAAGAGAATAGGTCCCAAAAAGACTCCCAATACTAATCCTTGCGGAACCCCGCTGATGACATCAAACCATTCAGAATTTGCACCTCTTACAATAATTCATATTTTTCTATCTGATAGAAAATCAGCTATCCATTCTAAAACTTTATTTCATATTCCATAAGTAGATACTTTCTGGAACAATATTTTTCTCGGGACTTTGTCAACTGCTTTTTGAAAACCCAGAAAAATAACATCAACACTATGTCCTTGATCCACATCTTCTGTCCAACTGTCTAACAAATTTGTTAAACTAGAACGACCCTTTGTAGAACCAATTTGGTCTGGGGTATTTAAATTGTTTTCTAATAAATGGCTTAACAGTGCATCCCTCCCACAAGATTCCATAAGTTTACTGGCTAGACAAGTTAAACTCACTGGTCTATAATTACTAACCACATACTGGGATCCTTTGTTATACATTTGAAAATATTTGCTAATTTCCAATCTAATGGTAATATGCCACTAGACAACGATTCAGTGAATATTTGAAACAGTTACCTTTATTCATATAACAGTAAAGTAGAGACCATTATTAATTTTGTACTAAGCATTGACATTTTGATACGGTCCTCTGAAAGAAAACTGGCGCGTGTAGGAACAGTTGGTCGACAGAGGGCGCAGTTTTTCTTAGGAAAAGTGTTTGATTATGATGCTTTGTTCAAACTCCGTACTTGTGTTTTGCTCTGGTATTTAAATCAAGTAAGTAATATGGTTTGCCAGTGCCGTCAGTTTTATGCGAATGTACATATGCTACATAGTTTATACAAATATAGCAACACATTTCGTTTGACAGCCAAAATAAATATCCACGTAATATCGCCCACCACATGCATATTGGACTCGCATGTTGCTATGTAATAAGCACCTTAACGACATATTAAATATCATGATAGAGCTTTAGAAGGACATAGAACTGTTTACTTTATTAAGATATCTTTATTAGCTCAAAATATATTACAATTGTAATAGTAATACGGCAAACATCGATAATTATGTTATAAGTATGTGTATTAAATAATTAACATGTATTATGTAAACTTTTTGTTTGTATATGTATTTGAATTTTTTACTCAATTCATGTAATTAATAGACCAGTATTGTTTTTACTACAACTAGTGTTAGGCAATGCTGTAATGCCTAGTGCCAGTAGTTGACAGTCCATGAACCTGTCGTGGCCTTCGGTATACATATAATTATAGGGATCATGCCTCAGTTAGACTTCCTGGTGTGTTACAGACGAATGTATGGCACAGTAATTTTAGATATGTGTAATTTTCAAATAATCATATCATCTGACATTACTGCATTTGAGCCAGGCACATTGGCAAGTTTGCTGATAGAAAATGTTTGCGATGTAACTGTGGATTTTTAGATGATTTCAATAGGCGGAAGGATTTTTGGGAATTTTTGCCAAAAGGCACGTGTGCGTAGTAATTCATGCAACTGGTAAAAATTTACGGATATGGCACATTCAGGCATTTTAAATGAGTTAAAAGTACGAGACTTTGACTAAACTCGATCAGCATGTCAATGAGATGATGACAACGGCAGGTAAGAACTTTCAGAATATTTTATGGTCCTGTTTTCTTATAATCATGCAAAACGTTAACGTGGTCGCCAATGGGAAACGTAACATTAGGCTGAACCCTATGCTGGTCAACTTTGAAGGCGTATTGCGATTTGTATCATGCATGATATGACTTTTAAATGACATTTAACTCCAGCCAGCCATGTCTAGGGCTAACATAGGAGTGGTTTACTTTTTTCTCTAAAGTTACGTTTTCTTTTTCTAGAGTTAGTGAGTTAGTGATTGTTTTTCCATCCCTACATTGGATTGTTTACTTCCCCTGGCGTAGACACCAGATATAAGGGACCAACAGGTTTTATAGTGTCTCTTCCAAAAGTCACAGGCAAGGCCAGAGTTGTTTGATTTAAATCATTTGATTTAAATCATTTGATTTAAATCATGATTTAAAAGTAAGTTAAATACATGTAACATTTGCAGTCACGCTGAAGCCTAGTGGCATTAAGCCATTACGCTGGCATTTGTTATGATCATGATTTGTTTTTGACATTAGATTCAAATTTTATGCATTTCCATGTAGCAATAATGTTAAAAATTCAAAACATAAAACGGGCATATATGTTTGAAGTGTGTCTATGTAAGGGGGCATTTAAATGAGGAACAGTGACAGTGCATTTGTGTTTTCAATGGAACATCATTGGTCTCCTAGTGAACAAGCTAGTTTCTAAAATACCACATGCACCACCTGGTGACTACTTTGGTAGTAGACGCATGGCGGAAAGAAAGCGGCGATACATCCAACATCGAACAAAATTATAGATTCTAGATTCCATTAAATTAATTTACTTTGGATGTCAAAAATTCAAAACCTTTCAAAATTTTTTATTAAAATGAACAGTATGTTTTATATTGCAACAACATGAACTTGTCTGGTGGGACAAGTGTCCAGGATTATTTACTTGTCCTACACGGGTAGCCTGCCCGGACAAGCAGACAAGCGTTATTCTCAAGCCTGGGTTACAGGCAAAGTGGGGTGAATGAAATTGACCAAGCTTCAAAACAGCAGCAGGTGGAATCGATCCACCATCCTCTCGATTAACTGTCTGGTGCTCTAACCATTAGACCACCACTTCCTATTATGTGCCAGTATACCAGCAATACAGTTTGGTATATTTGGTATATTGTTTGATATCACAGATCTGACGATGAGTAGTAGCAAAGAGGGTCCAGCAGATGGCAGCAGTGAGGTGACTGCAAGGAAGAACAGCGTGATGGGAGACACACTGTTCCGCAACTTCACAGACATGATGGAGTGGAGAAAGAGAGTGAGGTCTGAGTACATGAGACTGAAGCAGCACAAGAGGTTCAAGAGGGCTGATGAAGTCAAGGCAAGTGCTTTTGTGTTCCTCTACTCACACGTAGCTTATTGGTCCATTGAGCCAAATTTATACAAAACTGTAATTGTTTAATAATAGGTACACTTGTATAGTGTCGTATATCTGGACAAAGTTCGTTCAGAAGTGCTTAAAATACAGAGGTGATAAATAGGGTTGTCTCACATGTTAATGAGAAAGATAGATTGCTAGTTTATAGATGCTAGTTGCTGACATCTGGACAGTTTTGAACAGCACCTCTTCGGCATACCAAATAACATTTCTTGTCAGCTGGTTCATATTTTTACTGCAGATTTGTTTGATTCGTGCACTTTTACTAATTTGTAGTTGATTTTTGTCTTAGCCCACACTTCAACTGCATGATTGAAGTCAAATTGTTCCAGTGGAGGCTCATCAATGAACATTTTTATCAGTGCATCTAGTGTTTTTTATTCATGCAGTTCCTTGGACCTACTATTTTGAAAGCAATGCATCATGGCAAGATTGGTTATTTCGTATATCAACATTTAACACTTGTATTGCCTAGATATCGATAATTTGTTGGTAGCACAATAACCTGCCCAACTGCCGATGGTAGAACCCTGCACGTGATATAGATCTACATAAATAGTTTTACACACAGATGGCATTTGGATCAAACCGACGCCACATCAATGAGATTACAGCGAAACACAATGATTGGTGTCAGCGACAGAAGCTGTCGCAAGCCCTGTATTCACACGAGACTCTCAGTGCAATTCCTGTCACCAAAAAGGTTTGTTCTTGTAGTTTCTCGTATGGAATAATGAGATCTTAGTGCAGTTCCAGACTTAGTGTATGTTGTGTGAAGTCATTATTGGGTGGATGAGTGGATGGACGTATCAGCGGATAAGTGCGCATGCACTTGTGTGCACACACACGATTTAACACCAAATGAATAATAACACCAAATGAATAACGATTGGTACTAGAACTTTGTTTTCGCATGAAGTCTATTCCATGTAGTGCCATGAAGAGATTGAACACAATGTGACTGTTTCAATGAACACTGTGCATGCAGTTTAGTGGCATGAACAGCAGTGTACAAAGTGATTGTATGTTTCAGTGTGAAGTCGAGAGTGGGATGTACAACAACGTACAGTGTGTACCCCTGCGTCTGCTCAATGCCCTACCCTCTGTCCCTGTCATGTACAGCTGGGCGCCACTACAGCAGAACTTTATGGTAGGATTTCCTCAAGCGTCACCATCAACCATAACGTGTTCACTAGTTTGTTCATCTTATTTAAATTGCCTGTCTGTACCTCATTTATGTCTGTCCCTGTGATATAAATTTAACACTACCTTGCAAACAGTGGTAAAATTACACAATCAGATTATTTGTAAGATAGTACTGTGATGTTCTGTGCCATTTTTTTGGGAAGAATGGGATAAAATGTGAGAATTTTTTAAAAAACGATACCTTCCATCAAACGTGATAAAATGTGAGAATTTTAGAAAATGGTAAAAAAAACATCATACCTCCCATCAAATGTTGAGACTTGGAGCCTCTGATTCTATGTGTGATGAGGCAGTTCTCATGTTCATCCACGTGTGACAATTGACCCTAGGTGGAAGATGAGACTGTTCTCCACAACATCCCATACATGGGAGACGACATCCTGGAACAGGACGGGACTTTCATCGAGGAACTCCTCCGCAACTACGATGGCAAGGTTCATGGTGAGAACTCAGACGCACTATTCATTGAGGATGACATCTTTGTGCAACTCGTGAAGACGCTGCAAGAAACGTACCCCGATGCTGCGACAGCAAGCATCGAGGTGAAACCACCAGACGGTAGGTGGCAGCACGGCAGATGTTTGTTGTATGCATGTTTTTTATTTCCTATAAATTTTATACCAAAAGTGGGCAGGAATACTGGTACCTTTTACTATCAAGAATTGAATGTGTTCATTTGGAAATGTGTCGAGTGTATTACTTAAATTGCTTACTCTACAGTGAAATATAAAATTTTGCTCAGGAGTTAAGCAATTAGATACTAGGTAGGTTTGGTTTTTCGCAAAATTAACTTGAAATAAGACTAGCAAAAATATCAAATTGACTAAGCACCTTTAGTCATAAGCACCATTTAAAAAGAAGTTTCTTTTTAAATGGTGCATAACTGCCATTGCAAGAAAAGAAATAATACAACAAATTCCACGTAGCTTCTGTTTTTCTTTTGCAGCACTAACAGATGCTATGATTCTTGACACAATATGTGGAGTGTTACAAATATGTTTATTTTACACTGATTTTTGACACAACATGTGGAGTGTCACAAATATGTTTATTTTGCACGGATTCTTGATACAACATGTGGAGTGTTACAAATATGTTTATTGACACTGATTCTTGACACAACATGTGGAGTGTTACAAATATGTTTATTTGACATCTGACACTGATTCTTCTCCAGATGCGGCTGAAAGCAGCAGGGACTCATCAGACCAGCCCTGCAGCATCATATTTGAAGCCATCGCTCTGATGTTCCCTGACAAGGGATCTACAGATGAACTTAAAGAGAAGTAAGTTAGAACAACATGCAGTTGCCATTTTTAGTATTACTGTTTCATTTTTAAGTCGCTCCTCAGTAAGATTAGTTCGCTCATCTCTATTCAGCCTCATTTCATGAACAGGTTTACCTATCCAGTATTCACTGTCACATGTTCGTCCATTTGTAAAAAATTATTTAGTTTTGGTTATATCATTGGACACACTATAAGATTATTTTTGACCGGTTCCGTTCAAAAGTTGGCCCGCTCTATGTATTATAATATAAGGCTAGTGAAACTTCCCCATCTAACAATCAAAGTCAATTATTTTGATGATTTCAATAAAAAACGCACATTTTAATTAAAACTCCACCCTCAACTGGTTTAGCCTATCGCGAATCCAGTTTGTTGATGTCCTAATATGTAGTGTGTGAATAGTTAAACTAATATCTGCAGTCAGTTTAATAAAAAAGTATGTATTTTTTTCAAATCATAAAAATAATTGACCTTGGTCATTAGATCTGGTAAAGCTCAAAATAGTGGATATCCAAAATGGTAAACACTTTATGGGGTCAAGGCTGATCATGGGTGTGCCTGACAAAGTTATGAAATTTCGCAAGTTCGAGTTTCAGCATTTCCATTTTTACTTCAGTAAATGCTGGATTAAAATTAAACAATTTAATAGTTTGTCTGATTACTACGCACAAATGAGCTAGCATGTCGTAGTGGATACTAGGTAGATTTGAATTTTTACAAAATGAATTTGAAATGAGACGAGCAAAAAAAAATTATTGAGGAGGAACCTTTAAACTGACTGCGGAGATGTCATTGGGCAGGTAAGACATGTCACTGGGCAGGTAAGACATGTCACTGGGCAGGTAAGACATGTCACTGGGCAGGTAAGACAGAGGCAATAGTACTAATTACTAAATAACATACAGACATATTCCATTGTGAAGGTAAGACAGAGGCAATAGTACTAATTACTAAATAACATACAGACATATTCCATTGTGAAGGTAAGACAGAGGCAATAGTACTAATTACTAAATAACATACAGACATATTCCACTGTGAAGGTAAGACAGAGGCAATAGTACTAATTACTAAATAACGTACAGACATATTCCATTGTGAAGGTAAGACAGAGGCAATAGTACTAATTACTAAATAACATACAGACATATTCCATTGTGAAGGTAAGACAGAGGCAATAGTACTAATTACTAAATAACGTACATACATATTCCATTGTGAAGGTAAGACAGAGGCAATAGTACTAATTACTAAATAACGTACAGACATATTCCATTGTGAAGGTAAGACAGAGGCAATAGTACTAATTACTAAATAACGTACATACATATTCCATTGTGAAGGTAAGACAGAGGCAATAGTACTAATTACTAAATAACACACATACATATTCCATTGTGAAGGTAAGACAGAGGCAATAGTACTAATTACTAAATAACGTACAGACATATTCCATTGTGAAGGTAAGACAGAGGCAATAGTGCTAATTACTAAATAACACACAGACATATTCCATTGTGAAGGTAAGACAGAGGCAATAGTACTAATTACTAAATAACGTACATACATATTCCATTGTGAAGGTAAGACAGAGGCAATAGTACTAATTACTAAATAACGTACAGACATATTCCATTGTGAAGGTAAGACAGAGGCAATAGTGCTAATTACTAAATAACGTACAGACATATTCCATTGTGAAGGTAAGACAGAGGCAATAGTGCTAATTACTAAATAACACACAGACATATTCCATTGTGAAGGTAAGACAGAGGCAATAGTACTAATTACTAAATAACGTACAGACGTATTCCATTGTGAAGGTAAGACAGAGGCAATAGTACTAATTACTAAATAACGTACAGACGTATTCCATTGTGAAGGTAAGACAGAGACAATAGTACTAATTACTAAATAACATACAGACGTATTCCATTGTGAAGGTAAGACAGAGACAATAGTACTAATTACTAAATAACGCACAGACGTATTCCATTGTGAAGGTAAGACAGAGGCAATAGTACTAATTACTAAATAACGCACACGTATTCCATTGTGAAGGTAAGACAGAGGCAATAGTACTAATTACTAAATAACACACATACATATTCCATTGTGAAGGTAAGACAGAGGCAATAGTACTAATTACTAAATAACACACATACATATTCCATTGTGAAGGTAAGACAGAGGCAATAGTACTAATTACTAAATAACACACATACATATTCCATTGTGAAGGTAAGACAGAGACAATAGTACTAATTACTAAATAACGTACAGACATATTCCATTGTGAACGTAAGACAGAGGCAATAGTACTAATGACTAAATAACGTACAGACATATTCCATTGTGAACGTAAGACAGAGGCAATAGTACTAATGACTAAATAACGTACAGACATATTCCATTGTGAACGTAAGACAGAGGCAATAGTACTAATGACTAAATAACGTACAGACATATTCCATTGTGAACGTAAGACAGAGGCAATAGTACCAATGACTAAATAACGTACAGACATATTCCATTTTGAACGTAAGACAGAGGCAATAGTACCAATGACTAAATAACGTACATACATATTCCATTTTGAACGTAAGACAGAGGCAATAGTACCAATGACTAAATAACGTACATACATATTCCATTTTGAACGTAAGACAGAGGCAATAGTACTAATTACCAAATAACGTACACACATATTCCATTGTGAACGTAAGACAGAGGCAATAGTACTAATTACTAAATAACGTACAGACATATTCCATTGTGAACATAAGACAGAGGCAATAGTACTAATTGCTAAATAACGTACAGACATATTCCATTGTGAACGTAAGACAGAGGCAATAGTACTAATGACTAAACAACGTACAGACATGTCATTGGGCAGGTAAGACAGAGGAAATAGTACTAATTACTAAACAACATAGAGACCAGACCTGGGTTCGATTCCGCTTCAACGATTCCGACTCCAGCAGATCGTTCCGATTCCAACTCCGGTTGTCTCCGTTCGATTCCTACTCTGATTACGACTCAAGCTGACTTTTGTGATTCCGATTCCAACTCCAGTTGTCTCAGTTCGATTCCAGTTCCGACTCCAGGTCAACTTTTGATTCCGTTGCTGACTCCAGCACAACTTTTGATTTAATCCTTTAGAAGGGTTTGTATGATTCTGTGCAAACTCTAGCAGTGAGAAATCAGTAAAAGTAAATTGCAATTAGCCATGGTCTAGGTATGACCAGGCCAGATCTGAACCAGGCATATGAAGACTCTTCTGACAAACTGCCAACAAAACCAAAGGATTTAATCCTTCAAAAGGATATGTGGCTTTTCTGAGCAAACACTAGCAGTGACTGGCCAGTGAGCAGTGAGATTAGCCATGTCCCCTGTGGAAGGACCTGTGGCTTTTCTGTGCAAACACTAGTAGTGCCATTCATGACAATTCCGATTCCACTCAATGTGATTCCGATTACAACTCCACTGCAAATGATTACGACTCCGATTATTATTCCACTCCAAATGATTCCGACTCCGATTCCACTAAATTAACTCCAAATGACTCCAGTTCCGACTCCACTAAATTAACTCCAAACAATTCCGATTCTGACCCTGGAATCGGAGTCGGAATCGTCCTTTGATTCTGATTCCGGGGTTGGAATCGCCCCAGGTCTGATAGAGACCTATTCCATTTTGCGGGTAAGACAGAGGCAATAGTACTAATTACTAAAGACTGTACATTTGACCGTGTTGTTGTCAACACACATGATGAGTGCTCAGCTAAGAATGTCTTCTCACTTACAAAAATGTAGTTTCTGGAAGCAATTATCCATCCCGTGTATGTGTTGTGTGCACTGGATGTACACTGTGTACGTGTTGTGTACAGGTACAGAGAGCTGACAGAAGTGCACGACCCCAGTAGCCTGCCTCCCGAATGCACCCCAAACCTAGACGGACCCCATGCGGAGTCGGTGTCACGGGAACAGACCATGCATTCCTTCCACACCCTCTTCTGTCGACGCTGCTTCAAGTACGACTGCTTCCTACACCGTAAGTTACTCCCCCACTCCTCAATCCTTGTAGTTCTCAAGTTATGATTATCAACTTACAGTAATAATAATAACAGTTCTTTGATGCACCAGTTTCTAGCTTACGCTAATCACTGTGCGTACAAACTAAAAGTCCATTGAACAAATTATATATAAATAAGTTAACTAATTAAAACATCCTCACAGAGAAGTATATATAGTCCTCCACGACAATCGTTATAGTCCATAAAAAAATATAAATGAATTAATTAAAACAATAAAATAATTAAAACAATCGTTATAGTTTACAATAAAAAATATAAATAAATTAATTAAAATATCATCTCAGAAAAGCACATCAAGTCCTCCACGACAATCGTTATAGTCCATAAAAGAAACTATTTTTCACACGTTGCCATATGCACACTGGAAGAGGTGTGTCTTTAGTTTGCGCTTAAATAATGTCAATGAAGGTGCGTCACAGAGGGAGAGTGGTAGTGCATTGCAATGTGTGGGGCAGGTTGTTCCAAAACCGTATCTGCTGATGGACTTGGATGCTGGTGGTACAGTTAGCTGTGGGTCATCATAAAGCTGCTTTAGCCAGGGATTTCTGGCTCTTTGATTTAGCATGTCCAACAGATAGGCTGGTGCCAGATCATTCATTGCCTTATATATATAAACCAGTACTTTAAATTTGATGAATTGCCTCATAGGCAACCAATGCAGACCCACCAGACTTATGATTCTCAGCTTACGATTCTCTACTTATGATTCTCAGCTTACGATTATCATCTTACGATTCTCAACTTGTGATTATCATCTTACTATTCTCTACTTGTGATTCTCAGCTTACGATTCTCTACTTATGATTCTCAACTTATAATTATCATCTTACAATTCTCAACTTGTGATTCTCAGCGTACGATTCTCTACTTATGATTCTCAGCTTACGATTATCATCTTACGATTCTCAACTTGTGATTCTCAGCTTACGATTATCATCTTACGATTCTCTACTTATGATTTTCAGCTTACCATTATCAATTTACGATTCTTTACTTATGATTATCATCTTACGATTATCATCTTACGATTCTCGACTTGTGGTTCTCAATTTACGATTCTCTAGACTCTCAACTCACGATTCTCAACTTACGATTGTTGTTACTACATAATTTAACAAGCATTCATAATTATGGTAAATTTTGTAAATACAATATAATATGAATATTGCATTTAATAAAATGGCGATATTAGAAAACTTAATCACAGTTGGTCCTAATGTGTTTCACTTGACATCATGCTTGGAGGCACTGACACAAGTATGTGGTCGTCTGTCTTATAGTCAGGATTACACTTGATTATGATCACAATTAGTTACACTGCAAGGTGTGGTGATTATTTATCAATTGTCAAGGATGTAATCATCACAATTTATTACAGAATTTGCAGTTAAATGTTTGGCCTGTCTTAAATGTACTCATACTTTGTAATTGAATCTAGACTTGTATTTTACCTTGCAGCTTACAAGCCGAGTCGTAGCATGTTGCGGCATAAGAACCCTGACACCAGACCAGACCAGGAGCCATGTGGACCAAACTGCTATCTTACTGCCCTGGTAGGTCATTCAAAGTGGTCTTTGGCTGCTACCTAATATATTGCCTGATGTATAATCTGATGAATATAAGACATCCATGATATGAGTGTGGTGTGATAAATGGACATTTCATCAGTCATGCAGCTCGTTTGTTTGGACACTGAAGAGCTCAGCTAGATGCCTGATGGAACTTCATCATGGAACTAGATCCAGTCAACAACTTAATTTGCCATAGAAATTAAATATGCAGTTGTGTAATTTCACCAGCTGTCATAAAGAGTGATGATGTACTACTAGTAGTAGTAGTGCTGGTAGTACTAGTAGTAGTAGTGCTGGTAGTACTAGTAGTAGTAGTGCTGGTAGTACTAGTAGTAGTAGTGCTGGTAGTACTACTAGTAGTAGTGCTGGTAGTACTAGTAGTAGTAGTGCTGGTAGTACTACTAGTAGTATTAGTGCTTGTAGTACTAGTAGTAGTAGTAGTGCTTGTAGTACTAGTAGTAGTAGTGCTGGTAGTACCAGTAGTAGTAGTGCTGGTAGTACTAGTAGTAGTAGTGCTTGTAGTACCAGTAGTAGTAGTGCTGGTAGTACTAGTAGTAGTAGTGCTGGTAGTACCAGTAGTAGTAGTGCTTGTAGTACCAGTAGTAGTAGTGCTGGTAGTACTAGTAGTAGTAGTGCTGCTAGTACCAGTAGTATTAGTGCTGGTAGTACCAGTAGTAGTAGTGCTTGTAGTACTAGTAGTAGTAGTGCTTGTAGTACTAGTAGTAGTAGTGCTGGTAGTACTAGTAGTAGTAGTGCTGGTAGTACTAGTAGTAGTGCTGGTAGTACTAGTAGTAGTAGTGCTGGTAGTACTAGTAGTAGTGCTGGTAGTACTTGTAGTAGTAGTGCTGGTAGTACCAGTAGTAGTATTGCTGGTAGTACCAGTAGTAGTGCTGGTAGTATTAGTAGTAGTAGTGCTGGTAGTACCAGTAGTACTAGTGCTGGTAGTACCAGTAGTAGTAGTAGTAGTGCTGGTAGTACCAGTAGTAGTAGTGCTGGTAGTACCAGTAGTAGTAGTGCTGGTAGTACCAGTAGTAGTAATGCTGGTAGTATTAGTAGTATTAGTGCTGGTAGTACCAGTAGTAGTAGTGCTGGTAGTACCAGTAGTAGTAGTGCTGGTAGTATTAGTAGTAGTAGTGCTGGTAGTACCAGTAGTAGTAGTGCTGGTAGTACCAGTAGTAGTAGTGCTAGTAGTACCAGTAGTAGTAGTGCTTGTACTACTAGTATGTAGTGCTTGTAGTACTAGTAGTAGTAGTGCTTGTAGTACTGGTAGTAGTAGTGCTTGTAGTACTAGTAGTAGTAGTACTTGTAATACCAGTAGTAGTAGTGCTTGTAGTACTAGTAGTAGTGCTGGTAGTACCAGTAGTAGTAGTGCTGGTAGTACTACTAGTAGTAGTAGTGCTTGTAGTACTAGTAGTAGTAGTGCTTGTAGTACCAGTAGTAGTAGTGCTGGTAGTACCAGTAGTAGTAGTGCTTGTAGTACTAGTAGTAGTAGTGCTGGTAGTACCAGTAGTAGTAGTGCTGGTAGTACCAGTAGTAGTAGTGCTGGTAGTACTAGTAGTAGTAGTGCTGGTAGTACCAGTAGTAGTAGTGCTGGTAGTACCAGTAGTAGTAGTGCTGGTAGTACTACTAGTAGTAGTAGTGCTTGTAGTACTAGTAGTAGTAGTGCTGGTAGTACCAGTAGTAGTAGTGCTGGTAGTACTAGTAGTAGTAGTGCTGGTAGTACCAGTAGTAGTAGTGCTGGTAGTACCAGTAGTAGTAGTGCTGGTAGTACTACTAGTAGTATTAGTGCTTGTAGTATTAGTAGTAGTAGTAGTGCCGGTAGTACTACTAGTAGTAGTAGTACTAGTAGTAGTAGTGCTTGTAGTACTAGTAGTAGTAGTGCTTGTAGTACTAGTAGTAGTAGTGCTTGTAGTACCAGTAGTAGTAGTGTTTGTAGTACTAGTAGTAGTAGTGCTTGTAGTACTAGTAGTAGTAGTGCTTGTAGTACCAGTAGTAGTAGTAGTGCTGGTAGTACTAGTAGTAGTAGTGCTTGTAGTACTAGTAGTAGTAGTGCTTGTAGTACCAGTAGTAGTAGTGCTTGTAGTGCCAGTTGTAGTGCTTGTAGTACCAGTAGTAGTAGTGCTGGTAGTACTAGTAGTAGTAGTGCTTGTAGTACCAGTAGTAGTAGTGCTGGTAGTACTAGTACTAGTAGTACTAGTAGTAGTAGTACTAGTAGTAGTAGTGCTTGTAGTACTAGTAGTAGTAGTACTAGTAGTAGTAGTACTAGTAGTAGTAGTGCTTGTAGTACTAGTAGTAGTAGTGCCTGTAGTACCAGTAGTAGTAGTGCTTGTAGTACTAGTAGTAGTAGTGCTTGTACTACCAGTAGTAGTAGTGCTGGTAGTACTAGTAGTAGTAATGCTAGTAGTACTAGTAGTAGTTGTGCTGGTAGTACCAGTAGTAGTAGTCCTGGTAGTATCAGTAGTAGTAGTGCTGGTAGTACCAGTAGTAGTAGTGCTTGTAGTACTAGTAGTAGTAGTAGTGCTGGTAGTACCAGTAGTAGTAGTGCTGGTAGTACCAGTAGTAGTAATGCTGGTAGTATTAGTAGTATTAGTGCTTGTAGTACTACTAGTAGTAGTGCTTGTAGTACTAGTAGTAGTAGTGCTTGTAGTACCAGTAGTAATAGTGCTGGTAGTACCAGTAGTGCTTGTAGTACTATTAGTAGCAGTGCTTGTAGTACTAGTAGTAGTAGTGCTGGTAGTACTAGTAGTAGTAGTGCTGGTAGTATTAGTAGTAGTAGTGCTGGTAGTACCAGTACTAGTAGTACTGGTAGTACCAGTAGTAGTAGTTCTGGTAGTACTAGTATTAGTAGTAGTAGTGCTTGTAGTACCAGTACTAGTAGTGCTGGTAGTACCAGTAATAGTAGTGCTTGTAGTACCAGTAGTAGTAGTGCTGGTAGTCAGGGCTGGGTCCAGTTATGTAATTGTAATTGATTACAGCAAAATCGTGTAATTGTAATTGTAATTGATTATGGTTTCAAAATGTTGCTGTAATTGTAATTGTTATATTTTGTATAATTGAAATTTTATTTCAATTACAATCAATTACAATCAATTACAGTACGTTTCATATCACAAACTACCTGAACGAATTGTCAATAAAAATATAATTTAAGTCTCACATGAGTTGAAAATCAAGACTAATAATAACACCTGCTTATATATTTACATTTAAGTCTCAGTATTCACTGTCTGGTGGGTACTGGTCAGTGGTGCTAGTGGTGGGTAGCCTTAGCAATTAGCCTTTTCAGTAAGTTGGTAACAGCCAGGAAGCAATAAACAATGCACAGACATTCAGTGAAACATTGCAGAGTTAGCAAGCCAATTACACCCCTTGTGTTGTGGTGGGTTGGAGACAGGTCAGGTGGCAAGGACCATTTATATGGCCTCTCTTCCCATTCCCAACTCACACAAAGCAAAGGGCAGACCAATTAAGAATGTCAGCTTAGAGCAGGAGCTACAATCTCAAAGTAAACACATCAAACCCTATTATTAGTATTTTCCAACGAAAAATTTAAGAAATGCGCACGGATAAATGTCTGCATTGGAATATGTCCTGTAGGATTATGTCTGGATATTGCATTGTATTTTTATATAATAAAAATATGTTTTAAACAGCTATCTTTTTATTTAGTATAATTCAAAGTCACAATTCAATAAAATGTACAAACATTACCGTTATATTTGTTTATCAATTGTGTAAAAAATATTGAAATTAAGCAAAACGCGCAAAAATACATAATTAACAAATGCTGAATATATTTGGTTCCGCATAATGTAATTGTAATTGAAATTGAAACAGTGTAATTGTAATTGTAATTGATTTAGAAAATTATGACTGTAATTGTAATTGAAATAAAAAATGTAATGTAATTGTAATTGTAGTACCAGTAGTAGTAGTGCTTGTAGTACCAGTAGTAGTAGTACTAGTAGTAGTAGTGCTTGTAGTACTAGTAGTAGTAGTACTAGTAGTAGTAGTACTAGTAGTAGTAGTGCTGGTAGTACCAGTAGTAGTAGTGCTGGTAGTGCTAGTAGTAGTAGTGCGTGTAGTACTAGTAGTAGTAGTGCTTGTAGTACTAGTAGTAGTAGTGCTTGTAGTACCAGTAGTATTAGTGCTGGTAGTACCAGTAGTACTTGTAGTACTAGTAGTAGCAGTGCTTGTAGCACTAGTAGTAGTAGTGCTGGTAGTACTAGTAGTAGTAGTGCTGGTAGTACTAGTAGTAGTAGTGCTGGTAGTACTAGTAGTAGTAGTGCTGGTAGTACTAGTAGTAGTAGTGCTGGTAGTAGCAGCAGTAGTAGTGCTTGTAGTACTATATAATGGTAGTAAAAGCTTTTTGTAATGATGGTGACCATGTCACGTTTTTAGCATGATTTTGAACAGGCTGTCACATTCGCATACACTCTTACATCACAGTTATATAACTTAAGATAAAACGTACGGTTCAAAACAGTGAACCTATTGCAACCCAGTAACCGAGTCCCACAGACCAAACCCAGAACTTTGGACACATTACAATGTTCTGTTCCCTTCAATTCCTTCAACTTCAGCTCTCTTCCACAGAACTTGACCAAGGAAGTGAAGACTGACAGTGAAGACAGTCCCTCGGACATCACGGAGAAGTTAGAGAAAGTGAAGGAGACCCTGCTGGAGGTTGAGGGTGTGACAAAGGAGAAGGGAGGGAGAGGGAGGGACCTCCGGGAGAGATCCCCCTCCCTCCACCGACAGGTCGTGTGTCGACGACGCAAGGCGGACACAAACACGAGCAGTGGCGCAAGTACATGTAGTGAAGACAGCGATCACAGCAACGACACATTCGGTTAGTCAGTTGGGGGTTGCTCTTTAAATAATGAGGTTGTTTACTTTTTTAACAATGGTCTGTATTACATATTAACTTGTTACATATATCTTAGAGTCTATTGTCTATGTAGAACCATATGTCCAAATAGATCGGTGGTTTTCATGTAAGATTTTCACACATTTTGAATGTATAAAATTGTACTTAATAACTGTATGTCCAAAATACTTGTTGATAAAAGTGATTTTAATAACTACAATTTAATAACACATTTTACATATTTTTATTAAGTGTTCAAGGAATTATGTCTCATGATTCCATACTTAATTGTCAATATTTTTAATGATCATCCTCATATGGATTATTATTTACACCCTAGATCCCTTCATGATTTGAACGAACCTCACTTCATAGTGCTAACAACAACCATGATAACTATGAATGTACACATATTGAGATGACAATTACAATTTTTTTATCATGACATTAGCACTCATCTAATTAAAATTTTCTTTAATTGCTTCTAAGTTTTAGATTACCTTCACACCATCTTTGGCCATTTTGTTTTGATGATTGCAGGTCAATTTCAGGTAAATAAACAGTCACGTCTTTGTCATAGCAAGAAATCTAAATGATAAATATGTGTACGTCCTACAGCTATACAATGCCACTTTACTGGTAGTTATATTTGGTGACATTGTGTTGACAGAGTTCCCCCCGCCCGCGCGGTCTGTGACAGACGAGTGGAGCGGGTCGGAGCAATCACTGTTCCGAGTGCTCCACGAGGTCTACTACAACAACTACTGTTCCATTGCTCGACTGCTGCAGAGCAAGACGTGCAAACAGGTGACTGTCTGTCAGGGTTTTATTTCTCCATGTTATGTCACCCTTGTGAGTGACGTAACGTTGTTATCACCCCCAGCGGATTCATCATAACAGACTATATAATATGATCATATGACACATTGTCCTAATTACCACATCAACCAATGAGAAGCATTGGTGAGATTTCTCATGGCTACATATGGGCTGATAAAATTTTTTTTGCGTTACGTATATGTATATGTTGCAATAATTGATGTCAACAGAAAGCTCCACCAGGATGAGTTACACCTAATATTCCTTCAGCTTGTGCAAAACAATTATAAATATATACATGTGGGCAGCTGTGCATGCGCACATGCATGGGTGTGTACCTGGTATCTGAACTGCTGGTAATGGCATACAATCACTGGTTTGTATAATTATATAATGTGGTGATGTTCACTTATTGTTGATGGTACGAGTGACTGGTTGTTGCTGATGGTGCAAGTGTTCACTGGTTGTTGCTGATGGTGCAAGTGTTCACTGGTTGTTGCTGATAGTGTGAGTGTTCACTGGTTGTTGCTAATGGTGCGAATGTTCACTGGTTGTTGTTGATGGTGTGAGTGTTCACTGGTTGTTGCTGATGGTACAAGTGTTCACTGGTTGTTGCTGATGGTGCAAGTGTTCACTGGTTGGTGCTGATGGTGTGAGTGTTCACTGGTTGGTGCTGATGGTGTGAGTGTTCACTGGTTGGTGCTGATGGTGCGAGTGTTCACTGGTTGTTGCTGATGGTGCGAGTGTTCACTGGTTGTTGCTGATGGTGTTAGTGTTCACAGGTTGTTGCTAATGGTGCGAGTGTTCACTGGTTGTTACTGATGGTGTGAGTGTTCACTGGTTGGTGCTGATGGTGCGAGTGTTCACTGGTTGTTGCTGATGGTGCGAGTGCTCACTGGTTGTTGCTGATGGTGTTAGTGTTCACTGGTTGTTGCTAATGGTGCGAGTGTTCACTGGTTGTTACTGATGGTGCGAGTGTTCACTGGTTGTTGTTGATGGTGTGAGTGTTCACTGGTTGTTGCTGATGGTGCAAGTGTTCACTGGTTGTTGTTGATGGTGCGAGTGTTCATTGGTTGGTGCTGATGGTGCGAGTGTTCACTGGTTGTTGCTGATGGTGCGAGTGTTCTCTGATTGTAGGTGCGTGAGTTTGCACTCCATGAAGCTGCTCACATTCCAGACATGCAGGAGGATGCAGACACAGCGCCACCTAGGAAGAAAAAGAAACGTCAGAAGTAGGTTGATTTGTTCATCTGTTCCTCCTACTCTCTTACAGTAGTAGTTGTAACGTTTTCTTCAATCAATATTAAAAGTATTTGTCAAAATAACTACTACAGAAAGGCACTTGGTCTCTGTGTGTTTGCCTTTCACCAAGTTTTCTTTCTTTCTACACAGGCTTTGGTCGATGCACTGTCGCAAGATCCAGCTAAAGAAAGACACATTGTCCAATCACATATACAACTTTGTACCATGTGACCATCCAGGCCAGCGTTGCGACGAATCATGTCCATGCATCGGCGCTCAGAATTTCTGTGAGAAATTTTGTCAGTGTAACCTTGACTGTAAGTATGCTTTTACATCTCTATAATTTCAACAATTAAAAGTATATTAACAGTGTATTTATTAGAGATTCTGATTTGAGGAGGCATCTTTAACTTAATGTGAAACAAATGGCTGGTTGTTTCAGGTCAGAATCGGTTCCCGGGCTGTCGCTGCAAGGGTCAGTGCAACACAAAGCAATGTCCATGCTTCATGGCTGTGAGGGAGTGCGACCCTGACTTGTGTATGATGTGTGGGGCTGGTAAGGCCACTTGCATCATTGTTTAAGTTTGAAGATTTTTCTAAATGTTTGTAGCCATTAGTTGTGTGCACTGCTCTTGTGTGTTCATTGGAATTGTGACAGTGACTTGACACTGTGAACTTAACAGACGTCTGTCTGTCTGTCCATATGTAGTATATTTTATGTACGTAGGTCCGTATGTATGTATGTAGGGCCAGATGACGAATGTCCGCACATCTAAGGTATAATGTGCCATAACTAGTTCACTGTTTATGCTAGAAGGGTAACATTTCTTAACTAATCTGTGTATTAATAGTTTACTACATACTACCAATTACCAAACTTCAACTCCACTAATAAAAACATATGTTATCAATATGTATTGATCACTGGTGTGCTGATATGCCCAAGGGTACTGGGGCATAACTGCACAGGTATGTATGATTATATATGTCGTACATAACATATTTCAGTGATTTGCAACATAGCAGAATATGATCTGCAATGATAAATTTCAGGATGCAGAACATCATATTTTTTTAGGCATATCCATAAGTACTACTTGAGGGGTAAAATGCATCCATATAAATAATATAAACATAACCAGCTGTAGTTTATATAACATTGCCAAAATTTGGCGATATCTGGTGAAGTTGATGCATGTATTGGTCTGTCTCAATTACAGCGCACACAAAAATCATCATGCCGTCACGCTATATAAATGAATTTACTGCAATGGGGCATATCCGCGCATGACTGGGGCATATCTGCACTCGCCTGTGTGGATGTGCCCCAAATGACCGTTGGGAGAAGATTGTAAATTTTCCCGCATGCCAGTCTATGGCGGTAAAAGTTTATTTGTTCAACGATAACAATAATAACACACATCCCAAAAATGCATAAGCATATATATTATTGTAGGTATGAAATAAATATCAATATATTTATAAAATTACATGACATTGTACAAAAACAGTATTTTAGTTTATTATTTTTTACTGACGCAAACAAGTGTTTGATGTACGAGTTGCTAACATAGACCACAGTTTTGAAACCAAATACTATGCGGTGTGGTCAATAATGAAGTGTGCAGACACGCCTCAGCTTGCGGACATGTCCCATCTTACATTATTTATGCACATACCTCCGTCCGTCCATCCTCTCTATGAACATTCATCTGTATATCTGTCTCTATGTACATCTGTCTATACATGTGTACATCTGTTTATACATATGTACGTCTGTCTATGTATATGTACGCCTGTCTAAACATATGCACGTCTGTCTATACATATGTACGTCTGTCTGTGAAATATGTACATCTGTCTGTACATAGGTACATCTGTCTATACATATGTATGTCTGTCTATACATTTGTACATCTGTTTATACATATGTACATCTGTCTAAACATATGTACGTCTGTCTATACAATGTACGTCTCTCTAAACATGTACGTATGTCTATACATATGTACGTCTGTCTATACATATGTACATCTGTCTATGAAATATGTACATCTGTTCATCTGTTTTCTAGCATGTGTTATTCATTTCCTACAGATCAGTTTGACAGTAACAAGATCAGCTGTAAGAACGTGAGCGTCCAGAGAGGACTGAGGAAGGTGAGTGTCGTACCTCAGGAGGAACACATTGTACACCTCACAGTACCAAATGTTGAGAACTTCTTTTGCATTACATGAGCCTTTTAGTCAGAACAACCCTGCAAGCTGCATGCTGATCAGGTCAGATGTGTGTTTGGGGGAATATGCATACAACATATTCTCCTATGAAGATCATTTGGAAGAATGAGTATATTAATTCTTCTCTTCTTTACAAGGGTAGCACTGTTGTTGACTGAAGTTGGCTATTGTGACAATGCAGTTAATATATGTGTGTGTTTTTGATACTGGCTCACAATGAGGATCAAGATTCAAATTCATCAATACAAACTGATATTAGTTTTATTACATTCTTGACCACCTTCTTGTTAACAGGAAACAGTAAAAAGAAGTTACTCAGTAGTAAGTGCACAATAATTGCACTGTAATATAAGCCCTGCATTATGTAACGGTGTTGACTTGATATTTTTAAAAAGTCCTATTTAATTCATAGTCGCTGTGTATCCATGTTGCAGCAACTGTTGCTGGCACCCTCTGATGTCGCAGGCTGGGGCATTTACCTGATGGATGGCTGTGAGAAGAACGACTTCATCTCGGAGTACTGTGGAGAGGTAAGGTCTGATAGTCATGTGATCAGTGTACACACTATATTATTGTGGTGACATCTGTCACATAATTCTGGATTCACACTATGTATCCATGGCTATTTGACATACATAACATTGTATAAGATTAGAAACAGTTGAGTGTAAATAGATGTTTGGTATGACATAAAGTTGAAGTAGAAGTAAAGATTTATCTACGTTGAGCTGGAGACTCACAAGTCACTTGGCTTACAATTGCTCTGCTGCAGATTATCACACAGGATGAGGCGGACCGCCGGGGCAAGATCTATGACAAATACATGTGCAGTTTCCTCTTCAATCTCAACAATGGTACATTGCTCAGTTACTATCCAGTTAGTTCTCTCTTTAACCCATCTCATTCTGTCTAAACTTAGTTCTCTCTTTAACCCATCTCATTCTGTCTAAACTTAGTTCTCTCTTTAACCCGTCTCATTCTGTCTAAACTTAGTTCTCTCTTTAACCCATCTCATTCTGTCCAAACTTAGTTCTCTCTTTAACCCGTCTCATTCTGTCTAAACTTAGTTCTCTCTTTAACCCGTCTCATTCTGTCTAAACTTAGTTCTCTCTTTAACCCGTCTCATTCTGTCTAAACTTAGTTCTCTCTTTAACCCGTCTCATTCTGTCTAAACTTAGTTCTCTCTTTAACCCGTCTCATTCTGTCTAAACTTAGTTCTCTCTTTAACCCGTCTCATTCTGTCTAAACTTAGTTCTCTCTTTAACCCGTCTCATTCTGTCTAAACTTAGTTCTCTCTTTAACCCGTCTCATTCTGTCTAAACTTAGTTCTCTCTTTAACCCGTCTCATTCTGTCCAAACTTAGTTCTCTCTTTAACCCGTCTCATTCTGTCCAAACTTAGTTCTCTCTTTAACCCGTCTCATTCTGTCCAAACTTAGTTCTCTCTTTAACCCGTCTCATTCTGTCTAAACTTAGTTCTCTCTTTAACCCGTCTCATTCTGTCCAAACTTAGTTCTCTCTTTAACCCGTCTCATTCTGTCCAAACTTAGTTCTCTCTTTAACCCGTCTCATTCTGTCCAAACTTAGTTCTCTCTTTAACCCGTCTCATTCTGTCTAAACTTAGTTCTCTCTTTAACCCGTCTCATTCTGTCTAAACTTAGTTCTCTCTTTAACCCGTCTCATTCTGTCCAAACTTAGTTCTCTCTTTAACCCATCTCATTCTGTCTAAACTTAGTTCTCTCTTTAACCCATCTCATTCTGTCTAAACTTAGTTCTCTCTTTAACCCATCTCATTCTGTCCAAACTTAGTTCTCTCTTTAACCCATCTCATTCTGTCTAAACTTAGTTCTCTCTTTAACCCATCTCATTCTGTCTAAACTTAGTTCTCTCTTTAACCCGTCTCATTCTGTCCAAACTTAGTTCTCTCTTTAACCCATCTCATTCTGTCTAAACTTAGTTCTCTCTTTAACCCGTCTCATTCTGTCCAAACTTAGATCTCTCTTTAACCCATCTCATTCTGTCCAAACTTAGTTCTCTCTTTAACCCGTCTCATTCTGTCCAAACTTAGTTCTCTCTTTAACCCGTCTCATTCTGTCTAAACTTAGTTCTCTCTTTAACCCGTCTCATTCTGTCTAAACTTAGTTCTCTCTTTAACCCATCTCATTCTGTCCAAACTTAGTTCTCTCTTTAACCCATCTCATTCTGTCCAAACTTAGTTCTCTCTTTAACCCATCTCATTCTGTCTAAACTTAGTTCTCTCTTTAACCCATCTCATTCTGTCTAAACTTTGCGCAGAGGTTTAGTTGGAATGAAGTGCACTGCAGGTAGTGTACACAGTCTTGTGATGCAGTTTAAATTGTCTGCGTGATACAAGTACTGTTTGTAAAGCCTGTAAAACATGTCAAGTCTGAGAATCCATTTGTTAAAAACATGAGATGAGTTAGTTTACCTCCATGCAGGCTAAATACATGTCAGTGTGATATCAGTGTTGTAATCAGACTGTCGTTGTCCCCATTAGGTGTAATGTTTACCTCCGTGCAGGCTAAATACATGTCAGTGTGATATCAGTGTTGTAATCAGACTGCCGTTGTCCCCATTAGGTGTAATGTTCACCTCCGTGCAGGCTAAATACATGTCAGTGTGATATCAGTGTTGTAATCAGACTGCCGTTGTCCCCATTAGGTGTAATGTTCACCTCCGTGCAGGCTAAATACATGTCAGTGTGATATCAGTGTTGTAATCAGACTGCCGTTGTCCCCATTAGGTGTAATGTTCACCTCCGTGCAGGCTAAATACATGTCAGTGTGATATCAGTGTTGTAATCAGACTGCCGTTGTCCCCATTAGGTGTAATGTTCACCTCCGTGCAGGCTAAATACATGTCAGTGTGATATCAGTGTTGTAATCAGACTGCCGTTGTCCCCATTAGGTGTAATGTTCACCTCCGTGCAGGCTAAATACATGTCAGTGTGATATCAGTGTTGTAATCAGACTGCCGTTGTCCCCATTAGGTGTAATGTTCACCTCCATGCAGGCTAAATACATGTCAGTGTGATATCAGTGTTGTAATCAGATTGCCGTTGTCCCCAATAGGTGTAATGTGCACCTCCATGCAGGCTAAATACATGTCAGTGTGATATCAGTGTTGTAATCAGACTGCCGTTGTCCCCATTTGGTGTAATGTTCACCTCCATGCAGGCTAAATACATGTCAGTGTGATATCAGTGTTGTATTCAGACTGCCGGTGTCCCCATTAGGTGTAATGCTGCTGCTACTGTTACTGATAAGTGTTAACCCCATTTTTCATTGGTTTGACGAGGGTTTGGCACAGAGGGTTTATTATGACTTAATATAAAAGAGCTCAAATTTGTTACTTGGTATTTAAGTTGAATTTATTCTTCGTTTGAGGAAACTGTTTGTAGCATTTAAATAATTCTATATATAAAAATTTTAATTACATGTTGACAGAAGCAGGTTATAACACTTTGTTTCTGGCTGTAGATTAGCAGTGCAACATTACACTTATCTGTTTGGCAAGCCATCTATTCAGCCGGTGTAATGTGAAATATTATCCTCTGTCGCAGACTTTGTTGTGGATGCAACACGAAAGGGAAACAAGATTCGCTTTGCGAACCACTCAGTGAATCCCAACTGCTATGCCAAGGTGATGATGGTGAATGGGGACCACAGGATCGGGATCTTTGCCAAGCGTCCCATCCAGGCGGGCGAAGAACTGTTCTTTGACTACAGGTACAACTACCATCCTTACAACCACCTTCCTTACACCCATCATCCTTACAACCACCTTCCTTACAACCACCATCCTTACGGTCGCCTTCCATACAACCACCTTCCTTACGACCACCTTCCTTACAACCGCCTTCCTTACAACCACCATCGTTACGACCGCCTTCCTTACGTCGACTATCCTTACGACCACCATTCTTACAACCACCTTCCTTATGACCACCTTCCTTACGACCATCTTCCTGTTGAGAATGCTGCTTCACCTGTTCACCAAAAGTTGGTGTTGCAATGGCAATGACAACTTCACGCTTCAAAAATCATATACAACTGCTGGTTTCATGAAGCGTTTGGTAGACATTTGACATAGATCACGTAACAATGGCAGAAACACGCATAGCTGTGCTAACAATTGTATGTAGCTACTGTTCTGAATTACGCCATTTATGTCGAATGTCCACATTGGTTCCTGGTTGGAATTTCATACGAACCATCACAATGGGCCTCAGGCATGCCTACCAAATTTGAGCCCCATACATGCGAAACTGACGCAGATATGAGGGAAAGTAAAGACAGACAGACAGACAGAGGCAAACACTGCTTTTTATTAAAGAAAATGTGTCTTGTTTTTTGGGAGTAAATTACAGGAACTAGTATATTTAGTATAATCTAATTTATTTACAAAGCACACTTTGTTCTTTCAGATATGGGCCGACAGAACAACTCAAGTTTGTGGGGATCGAGAGAGACCTGGAGATGGCTCTGTAGACATTTGTGGGGATCTAGAGAGAAACCTGGAGATGGCACTAGACATTTGTCGGGATCTAGAGAAAGACTTGGAGATGGCACTCTAGCCATTTGTGGGAATCTAGAAAGAAACCCGGAGATGGCACTAGACATTTGTGGGGATCTAGAGAAAGACTTGGAGATGGCACTCTAACCATTTGTGGGGATTGAGAGAGAAAACTGGAGGTGGCACTGTAGCCGTTTGTTGGAATCTACAGAGAAACCTAGAGATGGCACTGTAGGCATTTATGGAGGAGAAACCTGTACATTGCGCTGTACCATTTGTAGAATCTAGAAAGAAACATGAAGATGGCGTTGTAGCCATTTACAGAGCAAGAGAGATTAGTCCCAGCTGGATGGATGCTCATTTGGACAGGTGTATGGAAGTCTGCTAAAATAGCAAATATTTTGCATAATCATCGTTTAATAGATTGTTAGAACTGATTAATAACATGTTAACATATAATATGTTCATGTGTTAGATTTGGACATAGAATTTAGCATGCACATTTTGTAAATAGGTCTGTAACAAATGTATCAGCAAATGTATTGATAGGCCTGTAACAGATGTATCATCAAATGTTTTGATAGGCCTGTAACAAATGTATCATCAAATGTATTGATGGTACATTTGTTACAGGCCTATTTGCTAAATTCTATGTCCAAATCTCATCGTTTTTCATGTAGCGTTTAAATCTTTGTCAGAGATATATTTAATTTTATTTAAACTGGCAATCTGTTTAGGCCTTGTTACAAGGTAACTCTGTAATCAGTCACTCCATGTGATATTGCCTGAACTCTGTATGCCTATAAAATAAATGTTTTTCATCACATGTTGCACCATCATTGTGTGTGTTTATCTGTTTCCAATAATATTAATAATGTTTTAATAAATGTGAACCATTAATTGTTTGTAACATGTTGAACCTATTTTATAGATAGATACGATAATTTAGTACTTAAACTTTTCTAAGTTATTGGTACAACTTGATCAAAGGTACTACTACACAAATAATCAAAGACAGTTAAGTACTCTACATGATTATGATATACATTTATTGAGAATAATAACTAATCAGTTTTTACAATTGTTTTGCTCAGACAATACAAGGCAATTATGCCCACTCTAACTATCTACATTTATGGTCGGTCATTATTAATTTGTTATGTTATACATGATGCTTTAAACCGACATGGTATCCAAAATTTGAAAAAGTAATGAGTGTTGATTTGCTTGAAATTAGACGATTTAGTACTATACACTCTGAACAGGGAAAACCTGGGGGAGCTAAACTCGCGTTTAATTACTGATGTGCTGTCTGTATATCCATAGCCAGATTTAGTCTTCACTGCTGGGGGGGTATGGAGGCCACAATGTTTTATTAATGCGAGTAGCAGCTATGCGGACCACAAGGTGCACGAAGCGCCGAGAGGTGTCATGAGGGGTATCCCCATCATGCTAGTAGAACCTATTACTAGCACTAGACTAGAGGGGTTTGGGCAAAAAAACTTTCAGAATGCATTCCTGATGTATAATTTTAAAAGTATGTGCTGGTGTAGGGGTGCATCACAAGCTGACAACGGCAGTACACATTGTTGATAATGGCCATGGCCTGGGCAAAAAAACTTTCAGAATGCATTCCTGATGTATAATTTTAAAAGTATGTGCTGGTGTAGGGGTGCATCACAAGCTGACAACGGCAGTACACATTGTTGATAATGGCCATGATCAGCTTATGTGCCCATCCAATGTTTTAATATAGTTCTATGTTGGATCAAACATCAAACGCCCTGACAATACTCGTGAACGGTCTGACACAGTGCTCCCACCTCGCGGTTGCCTGTTATAATGTTCCCAGATGTCGCTGCAGCGCTCCCAGAAAGCACCGCTCAAAATGGGATCGAAAACGTAAGAAGAAAGGTAGGGATTTAATTTAATTCAGAATCTACTCTCTGCTCAAACATGTAAGCGCGTGTCATGGTCTGAATTAGCGACCCATGTTCATGTTGCAACAATACCATTGTATGTAATCGTTTAGAAAGGGAAATAAGATATGTCGGTTTTTGTTGGTATTCGTTTGTAAACATAAAGCGTTTCTGTCAGTGTGCTAGGTGACGTCACATTGTTGTGATCGTTGCCTCATGTGACAGCTACGATAGGTCGAGCGTTGACACAATTGACTGATTTTGGATAATAATTTGAGACGCACCGTTGTCGTGCTAATAGGTTGTGTCAGGCGCCTAGGACGGGTTTATTCCATAAATAATGCGTGCAAGGTGCGCGCCACGACCAAGCCGTGATTCACGGCGTATGCACGCAAGTTGTGGCGTTGGCTATGCCATGAGGTGACGGTTTACAACAAAGCCAAATTCTGAATGCTTCTAGCATTTAATGTGAAGTAAGCATATCTGATTTAGTGATTATATATCTGGATAATTACTCAGCCAGGTCCATTCTAGGATATTGTGCTATTTCAGGTTGTTCTCTAGAGTTATTGAGTCCACTACGTATACTCTACAGCTACAGCCTCAGGTTACATATTTACCCCCTCAGCCCCTGTGTAGAAAATATTTCACTTGCATCACACCAACTAGAAGAATATAAAGAAAACCTTTCACACTGTCATACACCTAGTGACGGTAGCGAAATAATGGAAGAAGAAATGGTTGTATATGGCAACAATCCCAAACATTGTATTATAGGAGAACAACTATAATTTACACTCAGTGATGTTATCTAGTTGAGATTACTGGCAAAATAAGCTGTTGTATCACATTTGAATTAGCATCAACATATTCAGTGAATAGAGATTAGCACAACATACTCCATTGAATCTAGCATACATGGTGTCAGGAAAGGCTGGTGGTTGTATTTTCACTCACGTGGACAACAGCATCGCAAACAAAGGAAAAACTGGACCCCTAAGAGAAGAGCTTTGTGATGTCCACTGTAAACACTAAACTGCAGTGCTAACCCAGTGTTGGGCTGTTTTGTGTGTACACACTTTAGACTTATCACTTGGTAATAATCAGTACACTTTGATGTTTATTTGTTTGTGTTACAACAGATCTTCAGGACTTGGCACATGTACAGTCAATATTTGGTTTCTTGTTTACAAGGGTTTATTTATCAACATACACTGCTGCATTTGTCACCAGCACTTAACCTTTTGTTGTCCATCTTAATGTGATCTACAACAGCTGGTTCAGTCATTCCAACATTGTGTTTTCCACGGTTGGAGTCACTGTCATCAAAATAAAAAAGATCCTCATAGTTATAATGAGCTCTCCCCCGGGTGATCCATAGTGATCAATAATTTTATCTAACGCATGTCCTTTGAATTTGGATTGCGTTAGATTCTCTGAACTAGGAAACAACTCATCTCTACCAAAGAGAGTGGTTTGTAATTGTTTAAATATAAATTTTAGAAGACAGTGTGACTTGTCACTCAACTGTAACAAGTGTCCAGTACTGAAATTAGTAAAAAAAATAACTGGCCCAGTTTTTGAACTATTTTGAGCCGGCCCATGTGAGTTTGAACTGGCCCCACAAATTACAAGTAATAAAGTAAGTAATAAAGAAGTTTTTATGCACAAAACTAAAACAGACACTGCTCTAAAAAAATACTGACATTCATTTCGTGTAACTAGCAGGCCAATAAAATAAAGTAATGCATTTAATAAACATTTCAATGTGAATTTTATTTGTGAAACAGTTACAATTGTTGAAAGTAACATTATGTTTGATGCCAACATCTCAAATCAAAACCTCCAAAGTTCACTTTCACAACCAAATATCACATTAATCAGAATGTCTTGGCACATTATGTTGTCAATCAGATTGTCTGCATCAGTAGTATCACCAGTGTTAAGTAAATTTGCATAATATCCTTAATCATTTTTTAACTCTACGATTCTCGCAAGTTTGTCTGCTGTCTTTGCTTTGGTGTTTCCCTGGTATTCCCCAAAATACTGACGTCATTAAATGTGAATCATCCAGTAGGCATCCATGTTACAAATGCATTGCATATGCGGACTTTGCTTTGACAGCAATCCGTAGCTGGCAATGAAGAGGTTGTTTTAGTAGTAGTTTTATATCGAATTAGCATTAGTAGTAAGTACTGTAATGTGCATGACAAATACTGTCTAACCCAGCCATGGCCGCTGGGTTGAATTGGCGGGATGGGGCCAATAACTCAGGTGTGGATCCAGGGAGGCATGGGGCGCATGCCCCCCATTTTGCTTGCTTTACTCTTATCTGATACTAACTTAGTCTAAGGGCTTGGGGCACATCATTACCAGTGTGTATAGCCACAACATGAATCTGGCACTATCCAAGAAGGGATGCAAGGTTCGTGAAGTACAAAACGTTATGTCCACACTGCAGACCCTTGCTATATTCTTCAAATAATCACACAAGAGACAACGATGACTAGAGCAATCTAGAGAAAAGATCAACATCCGGAGGAAGTGTGAAGGTTTGATGGAAGTGGGTGTTGCAAAGATGAAACTACAAAATGTTTGTAATGACACACTACACTGGAGAAGTTTCGTGAAATTTTTTAAGCCATCCTTGATTTCTTGACTGCAATTTTGAGAGCAACAAATGGAGTTCAAAAACAATGATTGGTTTGGCGTAGTCTTTGGCTTTTGGCCTACTCTTCGCAATCTCAAGCTTTGCATTCATCACTGCATGTCTGAGTACACAGTAGGCCTCAGCAAGCTGCTCCAGGGTTGTATGCAGGATGTTCTCTGGGCCTACGAAGAAGTCACTCTGGTAAAGGACATCTTTATCAACAGCAGACAAACTGCAGACACATAGTAAGGTGAGGTCTACAAGATGAAAGAAGAGATAGCTACTCTGCTGGGAAAGTGATCTCGGTTCCAAGGCGCAGAGGCAGACACCCCAGAAAAATACTGGCGGCACTTAGTATTCCTACCATTTCTAGACCACCTTCTCCAAGAATTGGACACGAGATTAAGTGCGATCATGGGGAAAGCTGTGCTCGGTCTGAAGCTCCTATCCAACAACGTAGGCAAGCTAACAGATGCTAACATAACTGACCTACAAGAATGATGTTGTACCTAACTGCCATCCCTAATGTCTGTACAAGATGAAGTCAAACTGTACTAGAAGAACTGGGATTCGTCAGAAGAAACAAGGCCCTATAATCTACAGGAAACAGTGAGTGCAACATCCAGCTCCATGTTCCCAAATCTTTTCCGTATTTTTCACTTGCTGATGCTATTATCAGTCACAAGTGCTGCAGTGGAGCGTGCTAATGGTCTACTCACGATGGTGAAAACTGTAATGCGGAGCACCAGGCACCTGGATCGCCTCAGTGTGTTGGTGCTACTTCATGTACACAAAGACATCAAACTTGACATCCACGCAGTTATTGACAAACACAAATGGAGGCTTCCAAGAAAGCTGCTTTTCATTAATCCTTGAGCGCCCATTGAACTGCTACTGAATGGTGCACACTTACCATACATACGTATGTACAGTACACTAATCATACATACATACGTACATACAGTACACTAATCATACATACATACGTACAGTACACTAATCATGCATACGTACGTACAGTACACTAATACATACATACGTACAGTACACTAATCATACATATATACGTACAGTACACTAATTATACATACATACGTACGTACAGTACACTAATCATACATACATACATACGTACAGTACACTAATCATGCATACATATGTACGTACAGTACACTAATCATACGTACGTACAGTACACTAATACATACATGCATACGTACAGTACACTAATCATACATACATACGTACGTACAGTACACTAATCATACATACATACGCACGTACAGTACACTAATCCATTAAATGTTTCAATGTGTTCCTTTAATTAATATGATGATAACATTTTCCGCAGTGGTTCACAAATCATCCACGTGAGCAAACTTGCACCACATAATGGCTTAGAAAACACTGTATCAAGAATAGTAAATACAAGCCCCCGGACCCCTTTGCATGGGTGGCTGCCCCCCTCCCCCATGAGCAAATCCTAGATCTGTAACTTGCAACTGTAACTGAATCGACAGGAAGTGTTTTGAATCAGTAGTTGCCAATAAAAAGGTTTTTATTCAAACACTGATAATTAATTGGATTTACACTGGTGTTGTTGCAGGTCCTTTGTGCATTAGCTTTGATGTGCCTTCCAGGTGTCAAATGCAGCAGTAAGTGTAACTTCAACAACTTATATTAGGGAATCATATCTACAAAGTTATGTGTGATAGAACATTTTGTTGTTTTGTTGTCTTCAGTACTATGTAAATTATGCAGAACAACATTCTTGTTGATTATGTCTAATCTACTATTTATTAATTTATTGTAATGATTATGGTGGTCCAGAACGATGATACCCTTTGATTTCTTTGAAGATAGTGAATCATGATGATAAATCCCATGATTCAGTTCCTGAAAAAGGCAGCTGATGGTGGCTGAAAACAGTGAAAATGAGTGATAAAATTTTTTTCCAAGATACAATGTAATGATTGCGATAATGAAACAGTTGGAAAGGCGAGTAATTAATGATAATGAATATTCTGTACAGGGTGGGTCCAATTACACATAATTATATCAATTACAGTTACATAAAAAAAATATTTCAATTACAATTACACTCATAATTTTTCAATTTAATTACAATTACACTGTTTCAAGTTCAATTACAATTGCATTATGCGGAACCAAATATATTCAGCATTTGTGAATTATATAGTTTTGCACTTTTGCTGAATTTCAATATTTTGTACACAATTGATAAACAAATATAACGATTGATTGTAAATTGTTGAAGAATTGTGACTTTGAATTGTACTAAATAAAAAGACAGCCATTTAAAACATATTTTTATTGTGTAAATATATATTTTAAATCTGGTATATAGACATTAATAAATTTTATATAGATGTTGATGTGTTTATAAACTCTTTCAAATGTGTTATATTCAAATCGATCTAGGTACTTGTGTTAACAGAGGGTACATGATTTTTGCTTATATAAAGACATTAGACAATGTCCACAAGGCCTCACCTCCTGTAGTTGCATAATCTGTCTTGGAAAGGAAAGCATGCTGTGTGTCTGTGGCTGTCACTTCACTTCACTTTCCCATAACCCGTAAGGATCGTTGGGGCACCATTGATGACTTTCTTACCAGCTCTCTCCACGTTTCCCTGTTCTCTACAGCCCTCTGGGAGTCGGCGAACTCCATTCCTGTCCACTCTTTGATGTTGTCTTCCCACCTCTTCTTCTGTCTACCTCTTCGTCTCCCCCCTCTTACGGTACCTTGCAAGATAGTCTTTGCAAGGCCAGATGATCGTGATACATGACCGTACCACTTCAGTTTACGCTTCTTAACTGTTGTAAGAAGGTCGTCATATGGTCCGATGGCTTGTTTGATCTTGTTACGGACAGCATCGTTAGTAACATGGTCTTTGTATGATATGTGCAAGATCTTCCGGAAGCATCTCATTTCCATGGCTTGTATCCTCTTCTGTAGATCTGCTGAAAGGGTCCATGTTTCACAAGCGTACAGAAAGATGGACATGACAAGGGAGCGCATCAGCCTTATTTTCGAACTGACCGTGATGTTTCTGTCGTTCCATAAGAGTTTCAACCTTGTTAGTGCTGCTGTTGTCTGTGCAATCCTGGCAAGTATCTCCGGTTTGGAACCCTCATCTGTGATAATTGATCCCAAGTACCTGAAGCTTGTTACTGCCTCAAGTCTCTGTCCATTAACTTTGACCTCTGTGCTGATGCCTTGTGTGCTGTTTGTCATCAGTTTGGTCTTTTCGGCACTGATCTCCATGCCGTATGATGAAGATGTTTTCTCAAGGCGCTCCACTAAATTGACTAGTTCTTGTTCATCTCCTGCTAGGCCGTCGATGTCGTCAGCAAAACGAAGGTTGGTGATTGTCCTGCCTCCAATGCTGACAGTGCCTTGATGGTTTTCTAAAGCATCAGTCATTATCCTTTCCAGAAAAATGTTGACGAGCGTTGGTGATAGTAGGCATCCTTGTCGAACTCCAACAGTTGTTCGAAACCAGTCTCCTATGCTGCTGTTGAAGGTTACTGCACTGGTGGCATTGTCATATAGGTGTTCAATGGTTCGGACAAGCTTGGAGCCAATGTTGTACTTCCTCATGGTTGCCCATAGGGCCGCATGCCATGCCTTATCAAAGGCCTTCTTGAAATCTATAAAGACATGATACAGGCTTTGCTGATGTTGAAGGTGTTTCTCGCAAAGGATTCTAAGGTTGAAGATCTGTTCAATGGTGCTCCGTCCTGCTCGAAAACCCGCTTGTTCTTCAGTGATAATCTCTTCTGCCTGGGGTTTGAGTCTGTTGAGTAGTATCTTCAACATGACTTTGCTCGGGTGGCTGATGAGGCTGATTGTTCTGTAGTTTTGGCACATCTGTAGGTTGCCTTTCTTGGGAAGTGTGATGATCAGTGACTGAGTCCATGGGGTGGGCCATTCTCCTGTCTGCCAGATCTTGTTGCAGATTGTTGTAAGTGTGGTAATCAAGGCTTCTCCCCCATCTTGAACCAGTTCTGCTGGTATGTTATCAATTCCAGCTGACTTTCCTTTTTTCAGAGGCTTTACTGCAGCCTCTACTTCCTCACGAAGAATGGGGTAGTCGTCCTCTTCAGTAGTCTGTGGACAGTTTAGTACTACTGGGTCTCCGTTGGTGTTGTGGCTGTACAGTTCTGAGCAGTATTCTGTCCATCGATTGGGGATCTGCTGTTCTTCTGTCAGGCATTTCCCTGATTTGTCTTGGATAATAGTAGTTATCCCTTTCTTCACTGATGTCAGGTCTTTCACTATTTGATAAGCCTTCTTGCTGTTGTTCTTGTTCAAGCTGTCTTCCATTTCACAGCACTGTTCTGCTATCCAGTTATCTTTTGCTCTTCTCATATCTTGTTTGATCTTCTTGTTGACTTCTCTGTATTTTGCTGCACCTTCAGGATCACATTTTCTCCTTTTCAATTCCCTTCTTTTGTCACAAAGATCTAGGATGTCTTCTGTGACCCATGGTTTCTTTGTCTGACGGTGTTTTCCAAGGATCTCGCTGGCTGTGTCGGTCACTATTTTGTTGAAGGTGTTGGTCAGCAAGTTCACGTCAGTATATTTGTCATCCAGTATGATAAGTTGTGCAAATTTCCCACCTATCATTGCTTTGAATGCTTCTGCTACATCAGGATCCTTAAGTTTCTCGATGTCAAATTTTATTCTTGTTGGCTTTGGTTTGCTGATCCTCTTCAGGCGAATGTGGAAGGTTGTCATCAGCAAGTCGTGATCACTTCCGATATCTGCTCCTGGAAAGCTTCGTGTCCTGGCAATGTTCACTCCTGTGTGAAAGCGCCGTTTCACCAAGATGTAGTCGATCTGATTGTGATGTTTTCCATCTGGGCTGTGCCAGGTCCATCTTCTAGATGTTTTGTGTGGGCCAAATGTGTTAGCCAGCATCAGCTCATTGTACATTGCAAATTCGAGGAGCCTGTGACCTCTCTCATTTGTTTCCGCATTGCAGAAAGGTCCGCAAGTGGCTTGCCAGTTGGTCTGCGCATCCTTTCCCACTTTTGCATTCCAGTCTCCTAGTACAATAAGATTGTCTTTCTTTGGCGTTTCCTCTATGACTTCTTGCAGCTGGCCATAGAAATCTTCCACCTCACTGTCGTCATAATCAGACGTTGGGGCATAAACTTGTATGACTGTCATGTTGAAGGGAGTTGCCTTCAGGCGGATGGTGATGAGCCTGCTGGAGATAGGGTGACAACCCATGACAGTGTTCACAATGTCTTTGTGAACAAGAAACCCAACGCCTTGTTCGTGTTTGTCATTCTTGCCACTGAAGTAGACCTTGTGTCCTTCTTCGGTCGATGTTTCACCAAAGCTTTTCCATCGCATCTCGGCAAGTCCAAGCAGATTCCACCTGTATCTCTCCATCTCATGTGTGAGTTCTTTCAGTTTTCCTGCAGCTCTCAATGTCCTGACGTTCCATGTGCCGATGGTGATGTTGTTTCTTCCATGTATCTTTTTGGTAGGGGCACCAGTAGCATACTTAACACCCCCGTCCTGATGTACGGCGGGAGGCGCGGTCATTTTTGACCCGGGCTGCGACCGATCCGGTATGTGATTCAAACTGGTTTTTATGATCATGGTGTGTCTAGGGCAGATTTGCAACCTAGCGGAGCCCATCCCTCTCCAGGCTGGTTGACCACAGCCGATATCCACCAAAAAAGTGGCTCGCCTTGGTCCTGAACACGTGGTCGTTGAACTCATCTTGGAGCCCTTCCATCCTGGCCGTTGACTTCATCAAGGAAGACGTCCGCCCTGTGATGTCATGTTAACATCACCGTATTTTACCCATACGTGGTAGACTCGTGGGGGCGGGAGCGTCTTATTCCATTCCGTACAGGTCCATTGGACCTGCCCACTGCCCACTGTGGCTGTAGCAGTGCTAATTATTGTTTGCTGAGAGGGTGGATTAGCACCTGTCCAGGGCCCTGTGTACTCTAAGGGTCTCTAACCAGACTGCAAACTTGTACAGTATTAAACAATTGTAGCCCAGACTGTCTCAGTTGAGTCAACATACTGAATTGATAACAACTAGCACAAGCTCTAAGTGAACTTTAACTCAGGGCTTCTGACTTGAAAAGATAATTCCTCTGGAAGACAACTTTGTGTAGCTTCACCGCATTCAAAAAGGGAATAGCTCAGACATACACAATGTCATAAAATATTTGACTGTCAGGCTATTTGGTGTCAATACACCTACACAAGTGTGCACACTTTGTGCTTTTGTATTAAAAAACATACAAAACTGTGTTGATCTCAATGCTTGTAAACAATTATTTGTACTAAATTCATATAAATCATAAATTAATGATTTTTTTTGAGTGATTTAAATAAAATGATTTAAATCAAACAACCCTGAACCTGTATGAGACTTAAATTATATTTTATTGACAGTTTGTTCAGGTAGTTTTGATATCAAATGTACTGTAATTAATTGTAATTGAAATAAATTTTCAATTATACAAAATATAACAATTACAGCACAAATTTTAAACCATAATCAATTACAATTACACAATTTTGCTGTAATCAATTACAATTACATGATTGGACCCAGCCCTGATTCTGTAATGACTGCAAATCTGCAACCCTGGGTGTTTCTGTGCCAGCTTGTTCTGTCTTTCAATGTTGTGTGGTCCATGACAGAGCTCTGGTTAAATCATTCGAGTTCAAACCAACTTTGTGTGATCTGTGCCAGCTGATTAAGGGGGGCATTCAAATATTGTGTAATGTCAGAGAGGGGTAGGGGTATATGCCTAAATGCCAAGACACTTCATGAGGCAAGGGTGTGTTTACAATACTGTTACGTAACACCACCAAGGTATTTATGTTTACAATACTTTTACGTAACACCACCAAGGTATGTATGTTTACAATGCTGTTATGTAACACAACCAAGGTATGTATGTTTACAGTACTGTTATGTAACACAACCAAGGTATGTATGTTTACAATACTGTTACGTAACACCACCAAGGTATGTATGTTCATGAAATTCACAACTAGTGCCCATGTGATTTATGGACTTGCTATTCACAGTGAATTAGTAACAATGTCAGCAGTTTAATCATAGTAAATACCAGACAAATCCATTATCCAAATATCATGCACTCCACTGTGCTTTTACATTTGCACTTTCATTTTAATGAACGGGTTGTACAAGCGGGAACACGTTTGCACTATTTACCAGACAGTTCCCATTTTTGCTGAAACTGTATTTATGATTTTACATTTCTATCCTCATTTAACATAAAAAACTTAATTACATGTGTTCTTTTATGATCAGATGTAGAATTATTTATCACTCTGTTTCCAAAATACTTAGCTACAGTTTTTTATTATAATGTTCTTGGCACAAGTCACCTCCTACAGTCATTTAATAGAAATCCTGTTCTTGACGTATGTGTACACATTAAATATTTAATATCTCCCAAAAATGTTACTGTTAGTTTATTCTGTGAATTTTACTAACATTTCAATATAGTTGACAAATATAGTTGCTGAATTACAGCGGCATTGACACTTAAAGGGTTGTTTAATCATGTGTGCAGTACCATTGAATGTGATAATTATAGTGGTACTGATAATGATTAATGACATTTTAAGTTGTCATCATGATAAACATAATGATATAACAATAACAACGAATGTTCCTTAATTAAATTCCAACCAGGTCCATTCCAGCAGTTGTCACAATTGCCGAATTGGTGGTGTGACGTGGTGTAAACAAATGCTAATTCACTATTAATTCACTGTTAATGCGGTCATTATGTGTGGAGGTTGCAAATGGGGCATTTGTGTAGTCATTCTATTTTGATTACGGACAAGTGGAATAAATATTGTGCTAAGTGGCCATGATTCCTGCTGGGTAGGTCACCCTTTAGCAGTCTCGCTGTGACATTTAAAACACTCTGGCTCTTTACGTAGAAAACATTTTGTGCCAGACAAACATTCGTGCTCCAGTCAATAAAATTACTGTATCTTATGCATTGTTGTCACAGCCCCAGTCATTAGGTTTATTAAAGCTGATTATAATAATAATTATTTTGTACAAGTATATATAATAATAATAATTTTGTACAAGTAGATATAATAATAATAGTACAGAAAACACTATAAAATCCTTGGAAACCCAGACTCGGGCGCATCAGAATGAAAGGGTTCGGCAGTCTTATAATCAGTATACACCCTGTACAATGGTGCTTAATCAATTAGAATTTTTGCTTGTCTCGTGTCAAAAGAATTTTGTAAAATACCAAACCTACCTAGTATCTGCTACAACATGCTAGCTCGTTTGTGCAACTTTTGTATGTAGTTTTTGTGGAATCATCAGACAAACTATTAAATTAGTTAATGCTTGTTGAAGCATTAACTGAAGTGAAAATCTAAATGCTGAGAAATCATGATTTTCTTCCTTGGTGAAATTTTTTAACTTTGTCATGTGATCGGCGAGAGGATGGAGGTCACGCCCATGATCAGCATTGACCCACACAGTGTTTGCCATTTTGGATATCCACTATTTTGATCCTTACAGGTCTAACAGCTAAAGTCTATTCTTTCGATGATTTGAAAAAAATTTGCATTTCTTATTAAACAGACTGCGCACATTACTTAAACTAGTCACACACACTACACATTACTTAAACTAGTCACACACTACACATCTGGACATAAATGAACTGGATTTGCAATGGGCTGAACCATTTGAGCAAGTAGCTTTACAGCTAATACCCTGGTGAGTAAAGAGGGAAAATATGATAAGTGTTGAGATGATGGCAAAAGTGTATAATGTTTCCTGCTGACATAACAGTAACAGGAACAAGGAAGTAAATTCCAACCGAGAAAGCCCTAGTTCTTATGAAGTAGGTGTTGTAGGCCAGTAGCTACTATTTCAAGTCTATTTGTATTCTGTGTGGCTGCTTTTGTCTGATGGCACAGCTGGCTACTTACAGTGGATCATTTACACCGAGCATGTATGTCCATCTGTGAGATTGCAATCTGTGGTGACCACCTGCTCAACCTATATCACTGTTAACATTGTCACCGTTAGCATTGTCACCATTGGCGTTTTCACTGTTAGCATTGTCACCATTGACATTGTCACTGTTAGCATTGGTCTTAGTTAAGACTGAGGGCAACCACTCAGTACAAAAAGGTGAACTTTTTCCTACATATGCATTATGAGTCGGTTTATGACCCCCTTAGGAGTCATGGTTACGGACCTGGTCCAGTGATGAGGGTGATAATAATGTGGTGCTAAAGATCATGATGGAAGTTTGTATAACTAGATCTGGCTAGATTTAAATCTACTTTAGCATGACCAAACATTTCTTGATCTTTAGACTTTTTTCAGGCTTACCAAAACTACATGCAGTTACTGTTGATCATTTAAAAGTGACAAAAACTTTGGCAGTCTGTAGAATATAATGTCAACTTCTTATCAAGCTGAAGGCATTATGTATAATTATTAATCTATTTCATTATAATGTAACTTATATACTTGGGAGAACTTTAAAAAAAAGTTCAATAAATGGGACAGTGGGATTAGAATCCATGTTTGCCAGATTAATAATTAATCACCTTAATAATAATACTAATTAGAGCACTTTTAGAGCGCCAAAGATCCAGGTGACCCTGTTCAAAGGCGCTGACACAAACATAGTTAAAGACAATCAAGATTTAAAAATAACTAAATAGATAAGTTAATAAAAACATAAAAAATATAGCAAATCTAAGTTCATAGCACTAAAAGTCGAATCAATTTGACAGTTAAACAAGATAGTTTTCAAGATCTCTTAAAGGTGTATAGAGAGTCACATTTTTGCATCTCATGGGGAAGACTGTTCCACAGACGAGGAGCAGCGATGCAGAAGGCACGATCACCATAATGGTGGAGATGTGCACTGTGTGCTGTCAGAAGAGAGTCTGATGAGGATCGGAACGTTCTGCAGGGTTGGTAGAACTGGAGCAGGTCTGTGATGTAGCTCGGCGCAAGCAGATGAAGAGCTTTGAACGTCATCAGTACGACCTTGTACTTGTACTCAATACGGTACCGGACAGGAAGCCAGTGGAGAGTCTCTAGGATGGATGTGATGTGGTCATAGCGACTGGCTCTGACCACAATGTGAGCTACCACATTTTTGACTCTCTGCAGCTTCTCCAGTAACTGATCAGGTACATCATAAAGGAGGTCATGTCCAGTCGCGATATGACAAGGAAGTGAACCAGAAGTTCAGTGGCATGTTGTGTCAAGCAATCTATGATGGAGTGAATCCGATGTAGGTGAAAGTTTCGACACTTGATATTTCATGCTGAGCTCACTGTCAAACATCACTCCGATGTTGCGAGCGACAGCAGTAGGCTGGAGGATGCTGTCACCAATGACGATATCAGTCGGCCTGTGCTTGCTAGCCAAGCTCGGTGTAGTGATCACAAGCACTTCAGTCTTATTGTCATTCAGCTGAAGACGATAATGAGTCATCCATGCTTTTAGTTCTTCCACACATGCTTGGATGCGTGCCAGTGCAGCCATCTCATCATTGGTGTCCTTGATCTTAAATGAGACATACAGTTGAGTATCATCAGCAAAGAGGTGGATGTCAAGTCGATGCCGCCTATTGGCGCCTAACTATCTGCCCAATGGGTCCCGTGTAGAGCGTAAACAAAACTGGGCCAAGAACAGATCTACAGTGTCAAATGCCGCTGTTAGGTCAAGTAGGAACAGCAAGACATCCCTCTTGTTGTCCAGGGTCATCAAGATATCATTCTGGATTCGCATCAGTGCAGTTTCAGTACTGTGATTCGGTTTATGGGCAGATTGGAATTTTTCCTGCAGATTGTTGCGCGAGACGTGGTCAACAAGCCTGTTCAGCACTACTCTCTCTGTCAACTTAGAGATAAAGGACAGATTAGAGACAGGTCCAAAGTTTTTCATGACAATAAAGGCTTCTTGGCTTAAGGCTTAAGTATTCTATTTTGCCATTGCATCTTGCATTTCAGATGTATGTAACCCATCTGACTATGTGGAATCCATCAGGGATTGATTATGAAATAATTTTTTAATAATAATAGTAGTAATAAATAGCACACATGACATGGAATATTGGATGCTTTTAATGCTTTCCCCAGGCACGTGGAAATAAATCTATTAGTATTATGCATGCTCTCTGCCAACTACAGGGTAAACATAACATTCACACCCGGCAGAAGTGAAAATAAGTCGACAGTGGTGACAGTAAGTCGACAGTGGTGACAGTATGTCAGTGCATACAGGAGTCACATATCTTCAGGTAAAATTTGAAACATTTTATCACTGCACTACTGCCAGTATACCATAATTATCCACCCATTTTGTACCTGGCTAACTGAGGAATTGGTCTATTCACGACGCTCTTGCATAGATTGGTGTTTATTGGTGGCTGCATGGAGCAGATGCATGCATGAAGTCAAGCCAATCTTTTTCCAGAGAACCCAGGAAAACAAGTACAACTTTAGCACAGGCAGTGATTTTACTCTAATGCTTTTTGTGATATTTGAGCAATGTACCACAGAGATTGACAGAACAAGACTGATGACTACCCCTGTAGGTTATATTGTGGACTTGTGGTTGCCAAACATGTAAATGAGCTTTAAAAAAACATGACAGTAGTTATATATGTGCCTTCTCTTGAGAAGGTCTTCTCCAATTTAGGCTGTAACACCAGCCAATTACCATTGCTTACAAAGCTTCTGTTGGTGTATTCTAGTGAGGCAGGCTTCTCTGAAAGTGTACTTGATAACTAGTGTTCTCTTAGAGATTTGGTACAAAACAAGACTATCAGTGCTCCAGCCAATATACTGAAATGGTGGATTCATGAGTCCACAGCACATTGTTATCATGTTCCACTTGTAAATAAAGAATTATTTTTTATGTGCTGTGTCCTTGAAATGTTATCCAATGTAATAAATAAAGTTTTATATCAGGAAGATTTGGAAACCTTGTTCTGCTGAAGATAAGTTAGATAGTTATGACTGTGTTAACAATTATTGGTGTCTATAATAATTTTTGTGTGATATGAGAAAATAAGTAGTATACATTGAAACAATTTCATTACAAAAAAAGAAAGGAAACATGTAAAGAATATGCTTTTAAAGTTTAAACATTATGTAAATGTGTCATGCATTGCAAAATATCGCATTGTTTAAGTACCAGGTATTAGTTTAATTTTGTTTCTATTTTTAAGCTAATACAATTATGTTGTCACCTAGATAGTTACCGTAAAACGTATATCTTTTTAAGAGTTATAATTATAAATAGCTATTCCATTTAGCCAAGAGATAAATTTATTGTGACATTATCTGCAAACTACAATACTAGAAAAATTATATGACAGTAAATGCCATTGCACTGCCTGCCTTTCTGTCTGTGTGGGCTTTCTATAAACAACACGTACCATCAAGATATAGTTCCCATTAAAATATTACTATCAACACATCTAACATGACTGATTTGCCTTTTTTAGGTATTCCCGACATGACCACTGATGATTGACCCACAGACGGTGGTGACCTCTGTTGTGCTGCATCATGGGTAGCAGTTCGTCTAAGTTCCGCAAGCATCTGAACAACGGTGATGAATTCGCAGCATTGCAACTGTACAACAACAGTTCAGACCTGCGCAAGGCGCTTGACCCGAACTGTTCATATGGCGACACATACAGCCATGACACGCCACTCCACCTGGCGGCCAGACATGCTATGAAATCATTACTACGGTCAGTGGTTGAATTCTACATGGGTAATAATCAATTCTGTGCATATTCCAAATCATACTAGAATTGTTGTGTCTTGTATGTAACACAATATTAAGATTTGATCTGCATGGAAAGACAACAGGTTTTGAGTTACACATTATTAATTTACCCATCTCAGTATCATTTAATAATATTAAATGATACCAAGATGGGTTTGACATACAGTACTGTTCCATAATTTATTTCTAACTTTCACTTGAAGCGTGGGAAACAATTAGAAATTCTGTGCATATGGCGCATCATGCATGACCGTCATCGCCACATTGGTTATAGGCCTACTCTGTAGGATTTAATAACATAACGTCAGTGCATTCGTTCCTCAGTATGTTTGAATTCCTTGCAGCATGGATGCACACAAAACATGTCTGGGACGTTTTGTTATTCTGCTGAATATTAATCTGATATAATTATTTTGCTCTGCGAAATGATAGGAATTCATGGAATTAATTTATCAGGCATGCCGAAAGATGTGTGATGTATATTCAGAGAAACTCCATAATCAGAACGTCATGGAATCTTACACAAATCATGGAACAAATTAAATCATGTTTTTGCACCAACACCTCTTGGAAGATTTTCTTATGCTTGTACTGATTGGTTGATACCTCTTGGAGGATTCTGTTATGTTTGCACTGATTAGTTGAAGAAACTTCAGTAAATTTGACATGATGGTGATAAGCCCTCAATATGAAACTCAGTAGTTGGCTAATTTAAAGACGTTCCCTACAATATGTATGTTGTCAAGCCATGTGAGTTAATGTTTTGAAATTATCCCTGCAGGATCTTTCTGAATGAGTTAGGGGGTAATCCCAACAAGAAAAACATTCGAAATGAGACTCCGATGCATTGCCTGGCAGTCACCTCCAATGGCAGCACGTTCTCCGTGCAGCAACGTCGGGCCGAGTGCCTCACCCTACTGTTGCACTGGAGGGGCGCAGTCATGGCTGATGGGGCCGTCGAGAAGGTCGACTTGGATGCTGAAGATGAGGTGATTTTTTATGTCTTGGATGCCCTTGTTACTTTCGCAAAAAGTATAATTTTTAACGTGGTTCAATTTTGTTTACTATCTAGAAGTTGTAAAATGTTTGATTTAACTTAAAGGGTTGTACATATGGTTATTTGAGGATTGGACATATGGTTAGTTTATCTAACATCATATATATTTGATAACCCTATGAAAATATTGTTACAAGGTATGACAAATCTGAGAATTCCTAGTTGCTGTTCAACACATTTGGAGAAACTCTGCAGCATTAAGTTGCTGGTACACACCACTCTTCAATTATTTATTCCATCTGGCATTATAAATTGATGTCAGCCAGGCAAATACTTATTCTATCCTGCAATTTAATTGGTGCCAGCTGGTCAAATTCTTGTTTCATTTAAAGCGAAACAAAAGTCATGGTTTGGGGGCAGTGCACCTAAAACTAACAATTTGTGGTTACTCTCAAGACTATCACGCTAGTGGTTTTCTCAGAATTGGGAGATTCTTGTCAGGTCATAATTATAATGGGGGCTGACATGTTTAATGGGTTCTAACAAATTGACTCTCCAGTGAAACGCATCTTTGATTTCGGAAGCAATGCAAACTCTCAATCTAGTGCATGCCAAAAACCATGATTTTTGTTTTACTTTAACAACTAGAAGGTAGTTACAGAATCTGCAACGTAAATTGTCACTGGTCAATTACTTGGTCCTTCTGATATTGTAAGTCAAATACTTGTTCCATCCAGCAATGTAAAATAGTTCCACCTGGTCAAATACTTGTTCCACTCAGTAATGTAAAATAGTTCCACCTGGTCAAATATTTGTTCCACTCAGTAATGTAAAATGGCTCCACATGGTCAAATACTTGTTCCATCCAACAATCCACTGGCGATTTTACGGTTACTATAATTATAGGGCCTACAGCTTTGAATATTTATATTGTATTTTCAACATTCTGTGTCTTTTACAGAAACAGAACACTCCCTTGCACTATGCGGCTTCATCTGGTATGAAGCGATTTGTCGAGGTACGTGTTGTTAACATGTATATGTATAATTTATGATGTTTTGCAATTTTGAGTTAACCATGCATGCATCAAAGTAGGAAATTGTCAGCCATAGATGAGTGTTAAGTTGGTTGTATGACATGTCAACCACAGATGAGTGTTAAGTTGGTTGTACGATATGTGTCAGCCATAGATGAGTGTTAAGTTGGTTGTATGACGTGTCAGCCATAGATGAGTGTTAAGTTGGTTGTATGACCTGTCAGCCATAGATGAGTGTTAAATTGGTTGTGTGATGTGTCAGCCATAGATGAGTGTTAAGTTGGTTGTATGATGTGTCAGCCACAGATGAGTGTTAAGTTGGTTGTACAACGTGTCAGCCACAGATGAGTGTTAAGTTGGTTGTGTGATGTGTCAGCCATAGATGAGTGTTAAGTTGGTTGTGTGATGTGTCAGCCATAGATGAGTGTTAAGTTGGTTGTACGACATGTGTCAGCCATAGATGAGTGTTAAATTGGTTGTGTGATGTGTCGGCCATAGATGAGTGTTAAGTTGGTTGTATGACGTGTCAGCAATAGATGAGTGTTAAGTTGGTTGTATGACGTGTCAGCCATAGATGAGTGTTAAGTTGGTTGTATGACGTGTTATATGTCACAGATTCTCGTGGCTCATGGAGCACCCCTGTTCTCGGAGAACACCCTGAAACAGACGCCATGTGACAGTGCTGAGAAGTCTGGCCATGGAGAGATTGCTCTGTATCTCGAGTCAAAGATGGTCTTCTCTGTAAGTCATATTTACATCTTGATCTCATGAGAGAACTGTTGTTGAGTGCAGTGTTTGGTTGAACATTGTGGTTTTGGGAGATGAGTTGTCAAGTGCTGTGTTGGGTTGAACATAGTTGTTTTGGGAGATGAGTTGCTGGGTGCTGTGTTGGGTTAAACATAGTGGTTTGGGGAGATTAGTTGTTGGGTGCTGTGTTGGGTTGATCATAGTTGTTTTGGGAGATTAGTTGTTGAGTGCTGTGTTGGGTTGAATGTAGTGGTTTGGGAAAATTATTTGCTGGGTGCTGCGATGGGTTGAACATAGTGGTTTGGGGAGATTAGTTGTTGAGTGCTGTGTTGGGTTGAACATAGTGGCTTGGGGAGATTAGTTGTTGAGTGCTGCGATGGGTTGAACATAGTGGTTTGGGGAGATTAGTTGTTGAGTGCTGTGTTGGGTTGAACATAGTGGCTTGGGGAGATTAGTTGTTGAGTGCTGCGATGGGTTGAACATAGTGGTTTGGGGAGATTAGTTGTTTGGTGCTGTGTTGGGTTGAACATAGTGGTTTGGTGAGATTAGTTGTTGGGTGCTGTGTTGGGTTGAACAGAGTGGTCTTGAGAGATGAGTTGTTGGGTGCAGTGTTGGTTGAAAAGAGTGGTCTTGAGAGATTAGTTGTTGAGTGCAGTGTTGGGTTGAACTTAGTGGTCTTGGGAAATGAGTTGTTGAGCGCTGTGTTGGGTTGAATGGAGTGGTCTTGAGAGATGCGTTGTTGGGTGCTGTGTTGGGTTGAACAGAGTAGTCTTAGGAGATGAGTTGTTGAGTGTTGTGTTGGGTTGAACAGAGTGGTTTTTGGAGATGAGTTGCTGAGTGCTGTGTTGGGGTTGAACAGAGTGTTCTTGGGAGATGAGTTGTTGAATGCTGTGTGGAGTTGAACAGAGTGTTTTTTGGAGATGAGATGTTGAGTGCTGTGTTGGGTTGAATGGAGAGGTCTTGGGAGATGAGTTGTTGAATGTCTCTGGTGCAACATCTGGTGCGTAGTGATTTCCAAATGAGGTTAACACACACAGCGGTGACACTTGAAGTTCTCTGATAGTCACCAGCGACAAAATGAGCTGTGGAACGCTGCACTTGTTCAACTTTCTGAATGTCTGTCTTGGTGTGGGGTAACCAGACACAAGTAGCGTACTCAAGCATCACATTATGCGGTGCATAGAACTTGATGATGGTATTAAGGTAGCTGGGGTGGCTATTATATGCTTGTCTTGAATTTTGAATTGTTTCAGTAGAAGTTTTTAATATAAATTAACCATTTCTGCACAGATTGTAGTTGAAATATTATATAATATGCCAGATGAAAAAAGTTTTTATTTATTTTTGTTATGTTAAAAAATTTTGGTAAATGTGAAAAAAATAGTCACAAAATGCAAAATTATATCATTTTGAGAAAATCCCTAAACAAATAAATGACATACATATAAGTATGACAGTTTCACTGATAACTTTATGGAAAATTTGGGTTAACATAAACAAATTACGTGTGCTACACTACCCTGAATAAGTTCGCCAATCGTATTTCAAATTTGTGTAATATTGCCTACATTTACGATGCGTCCATATGCCAAACTGCAGCTTAGTAAGTATTGTTGTTTTTCTAGAAAAAGTAAATTAAGCATCATTTCCAGGTTGTTAGTTATAACAGAAATGTCAATAGATACGTGTAGCATGCTTGAAATGTGACGTTTTTCACTGGTGTTTTATGTATTGTTGACAAAAAATATAATGGCCATTTATAATATTGACATGCCCCCTTAATTTGCCGCCACATTGGCCCTTCAATCTGTATTTGTAATGTGTTGTCTACAATCAGGTTACGCCAGCCATCTAACAAACACGTGGCAGGGCATGTTTACGATCATTTGGATTGGCTCGTTATCTGTGGGGTCACATCTACGTAGCCATTTCCATTATAGCTTCAAAGGCACAATAAACTACATTAGCGCTGATATTCGCTGGTTTAAGGAACATGATCTAGTTAGGTAGATATAGTACTGATGTGTACTGGAATCACAGTAACTACAGCAAATGAATAAAGCTGGTTCAAAGATCAATGCACAGTCATTGCACAAGCAGAACTTTGTTACTATGGAAACATTGTCAGTGTTTCTAAGAAGTCAGGAGGAGTTCCAAAAGGACTGATTATATGTGGTGTCGACGTTCAGTTCAGTATTTCCTAGCATGTTATGAGGAAAAAAAACAATAAATCAATTGACACATTAGACGCCCCAGCTACCTTAATTTTAAGATACTAATTTGAACCTGACCAAAGGCAAAAGGAAAAAGGTTAATATTGTGACGAATTGGAAAATACATATTTATCTGTCCAATGTTGGATGCTGTTTTGGGTTCCCTAAGTAGTTGAACCTGTTGTTTATATTATATGTATTGTATGGTGTGTAATTGTGTATGCCAGTGAAACTGTAGGAACTGATTGATGTGCGTGTCTTGTAGAATGTTGATAACAACAAGGAGGAAATGGAGGAGATTCTGGAACAGATAGAAACAGAAGAGGTACGTTTTAATTCTACATAATTTTATATTTAATGAAACTTTTTAATTTTATTTGTGATGATGCTTTGTCTAACAGCATAAGAGCATATTTATAGAAACATGCAAAAATGTTGTAATCTGTTTAGCCATTTTGGCTAAAGCCCCCAAATGTTTGTTTAATCAGATACATATTTCTTTAGCCAAATTGTTTAATATGCATCAAGAAAACAATAAACGCTCATGTATTCTGCATGCTTTTCAATGAAAATGCTGGTGGTCAAATTGGCTCAGATGTGTAACTTTTGTTTAGCCAGATCCGATGCCATGTGGCCAGTGGCCCAAATGGCCACTGACAGCACTGGCCTAGACATGACACAGACATAGGTTATGTTGTTGCAATGTCAACATGTTTTGACAGACGTACAGTGGACTACGAGCCCAGGACTTGCAGGAAGCCAAGGATCAATTGTTGGTGGAAACTTCTGACATGCTGCGAGTGCCACTGTTCACTGCAGAGGCACTGCTCCGTAACCATGGTTTGTATTCTTCCACATTCCATCTTCTAGTTATAAATGTCTTTGGATATAGCTTTCAGAACTATTATTAAAACTCCACCTACAACTGATTTAACCCATTAAGAATCAGATTTGTTGATGCTAAGATTTGTAGTGTGTGATTAGTTTAAGTATTAAACACTGTCAGTTTAGTGAATGAGTTTGTACTTTTGTTGAAGTCGGTGATTTTTGATAGTTAGATCGGGTAACTTCTGGAGGTGTGAATAGCCTTATGCTATACACTTAACCAGATTTAACAAGATTTATCATCCAAGACAAAAAACAGATGACAAATGAACAAAGAGAGTCCAACAATTCATCTATGTGTAACCTGGCATTATAAGAAATTTTTTTATTTTGTTTTAAACATACTCAAGAGTTGTGAAGGTTTGTGTTGGTTACTCATAATGGACCTAGGAGATGATTTGTGAAGGGCTGTGTTGGTTATTCATAATGGACCTAGGAGATGAGTTGTGAAAGGCTGTGTTCAGGGTTGTTTGATTTAAATCATTTGATTTAAATCACTCCAAAAAAATAATTTATAATTTTTTTTATTTATGATTTTTTTAATCGCTGATTTATATGAATTTAACACAAATAATTTTTTACAAGCATCGAGATCAACAAAGTTTTGTATGTTTTTAATACTAAACACAAAGTGTGCACACTTGTATTGCTGTATTGACACCAGATAGCCTGATAGTCAAATATTTTATGACACTGTGTATGTTTGAGCTATTCCCTTTCTGAATGCAGTGAAGCCACACAAATTTGTCTTCCAGAGGAAGTATCTTTTCAAGTCAGAAGCCCTGAGTTAAAGTCCACTTAGAGCTTGTGCTAGTTGTTACCAATTCAGTATGTTGACTCAACTGTTTAATACTGTACCAGTTTGCAGTCTGGTTAGAGACCCTTAGAGTACACAGAGCCCTGGACAGGTGCTAATCCACCCTCTCAGCAAACAATAATTAGCACTGCTACAGCCAGAGACACACAGCATGCTTTCCTTTCCAAGACAGATTATGCAACTACAGCGGGTGAGACCTTGTGGACATTGTCTAATGTCTTATATATAAGCAAAAATCATGTACCCTCTGTTAAGACAAAAACCCAAATTGATTTGAATAGAACACAGAGTTTATAAATATAAACATTTATATAAATGTCTATTTACCAGATTTAAAAAAAATCAAATAAATAAATAAAAATGTTAAAAATCCGATTTAAAAGAAAAAAAATCCGATTTGTTTGATTTTTTTTTTAAATCATGTTTTTTTCAACCCTGGCTGTGTTGGTTACTCATAATGGACCTAGGAGACGAGTTGTGAAGGGCTGCACTTGTTACTCATAATAGACCTAGGAGGTGAGTTGTGAAGGACTGTGTTGGGTTACTCAGAGTGGTCGCGGGAGATGTTGCTCGAGGCGTGGATGGATGACGCGATCGCTTGCTGTGACAAGTGTGGGGTTCAGCCGCCAGTGTCCGTGCTTGAGGAAGAGGCAGTCAGTGCCAGCAGTTGCCAAGGCGACACCATTGACAATGAATTACTGACCCCAGTTGCGAGCGTATCCAGCCAACTGGCAGACAGAGAAGTGAGTGTTCCGGTATTGATGGACAAACTTTGTCATCTTTGGAAAGAAAGCTGTTAAATTCTAAAAGGTTAGGTGGAAATGTTGGAACTTGTTAAAACAGTGAGGTTTGACACTACACAATAGGTTTTATGGGGATAGGGGGTTAGTAGCTGTTTTGTTTAGTGGCATACATCAGTGTATTTTTTCCCCAAAATATTACTCATACGGTGCTGACTTTGAGCACGTACAGCAGTTTTATGTTATGACGGCTGAAGTACCACCCGGCAAATGTGATGGCTGAAGTGCCACCCGGCGAATGTGACGGCTGAAGTGCCACCCGGCAAATACAAAGTTGCCAAAGTTACACACAGGTCAATGTAATTTAAAGTTTCATGTTGCAAGGGGGTGTGAAGGCGAGAGTATGAGAGGGGGTGTGATGGTGAGTGAGAGGGGGTGTGAGGGTGAGGGGGGTGTGAGGGTGAGAGGGGTTGTGAGTGTGAGAGGGGGTGTGATGGTGAGAGGGGGTGTGAGGGTGAGGGGATGTGAGGGTAAATTATAGTGGTTTTGTGTAGTGTCAAACATTGGTGTTTTGAGATCGTCTCTTAGTAATATAACATTGATATTAAAGTATTTGTTTTGTGACATTTGTTGATAATGAAATGTCTGTGGGCAGTGTATCATCTGACATTGTGACATTTGTTACAGTGTGACATATGTTGACATTGTGACACTTGTTCCAGTGTGACATCTGTTGACATTGTGACACTTGTTTCAGTGTGACATCTGTTGACATTGTGACACTTGTTTCAGTGTGACATCTGTTGACATTGTGACATTTGTTCCAGTGTGACATCTGTGCATGCATGGTAGCGGTGACAGAGGACCCAGTGCCCATGGCGTGTGCCCACCAGTTTTGCAGGGCTTGCTGGGAGAGGTCAGTATATCATTGAAAACAATACTACTAGTAAAGTACACTTTGGAAAAGCATTTTAGATATGGAAAAAAGTTACAACTGAAGGGCACAAAATAAATAGATGCAAAATGTTTTAAATGTAAAAAAAAGAAGTTGCCTTTATAGCTTTTGGGATTTCCCCCAATCATAATTATTAATTTAAGTATTATGATGCATTGTAGCAGTGGGTGCCTTCTTAAGGATGTAAGTGCTATAGAAGTCCTGTTATAATTATTATAATCGTGAGAAAAGGAAAGACTTTCAGTTGTGATTCATTGCTAGATGCTGTTCTTCTTAGCAGTGAAACATTCATGTCCTGTTATTTGTTCTGTGTCTGTCTGCTACAAGATGTATGTGGCATATTACCAGTGTCTATAGCAGCCTGTGTCTTTCTGTAGGTACCTGACGGGCAAGATTCAGGACGGGGAAGCACACAGCATCACCTGTCCAGGCTTCCAGTGCACAAAACTTGTCCCGGTGGAAGTGATAGAAACATTGGTGTCCCGCGATATCGCCAGACGATATCTTCAGTTTGATATCAAGGTTAGTATCTTAAGATCTATATCTGTTTGTGTTTTAAGTATGAATGTATGGCTTGTTTTAGCCAATTGCAGAGACAAATCTTCAAATGTATGTTTTTTTTGTCAAGATATATTGAAATGTTATTGGCTAATGGTTATGTACAGTGGCAAGCCAACAAAATCCTGCTAGTTGAAGAATGTGAACTAGAATGTTTAATAATGATAAATTATGTATACTAAGGACGTGTTGTACATAAAAACTAAAATTTTTTATTAAATTGATCTGATGTTTTTCGTTCAGTTCAGGTCAAGTTGAATCATAACTTATTGGCTACATACTGCTAAAATATCAGCACTGTTCACCCTCTGCCATCCATATCCATGGACATAACGAACATCAGATATATGGAACAGTTCGGCCACATCCCAACATGTTCCGTATAATGAGAGTCGACTGTGTAATGAGATAGTATGGTAGTAGTACAATGTGTGTACAATAATGAGATTAGTAAGAGACTAAGGTGAAACTTCTGATGATCCTCATTCACTCTCGCAACATCTCCTTTCTCTTCAGGCATTTGTCGACAGCAACCCTTCCATTAAGTGGTGCCCCTTTCCCGGCTGTGGGAGAGCCGTTCGTCTTCCCGAATCGGACAACCCTCTCTCCCCAACTTTCCGTGGACTTAATGACATGAGTAGCACAACTGACACATCGCATGCTGTCGACTGTGGCAGTGGTCACATGTTCTGTTGGTGAGTGGGTCATACAAACATTGTCACTTCCCTCGTTGTTGTGCCTGGTACTAATGTTATCTTATCTCACTAGTAAGTGAAATGTAGGGCGCAGTGGCGTAGTGGTTAGAACATTGGACTCTCAATCGAGAGAACCCAGGTCTGAATCCTCTTGCTGCCAGTTTGAAACTTTGCAATTTCGTTCAAACCACATTGTCTCAATTCACTCAGCTGTAAATGAGTACCTGGCTACAAACAGTAGTGGATATGTGAACGAAGAGTCTTTGTGCAGTAATTGCAGCATTGCTGAATTCTTCCCAGAGAAGTCAAGATGGTGTTGGAATGAACAGATCTGAAGTGTAAAGTGTGTTGAACAGTCCCAAAGACTGGATACCATGCTATATAAGAATGTACCTTGAGTACAAATGGTATATCATGTACAGGTTTCCATGAGCCAGCCAGTTGTACAGAGTGTCTGTGTGTTTCAGGGAGTGTCTGAGAGAGACCCATGAGCCAGTCAATTGTACTGAGTGTCTGTGTGTTTCAGGGAGTGTCTGAGAGAGACCCATGAGCCAGCCAGTTGTACTGAGTGTCTGTGTGTTTCAGGGAGTGTCTGATAGAGACCCATGAGCCAGTCAATTGTACTGAGTGTCTGTGTGTTTCAGGGAGTGTCTGGGAGAGACCCATGAGCCAGTCAATTGTACTGAGTGTCTGTGTGTTTCAGGGAGTGTCTGAGAGAGACCCATGAGCCAGCCAGTTGTACTGAGTGTCTGTGTGTTTCAGGGAGTGTCTGATAGAGACCCATGAGCCAGTCAATTGTACTGAGTGTCTGTGTGTTTCAGGGAGTGTCTGAGAGAGACCCATGAGCCAGTCAATTGTACTGAGTGTCTGTGTGTTTCAGGGAGTGTCTGGGAGAGGCCCATGAGCCAGCCAGCTGTGAACACTGGAAGAAATGGCACGCCAAGATTGCAGAAGTTAGACCAGAGGAATGTAAGTGTTTAATGATGAGTGATTCATTTCAAAAAGTTGTTCATTTTAAATTATGAATTCAGGAAAGTTATAATCTTGCCCATCAAATAAATACAATCTCCTTACAAATTACTTATAATAAATAATATTTTTCCCATTATATCTCCTGTCTGGCCAAACACTTGTTACAAATAAAGATCTCCATAGAAGAACATCATCCAAGTCGTGGTAGAATTAAGACTGCTGGTGCTGGATTGAACAAGTCAATAAGATGCCATTGCATTATGCTAGAAGGTAAGGAGATAATGGGAAGACAAAGATTTAACAAGATTTGCCATCCAAGCCAAAGGCCCAGATGGCAAGTGGACAAGGAAGCCATTGGCTTATCGAGAGTCCAACACTGTTCATCTACTTATAACCCGCCCTCCTGAGATATGTGTCAACCTTGTTTTTAAACATATTCACGCTGCTAGCAGTTACACAATCTGTAGACAATTTGTTCCATTCATTTATTGTCCTCTGTGAGAACGAGTGCTTCCTGATGTCCAATCTACATTGATCCTTTACTAATTTTACCTCATGTCCTCTAGTTCTGCTATCCTTCTTGAGTGAGAAAAACATATTTCTATCAATATTTTCATACCCATTCAATATCTTAAAAACTTCAATCTGATCTCCTCTTAACCTCCTTGTCTCTAGAGTTGTTAAACCACATTCTTTCAGGCGTTCTTCATAACTAAGGTCTCTAAGTTCTGGAATCATTTTAATTGCTCTCCTTTGTATGCGTTCAAGCGTATCTATATCCTTCTTACGATATGGTCTCCATGCTTGTATACAGTATTCTAAATGAGGTCTAACTATAGCTTTATAAAGAGGTATAATTAACTTTTTTCCCTTGTATGTTATGTTTCTTCTAATCAATCCAAGAATTTGATTACCCTTTGAAGCTGCAATACCACACTGCTCTGAAACTTTCATATCAGCGCTTATTGTAACTCCTAAGTCCTTTTCTTTTACAGTAGTACCCAGAACAGTATCTCCCATTTTATAGTTTACATTCAAGTTCCCATGTCCTGTATGTAGGCATTTACATTTCCCAAAATTGAACAGCATCTGCCATTTCTCAGACCATTTCACTAATCTGTCTAGATCGTTTTGTAAATGTTGTTTATCACCATCAGTATTAACCTTTCTAAACAGTTTTGTGTCATCCGCAAATTTCAGTACGTTACTTGTTATACTGTCGTCCAAGTCATTGATATAAATTAAGAATAATATAGGTCCTAATACTGATCCTTGAGGTACCCCACTCAAAACCGATTTCCAATTTGAAACTTCTCCATCTACTACAACTCGTTGTCTTCTGTCAGTCAGCCATTGTTCTATCCAGTCAGTTATGCTATCCCCGATACCATGGGCTTTTAATTTAAGTAGCAATCTTTGATGTGGCACTTTGTCAAAAGCTTTCTGAAAATCTAAGTAGATAATATCTACTGGCGATCCCACGTCGATCCACTTAGTGATTTCTTCCAAAAAACATAACATATTTGTTAAGCATGACCTCGCTTTAAGGAATCCATGTTGAGATGAATTTAATAATTTATGCTTAACGAGGAAGTCCACCATATGGTCTTTAATTAACCTTTCTAATAATTTACAAATCACTGACGTTAAACTCACTGGTCTGTAATTCTCTGACTTATTTCTCGAACCCATTACACAGTAGGACACAAGAAGCAGAGCTGGGACATGGATATTGTTAGCGTACAGCCAGCAGTGAAACACTCTGGTAGAAATGTTATGTGGCTTGTAGAAGGAAGCCCATTAAGTTAGTAACATCATGTGATGTTGAATAATACCAGATTCGAGTGAGTAGCACTACAAAGTAGCACTACAAAGTAGCACTACAAAGTAGCACTACAAAATTGATCTGTTACTTTTTATACGTCATGTCTTCTGTATAGCTCAACAATTTTACAAGTCTATCTTTATTTCATTGAAAATCACAGAAAGGTTGTTGAACTCTGCAGGTAGCTGTGCCACAGATGTCTTGCTGCACGTGCACTCAACTCATTCCAATACTAATGTGTTATAATGTGTACTTGCAGTACACAGCACCGAGGATGAGATGGAGTCTGCTGCCAACTGTCTGTGGCTGGTCAGTAACTCCAAGCCGTGTCCCAACTGTAAGTCTCCCATTCAGAAGAACGAGGGCTGCAACCACGTCAAGTGTTCGAAGGTACAGTGCTACAATCTTTCGGCATTTTCTACACTTTTATGCCGTCTTCCTCAGTAGTTTATATAATATACAGCATTGCTGTTATCATTTCCAAGTACTTTATGAAAGTTTTAGTGTACCTGAGCAGTGATATAATTTCCAGTGTATATGATGTTGTTTTCAGGGTATCTGTTATCGTACCTAAGCAGGGTTCGCACAGATCCCTGAGTGTTCTTGAATGTTCTTGAATTTGACTTTGTGACTCAAGTACCCTTAAATGTTCTTGAATTTATGGCAGTGTCCTTGAATGTTCTCGAAAACATATTTTATGTGTTGCTAAGTGTATGCACCAACTATCAATGATTGCATGTTTTGTACTTGTGGTAAATTGCTTCAATTATTTTTAATAAGTTTTTAATTTGTCATCAAGAATTTCCTGGAGAAGACCACTGCAAAGCTGTAATTAAATAAAAGCTGTTTGGCTGTAATTACCAGATGTTGCCATGTGTGCACATGAACCAATAAAATTACCTCTTTGTTTGATGACCTTTGGAGGCAGCTAACTAACTAACTCATTATTTCATCAGTTGAGTGCAAGCAAATTGTTAGAAAATATTTACGAAGTACAAGAAGATGAAAACACTTTTTGCGGAGACTCCAGTGCACAAAATCATTATGCCAAAGCGTTTGCATTTCGAAAAAACCCAGTAGATAAAGTTATATAATTGCAGCAGCTTCAACATTTAGGCTTAATTTATGAAAAAATTTTAATTAGGTATCCTAATCCTAGTTAATTGCCAGGCATTGCTTATTAATATTAACAAAACTAACTTCAGCCACTCGGACTCCAACCACCTATTTGAGTACAGATGAAAAATGCTTGAGTTTCTACAATATTTAAAATAAACAAATTGTTATAAGGAAAACAAAAAGGGGTCAGTGACTCCTATTAAGATAAATGTGTTGCTGTCAATTAGTTTTTCTTCCATGTGCAACTGCATGTGCTGATAGATGTATTAGTGGCACAAACAGTCTTTTGAGTATTGGAAATAAACATTTCATATTTTAAAGTTGTTTCTGAAAGAACATTCAAACAATTCAGAAAATGTTCTAGAAAAAGTGATGTTTTTTCCTCCAAATATTCTTGAATGTTTTTTTACTTTACTTACTTTACTTGTGATAACACTTCCAGTGTATTTTATCAGTTTACCAGAAATCATTTTACAGTTTACCTGGCATCATTTCAGCTGGCTGTGAGCACAGTTCTTGTGTTCCACAAGCTCACTTCATCAGACTCCAGGAAATCTGATTTTAGCCGCATGTTATTATTTTCATGTTTATATGCACTTTCTGCATTCGCACCACAAACTCCTAAGTTAGCCCCAGAAGAGGCTGTAAGGAATATAGCAACTGAAGATTTTTGTGTACCTTTTGTCACATATTGTGTAAAAGGTGACACTACTTATGTTGAACTTCAGATTAGTTCGTAAATGTGACTTTGCCACACCTAAACATGACATTATGGTGTAAACATGGCCATTACACATATACTGTATGTTTTAGGGTAAACACTACATTGTGATGCATGTTACAGTGTAAACATGACTTCTGCTGGGTGTGTCTGGAGGTGTGGAAGAAGCACAGTTCATCAACTGGCGGATACTTCCGCTGTAATCGCTACGAAGTTGTCAAGAAAGTTGTAGAGGTCCAAGACTCGATGAAGGCAGAGGTGGGTCAAAAACTACGTAGTTGGACAACATATGGCATCTTGGTATATTTGTAAAGTCTAATGATATGTGCTAGATATGTGCTTCCAGAAAACATGCTTTAAAGCAGCTTATTTGTAGTGATCTCTAATTAATCCATTTCCTGCTAACTACAAAGTAGTAGTTTATCCTGTTATGACAGATATGAATGATGGATGTGTTGGTATGGAATGAGTTAAAATGTGTATTTAGTATAAACAACATTTAATTTGATTACTGAAAAATTTACTGTATTAATGTATTAACTTGAGGGTGTCCTTCACATACTAAATAATTGCTACAACATGTAACATTTAACAGATTTTACAAGTTCTGCTACAAGTTTGATTTGTTCATCAGGCCGAAGAAAGAAACAAGAGATTACAGGAGCTGAATCGGTTTGTGCACTACTACACAAGGTTCAAGAACCATGAGAATAGTTACAAGGTGGGCTTACCACAAAGTCGGCAGAGACCCCTGATTGGCAGGGAGGAGAGTAAATCATTGTCATTTTCATGCGACTGTTTATATTTGTTTGATCTGTCATCAGATGATATACATTAGGTGTCTGCTCGTACAATTAATAGAAACAGTTTTATTTTTGCCAAAAAAGTTATTTATTGTCAGATACTGTATCGTACTAAAGTTCTTATAAAGGTGTCAGTTGGCAGAACCACTAACATAATAAAAATAATGATTGTAGGAAGTTTTTATCATCAGGTGCAGTTGAACATTAAGTGATATAAAATGGCTTGTACATTTGAAAAATTATACAATCTGAAAAATGACAACACGGTTCAAAATAGTAAATAACAAGATATTACTCAAAGTGATAAATCCTGTTAGTGAAGGTTTGTTTTATTTCCTAAGCTGTCATAGTTCAACTATGAAAGACATAGACACGGACGTCTGAAAACAGACACATCTCTCAAGGCCATATTCATAGTTCATTTCTCAGAGAACGCACACAATATGCACCCTCTTCAAATATCTCTTCAAGTAATCTCATTTCTTGATACAACACCTAACACTTTTTTATTAAATTCTGCATGGTGATAGTTGACTGTATATGTGGTTTGTGATCATTTTCTGATTAGTACCACTTTCTGCCACCAGCTGGAGCTGCCGCTGCTGAGCACAGCAAAAGAGAAAATGATGGTTCTGGCTCGGGCTGTCAGCGATCCTGACACAGCCAACGCAGAGACAAAGTTTGTTGAGGACACAGTGCACCAGCTGCTGAAGGCACGACGTGTTCTCAAGTGTAGCTACGTCTACGGCTACTACCTCAGCGACAGCGGATATAAGAAGCACATCTTTGAATTCATGCAGGTCTCGTCCTTCCTACGTTTGTGTGTCTCATTACAAGGAGATATTTGTTGTTTCTTTCTTATATGATATATATATATATATATATAAACTTTGTTTTATAGTATAAACTATATTTATTCGAACATTTTGACTGCCCAGATATGTTCTATTGAAACATATTTTTATAAATATAATTTGACTCTTATCTGTTTATGAATATTGACCTTGTCATTCACCATGCAGTGTAAATAGCGGCCGATCAGTCAAGATTGCTCTCAGGCACCTTACATACGTGTAATCATATTAAAATATTATTAATAATGTTCAAGTCGAAACATTAAAATTGAAAGGATAAAGGTCGAATTGTATTAAACAATTGTGGTTTTAGAATAGATATGTAAACATGTATTTTATACTATATAATATAATTTTTATGATAAAAACGATCAGATTTTGTACCTTTAAACACTTGAGAAAGTCCACCAGAGGGTCAGTGGTTGAGAAAGTCCACCAGAGGGTCAGTGGTTGAGAAAGTCCACCAGAGGGTCAGTGGTTGAGAAAGTCCACCAGAGGGTCAGTGGTTGAGAAAGTCCACCAGAGGGTCAGTGGTTGAGAAAGTCCACCAGAGGGTCAGTGGTTGAGAAAGTCCACCAGAGGGTCAGTGGTTGAGAAAGTCCACCAGAGGGTCAGTGGTTGAGAAAGTCCACCAGAGGGTCAGTGGTTGAGAAAGTCCACCAGAGGGTCAGTGGTTGAGAAAGTCCACCAGAGGGTCAGTGGTTGAGAAAGTCCACCAGAGGGTCAGTGGTTGAGAAAGTCCACCAGAGGGTCAGTGGTTGAGAAAGTCCACCAGAGGGTCAGTGGTTGAGAAAGTCCACCAGAGGGTCAGTGGTTGAGAAAGTCCACCAGAGGGTCAGTGGTTGAGAAAGTCCACCAGAGGGTCAGTGGTTGAGAAAGTCCACCAGAGGGTCAGTGGTTGAGAAAGTCCACCAGAGGGTCAGTGGTTGAGAAAGTCCACCAGAGGGTCAGTGGTTGAGAAAGTCCACCAGAGGGTCAGTGGTTGTTAGTAAATCCAGTAGTAAAATGTAAAGCAAGTTTGGAGGCTTAAGGCTGGTTTTCCACGAATGATTAATTATCTGATTGGTCAGCCTACACCGTATGGTGTGATATTGTGGTGCAAGACTCAATCATGTAAGCACCCTCCTGAGACTGATTACTGAGGGTTATTTGTGGATGATGTTTGTGGAATTGGGACTGGTCCCAACTTCAGCAATTGTTGCCAACGATTCTGAAGCAGCGGCCAGTCAGCTGACATTGACATTTCATCAAAGCTCAAGTCGGGAATGGCCTGAGTCAATATCTAAGTCACGGTGTCTAGACTAATTGTGGCATAAATTGCTTGTGTATACCGGCCTGTATATTGTGTTTACAGACCGAGCTGGAGGAATGTACAGAGGTGTTGTCAGAGATGGTGGCGCGACCGTATCTGCGCACGCCACGCAGTCGCATCATCCAGACAGCACACACAGTGCAACGCAAGCGCCACGAGTTTGTGGCCGCCATCGCCAAGGGGCTAATACCCCCTGACACATCGCCTTCTCTCCGCAAGAAGAGGAAGCAGTTCACTGTCGAACTCGATGTAAGTCAACATCTATGTCAAGATTAACACCAGTCTGTGTTGTGATGGTTGCTACAGTGGATGAGAAGTCCCAGGTTGTGTTGTTGCGGTAGCTTAGTGGGTACTGCCTGGTATATGATGGTGCTCAGGAAAAGGTCGACCTGCCACATTATATAGATTTCCCATATCCAGTATGCAGGGTTGGCATGTAATGAAGTAAAAGTACTTTGTTACAATACATGAGTAGTTATTTCAAGTAAATGGCATGTAACAAAGTAGAATTTTGAGTAAATACTTTTACTTGTAACGAAGTAGTTTTATCTAAAGTAACGCGACTTTTCACTCCGTTACTTTTATTTACTTCGCAGTATATTTTTGTTACTTTTTTGGCAAAACCGCTGCTGCCGGCGGTGGCGCTCCACCGTCAACGACATTTCAAAAACTATTCATAGTCGCCAGGCCAAAAGCTATTAACATCATTCAATTCGCATGCCAGTTTTTTATCTACATCAGTGAACGAAGTCTGCCAAATATTGGCATAGGTCAGGTCAAGGCCGTTGACATGAAATGTCACTTCGAACACACAACGCTTGAACGCCATCTCAAACCACGATGCATATGTCTCTGTTGCACCATATAAACTATTAATCAGTAAGTTTCAAATACGTATTATAAATATTAAAATTTGCAATTTCGACAATGTATTGATAATCCCCATACACTGACATGATTCTGATATTCGTGTGCGAACGCGCATCATGAATTGAGAACGAGAACCGATTTTGGCCCATTGTCATTGTCAGCAACGGCCTTACCGGCTTATGTCAGCATTAAACAGCATTTTACTTTCACAAATAAAATTCATATTGAGTTGTTTAATAAATTCATAATAATGATTACTCTACAGAACTAAACAGCAAAGAATTGATACTGTGCCATTTGGCAGCATCTTTTCCCAGCAATGGCTTATTCAAGCTGACCCATAAATAATATCAAGGACAGAGGCCCTGACAGGTCACCTTTAATTTCAGTTAGCAACAGCATTCCTCTGTTGCATTGGTCTGTCTTCTGATCAATTCTAGCCCCAGCTGGTACCAGGTAACCAACACAGCTAGCTGCTAAAGCGTGTTGTTTCAATGTTTGTGTGAGCTGATAAGACATGTCTGGGAAGACATGAGAAGGTGGGGGTTCACAAGCCAGATGGCTTGATCAGCTAGGCATCAAATGTCTTTGTTAATTTTACTATGGGCAGTGCTATGTTGTATTACCTCTGACCAGTTTCCCTGAGAGGCTACTACTAGTACTGGACTGACCGTCTACCTACTCAGATACAATCACACATATCCTGTTGTACAATCTAGCTCCTCCCATACCCCAGTGGAACAGGTCGATAAAAAGACAGATTGTGCCTCATCATTAATTAAGTTCTGTATTTAACTGAATTTATTTTATGTTGTGAGCTCTCATTAAAGATAATGTAATTTTCCAAGCATCCAAGTGAGCACCGTGTTCAATGGTGGCAGACCGATTGACCAGCTAAGGCTGTCTGGGAGCACATTGTTATAGGCAGAGTGGTTGCAAAACAGTTGTCAGATGCAAGTTGTGTTATTCATATAATATTACTCATGATTTTGTTGTTATTTCTAAGTGTTGTACTTTTACTTCTACTTTTACTTTTACTGAAAAGTAGTTTTACTTTTTACTCAAGTACTTTTTTTACAAAGTAACTTTACTTTTACTCAAGTAGTTTTTAGGTGAATTACTTTTACTTTTACTCAAGTACAAAATTAAAGTAATTCAGTCAACCCTGCCAGTATGCATTTTGGGAGGTGTACAGGGATAAATTGTGATAAAGTACATATTTTCTTGTGTTAACAAACTTATAGTGGTCAAAGCACAACACAAGGTACATTTCTGGAAAACCGAACAGATTTGGATTGATATAGATATGTTTTGTAGCCTGATAGATGGAAACACTTAATCAGAATTTTACTTTTGCTAAATAAATACCCTTGTATTAGATATGTAATAGCTGCATAACAAATTAACTTCTGTTAAATAAATACCCTGGTATTAGATATATAATAGCTGCATAACAAATTAACTTTTGTTAAATAAATACCCTTATATTAGGTATGTAATAGATTCATAACAAATTAACTTTGTGTGTTTTTGTTATTGTTTCTGTGGTGAGTGGTGAGGTTTGAAGTGTGGTGTTGTGTGTTATAGGATGACCTGCGCCAGGCCTTGCTGGCATCCATGCAGGAGCTGGACCCAGCGAACCCATGGGTGAAAGCCCCTTCAGGCAAACATACCAACATCTCTGCCCTCCTCGACTGGCCCGAGGAAAGCGACGAGTCCGACTCAGACACCCTGCAGGCTGCCGCCATGATTGAAAGCAGTAGCCCCACCCACGCCCCCACCCCGCCTCCGCAGGACGAACAGATAGACGAACCTACTGCAGGTAAGCCACGCCCTACCATGCCCCGTAGGGCGAACACACGAACAAACCTACTACAGGTAGGCAGTGTTCGGCTCTTTTTTTATGTTTTGTTTCAACCAAAAGCCCATATATATTTTTAATACAATACAAGTAAAATATATATATATAAATATGCACACATGTTGCCTGTAGTAAGAATGAAAAATATATAAATATACACACATGTCGTGCAGTAAAAGTACACGTCAAAAAGTAAAAATATATAAATATACACGCGTCATGTATACAGTTGATCAATCCAATGTTTAATCATTGGACTTCGATAATAAATAAAATTGTGAAAATAATTCACAAAAAATAGATTATCAGACTTTTCTAACCGGCATAAAAGGCTAAATATTGACGAGTGAATGCGTTTGTTAAAAGATTTTACATAATTTGTAGCCCAGAAACACTAGGTGAAAAAATACGAAGATCATCGGCATTCATCATGTGGTTCATAAAGACAACCATTGTGTAGTTTGTGGAGATTTTTACACCATTTGAAAGGGTAAAAAATTCAGAGAAGCTACGACACCATCTGACAGTGAATTTCTGGGTGCTGTACCATTAATAGAGAATGCGCATAATAAAAGAAGGACATCCCTGGTCAATTAGCTTAGTGAACAGTTTATTTTGATTGACTTTGTCAAAGGCCTTAGAGGCATCCAACATAGTGACATACATAGATGAGACATTCGCTATGTAACATCGAAAGAGTTCTTTTAATAAAAATGTGAGCAATTCAGTTGAGTAATGCTTTTTAAATCCAAATTTGGTAACGCATGTAGTTAAAAAGAGCAACGGGTGGGTAATTGTTGTTATCAGACAGGTCACCAGCCTTCTTTTTAATTATGGGGGCTATAATTGCAATCATCATAGCATCAGGTAAAAAAACATGAATTAACATGCTGCTATATAACAGTGACATGAGAACAGTTTTTCATTCGCATATTTAAAATGTTTGTTACTTACAGTGTAAGTCTTACACTATCATAACCTGGGGCTTTGCCTTAACTCCCATTTAACTCCCTTGTTGAGTTTTTGGTTGCCAAAGGTAATGCAATCCTGTCTGTGGAAGTCTCTTCCATCATCCAGTGGTTTAATACATTTTATACTAATATGTTTGTTTAAATGTTCACATAATTGCTGTTTTTCTGTATGCTTCGTGTTATATTAAATATGTGCATTAAAATCAGGAATAAATCGGAAAATTACATTTTGAGATAAAGGTACCATGTGAAAGACAATTGTATGGGCTTTCCAATGATGTCAAAGACCAAGCTCTATTCGGTCGAGTTATCGTTTGGTAAAGAGAAGGTGCCCGATGTCATTTAAACTGAGACCCTGTTCTAAATGGATACCCATCATAATATCCTCATCCTTCAGACCGTGGCCATCACAGACAGACACATCATTTATGTGTTCCTGTTTCTGCAGCTTCTTATGAACTGGGGTTGGAAAATAAACAATGCTTTAGTGAAAAATATACATTGATATACAACACTAAACGAAACGATGATACATGTTTATTTCGATCCATAGAATACATACGATATGGGTCAAAATAAACATGTATCGTTTTTCGTTTAGCTGCTAACCAATTACATCTAGTATCAAACATCAGTGTTTTGATGTGACTCCTTAGTGACACACACATTCGTTTGTTTCTTTGTTTACAGAGACATGTGCAAGAACAGGGTGCAGCCGCCCGAGGGTAGAGAACCCCAGGACGGGAGAACCCCACCATCACTGCAGCATGCGATGTAAGCTGCTGGACCAACAAGACAACTCGGATGAAGGTGTGGCGCTTCTTCCATCCACTCTTTTGTGACAACAAGAAACAAATTTTACTGCTGCCAATGACGAAACAGGACACTGCTATATTATTCTTTAGGATTGGTTCCACTGCTCTTTCTATGCTTTGGTGGTTGCTATAAACTATTATAATATAGAATTATAGACTTCTGTTGATACGTATTTTCGTTGTGGGCATGTGTCACAGGATGTAATGGTTTCCCAGTGTTAAAATCATTTTGTCAGTTAGGACTTTCTTTTAATTTCTGTTTGTTTCTTTTAATTTATGTTGTGCAGAATTTTATTTGCAAAGCAGGTCTTTGCATTGAAACTAAAATGTGTCTATTTTGATGTAGCTTCTTCCAGTTGTGTCTGTCCAGTATTATTATAATCTGTTCCTATCGATGCACAATAGTCGGATTCCATGTTTTTTTACTGTTTTGTATGTATAAATGCAGTTTTATATAAAGTGCAATTTTAAGTTTCTGTATAACTGTTGTTTTATGTTTCCTTTTTATTATTTCATGTACGTGTGTAATTGTTTGATATTTTTAATTTTTATTATTGAATGGAATGATATTCTGATTCCTTGGAATGTGATATTTGACATGATGATCACCTCTCAAGAAACTTGGCATTCATTCTGAATATTTCAGCCAACTCACTCAGCCTTCATCGGCGGACTAACGTCGCTATGGACCCATCACATGACCATGGTCTTGTGACACAAGCTGGATTCCGCCAACATCATTCCGCTGACGAATGTCGAGTTAGTCGGCTGAAATATTCTGAAAGAATGCCGTGTTTTATTATTTGTTCCTCAGTAATGTGGAATGTGAGAGAAATAACATTAGACTAGCCATTCCTGGTAGCTCTTTCTGGTAGCTCCGCCTAGTAGCTCTACCTGGTAGCCCTGCCTGGTAGCCCTGCTGGCAGCTCTGCCTTGAGTGTTCCTGATGAAACAATGCAGTGACACCCCTCCCCATATTGATGAAACAATACCTGCAGTGACACCCCTCCCGTGCTTCCTCAGGGAGACCTTGTTACAAGAAATGTGATCTATGTCACTAAGTGTTATGGTCATACGAATGTACCGAGTGTAGGAGACAGCATTAATGAACTTTGCAGTTTTCATCAAGAGATTCAGGACAGCGATGTTTTATCCTAAATAATTAAATTCATTAACTACTAACTTATAAGTTTTATAAGGTATTTCATATATATTTCATAGGTATTTCATATATAAGCTTTAAGATGTTCAACAAACAAGATAGTGTTAAGGCATTCTTTCTATTACTCATAAACGCATGGACTGTTTCCTTATCATGTGTATAGTTTGCATGATTATGTTGTTGCATGTAAACATGATTATGTTGTTGCATGTAAACATGATTTGTTTGTATTGTTTCAAGCATGTGCATCCATATTTGCAAAGTTCAAGAAGTATAATTATATAAAATATCAGCGATATTGGCCTATGGTTGCCAAGACTATAAAAACCTTACTATTTGGGTTGGATATTCAAGACAACACATTGTGTGATGGGGGTAGGTATTATCTAATTATGTTACTGTGGTTGAAACCAAGTCGCAGTTTCATAAATATATTGCGAAACAAAACGTACAAAGCCAGACACCTTACTTCCACTGGTGCCCCACAGTAACTCAGTAAGGTATGTGGAGATTGTGAACACAAACTTACAAGACGTCTACCTCCACGCAGTAACTCATTAAGGTATGTGGTGATTGTGAACACAAACTTACAAGACGTCTACCTCCACGCAGTAACTCATTAAGGTATGTGGAGATTGTGAACACAAACTTACAAGACGTCTACCTCCACGCAGTAACTGGGTTCAATTACAAATATAATATGTTGTGATTATTATCTAAAATGTGTGTGTGTGTATTCTATTGTAATCATGCTGTGCAATCCTTATCATTGACTCATGTAATCGGTTACGATCATAGGAGTATTATTTATTTCATTGTAATGTGACTAAGATATTCAGCGCACACCCTACCAACGATTGCCCCCTATCCACTGGTACCCCCTACCCGTTAGTGCCCCCTACCTACAGGTGCCAGCTAGATACTAGTGCCTACTACCAACTAGTGCCCCCTACCCCATTAGGGCACACTAGTGCACACTGTCCAGACATAAATTCTTACTACAGTTATATCTCATACATTGGGAATCCTTGTTATTTTTCGTCAGATGTAACGGATAATGAGATAATTGAATTGATGTGATTGTACTGCAATGCCAATTCAAAATTTCTTGGCTACTTCATAATTGAGACTTGGTGACCAAACACAAGCCTGGCTTGGAAGGAATCAGATGTACTTGGTACGATTAGGTCACACTACAGAGGAAATGATGTTGTCAGAAACACACGCAAAACAAGGATAATGTGCACCAGGTGATGGCAAAGAATTTGGAAACACAATCATGTGACTATGGGCATGACTTTTGTTTCGCTTTAAGATGTCAGGCATTTTGTAGAGGTTTTGGTTTTTGAAGTGGATGCATGTTCGTTGTTATCGAAAGATGCTTCCACAGATTTCTACAGACCAGATTTCAGCAGATTTCTTCACCATCTCGAGTGCTATGAGTCTTGTGCATCATTTAATAGATGTCACCGTGTCATTGTGTTTGAACACTGATATTTGTCACAACATGCATTTTGTAAGGTGAGAAAAGTTAAGATAAAAATGTTGACCTGGCAGCGTTTTACATAAAGGAAACCTGATCATATTGTCACCTCTTGAACACCAAATCTGCAGAATCTGATAGAATTTCTAGCTGCTTACAGCCAACCAATTCTGTATTGGAAAACTAGATTTTGGCACAGGATTTCTGTTTTTAAAATAAGTAAGGTAACAGCTGCACTTACCTTGTATTACCCTTCTTGTTGTGTACACATGAAGTCTTGTGTACACATGAAGAGCCTTTCCATAACAAACTAATTTGCCAGTGTCAATGCAGAGCCCTGTCAGTGGGTTTCTGCTACCTTTACTACCCTTCCAGAAAACGTTATGATTAGGAATGGACCTGCTGCATGTGATGCAAATGTTTGGTGGTAGACTTTAATTTATTGTGTGTCATTTTGTTGTCACTTTAGATCAGTGTTTCAAGCTTGTGGGCAGACATTGTCGTGATTGATGTTGTTATCATCGTTGCGATTGAAGTAGTGATCACCATTGTGATTGATGTCCTGATCATCATTGTGATTGATGTCCTGATCATCGTTGTGATTGATGTCCCGATCACCATTGTGATTGATGTCATGTTCGTCATTGTGATTGGTGTCCTGATCATCATTGTGATTGGAGTCCTGATCATCATTGTGATTGGTGTCCTGATCATCATTGTGATTGGAGTCCTGATCATCATTGTGATTGATGTCCTGATCATCATTGTGATTGATGTCCTGATCATCATTGTGATTGGTGTCCTCATCATCATTGTGATTGATGATGATGATCGATACTGAAGATCCTGTTTTTGGTCAGTCTTTACAATTAGTCGTATACAGCCAGTTTACTTAGCTTATTGACCAAAAAGACTCAAGACATCTTTGAATTTCCACCTTAAATCGTCGGTGGTCCCTCTCTCTGAAGATGACTTTTGTCCTGTTCGTGATTGTATGAATAGCGATTCTTGTTTGTTGCACCTTGTGAGTTCAGGTTCCTGCAGATTTAAGCGCTAAAGAAATTTTATTATTATTAAACTGTTCTTACACCCAGTAATGTTTGTATTAGATGGGACACCAGGCAAGTTCTTCACTGACTACCAAATGGACCTGCTACGAGCACTCGAGATGTCTCGACTACAGTTTCTCAGAGATGTTGGCCCACTTCGGCCTGGAGAGGGGGACAGGTGAGGGAGCATGGTGGGAGGGAGGCTACGTTGTTGCAATGTCTGGTATTACAAGTTGCTGAAGGTCATACTTGTATTTGTGATGTTCGAGAAGTTTCTGTGGTCAAAAGTGTATAGGACCATATCTGATGGGGTAGTTACTTTGTTTTGTAAGAAAATGTGTATGACTGGGTCTCATAACAAATTATATGGATCGTTTCTTGAGCACAATAGTAGGAGACATTCCGAACTGTTTTGTGCATTTTGAACAATACCATATTTTTTAACAAACCCTATTTTACTTTATCGGATGAAAATGCATGCAACTATATAACGTAATAATCACCACAGGAAAGTTTACAAATGGCCCCTGATGTCATTCATTGTGTCAAACTCAAGCTGAAAAAGACTAGGAAAGCCCACATATTTGATGTGACATTGCGAAACTGAAGGACCCAGATATTGTTAAAAATTATAGGCTAGAGTAGGCCGCAAATTCACAGCTCTAAATCTTTTCAAAGAAGACAAACGTCCTCACCGACAACATCAAAGGAGTAGTACTGAAGCTCCCTGCTAACTGATAATGCGGCCATTCTTACACGATGGACCGAGTATTGCCAAGAGCTCTACAGTTATGAACTCAAACTATGCTGGAAAGTAAAACCAGCAGTGTTGATGAAACAGGCAACATACAAGTGATGAAAGAAGAAGTAGACGAGGCATTGTGCACACTAAAAGGAGGGAAATCACCCGGTGCCAACAACATTCCAGCAGAGCTGCTCAAACACGGCGGCCCTGAAATGATAAAGGTCCTTATTACACTGCCAGAGGATCTGGAAAACAAAGGAATGGCCCAAAGAATGGACTCAAGCCATGATCATTCCATGTCAAAAAAGGGAAATCTAAGACAATGCAAAAATTACAGTACCATTAACTTCATCAGTCACCCAAACAAGACCATGCTACGAGTCATCTTGAACAGTCTCAAAGGAAAAGCAGAAGAAATACTGGCTGAAGAACAGACAGGGTTTAGTGCTGGAGAAACATCACTGACCAGATGTTCAATGTAAGACTGATCACAGAAAAAACATCTGCTTTACCAAAAAGACCTGATCTGTAATTTTGTTGACTTTAATTTTGTTGACTCATTTATTTTGACTAAGTAAATGTAATACAATCAACATATAAACAAAGTAAATAAAAATAAATGTTCACGGAGACTCCCATTAAGACATTGAGTATGTCGCTATCATGGGAGCCACCACTGGTTTAGTCAAGCAATTGAAAATATTATATTAAAAATTAAGAATACAAATGATAGCAATAATAAAAGTAATAATATTATAATTACATAATAATCATATATATATAGATATGTATAACCTATATGTATACAAGCACATCCATGTACATATATGCATATGTATGGCTGCCTACAAGATAAGAAGAAGGCGGTTGACCGTATCTGGCACGAAGGATTATGGCAAGTCATGAGAACTGGAACTTCAACGAAGGTCTGATACAAGTCATACAGGCACTGTACGCCACCTCAGACAGTGCTGTACTTCTAAACAACCAACTTGGAAACTTTTCAAGACAACTGTAAAAGTTTGTCAGGGGTGCCCACTCTCGCCTGTTTTCTTCAACGTATTACTCAAGAACATCATGCAGGAGATGCTCCAAGACTTCAAAAACCATCATATCTATTAGTGGAAGGCCAATTTGTAATCTTCATTTTGCGGACGATATTGACCTCACGGGAGGCAGCGAGAGTGAACTTCAAGACCTCATTAGCAAACAGGAAGAAAAGGCAAAAGCTTATGGGATGGAAGTCAGCTCAGAGAAAGCAAAGTACTTGTGAATGGTACCAACCAGAACACGTTAACATGGCCAGAACCTTGAGGAAGTAGACTCGTTTAAATATCTTGAGTCAACCTTAAGCAAAGGAAACCAAAATAAGGATTACAGTGGCCATATCTGTCAAGACTTAACATCATCTGGAAGAGAGAAACATCAGCTTCAAAATGAAGCTCAAGCTCTACATAGCACTCGCTGTATCCATCCTCAATGGATGCGAGAATTGGACTCTGACAGTAGAGACAGAGAGACAAGAACAGACATTAGAAACAAAATGCTTCAGGAGACTCCTCCACTTTTTGTATACTGAACATAAAGCAAATGAATATGTGAGACAACAAGTGGACTCCCTGGCTGGAAAGCAAGAACCCTTGTTGGCAACAGTGAAACAATGCAAGCTCTCCTGGTTTGGCCACATCACTCGACACAACACCATTGCAAAAACCATCCTGCATAGCACCCTGGAGGGCAAGAGATGACGGCGCCGCCAGAGAAAAAACTGGTTAGACAATATAAAAAAATGGACCATCGAGACCTACCGACCCTGCTACGCACAGCAGAGGACAAGCAAAGCTGGCGAGGACTGTCCCGGTCAAGGGATGAAGATAGAAGGTGAAGTCTTATTGGACAATGAAGCTTTTGAATACTCCTTAGCGATTTCTGATACAGCGTATTTTTGCTGGGAAAGTAATAATTTACACTTACTTTTTTGTTTGATAATCATAAGTACTTTATTAAAAAACAACTGTTCTAGCACTTTGTTTGCACTCAGTGAAAAACCTGTCATTGGTATAAAATATGGTCCTTGCGCAAAAGTTTCTTAAGATGTTTGGTGGTGGTGAAGTGGTTAGAACATCAGACTCTCAGTCAAGAGAACCCGGGTTCAAAACATCTTGCTGCCGTTCCGAAGCTTGGACAATTTTGTTCACTCATCTGTATAAATGAGTACCTGCCTGTAGAAAGTAGTGGATATGTGAACGAGTAGTCTTCTCGCAGTAATTGCAGCATGGCTGAATACTTCCCTGAGAAGTCAAGATGGCGTTGGAATGAACAGGTCTGCCAAGGGTGAAGTGTAAAGTGCTTTAAACAGTCCCACGGACTGGATATAAGAACATACCTTTGCCTTGATTTAAGTGCAGCAGAAACTTAGACAAATAGCTATTTGTGGCAGAATGTTGATTTGTTTCTTGCAGCTGTCACAGTCTTCCGCCAGACAATGATGGCAGCCAGATGGCAGCACCTGCTCCACTGACCCTTTCCATGCCTGCAGCAGTGGTGCAACGTTTACGGTTGCCTGACTTGAGTGGTCAGGATAGTGACAGCCAGGCCGAGCTACTGAGTACACCATTGGCAAGTCACCTGGAGGGAACACTGACGGATCCGAATATAACCTTGCCAGGTATGTGTGTGACCTTGAGTGTCAGGTTTATGTGTTTATTTCAGATTGTTAGATTGAGATTCTGGTGCATGATGATCAAATCAGATGTTTCCTTTATACATTCCTGTATACAACAGATAAAACGTATAAAGTCAAGTGTCACTTCAAGACCAAAGGCTTGTGCAGGCTTTACAATCAGTGTGCAATCCCATTTGCTGGATGGATAAATTGTGGCTCTAAGGGGGAAGTGAGGTCATAACAGTGGGTATTCAGGTGATCCCCAGAAACTCGTATTTCCTGCTGACTTAACTCTGATGGAGAGTGCATTGCACAGAGGTGGTGCAACAACTGGTTCCAATGATGATAAGTGATGATGTTAAGACATTGTATCACAGTGCTTAAATTGGTTTCGTTCTGGGAGCAGGGGTCACCTGTTTCACTTTGAGTCTTACATCAATGTATTTTTTTAAAAATTATTGTTTATTTTCCAATCACAGATGATGAAGTTGCTGACTGAGCACAGGCAGCAGTTTTGTGTTATGTCGGCTGTGTTATGTGATGGTTGCAACAAGAAGAATGGGGAAATTGGCATGGGTAGCCACTGGTCAGTGTGACTCAACATTTCATGAAGCAGGATGGCTCTGATATCAAGTGACCATTCATGTAGCGTTGAACATGTGTTCTGAGATAACCCATACGTATCTAGTTTTAAATACTATTCTCGATGTGTGTTTCTACTCGTTGTTTGTAGATGGCGACTCGGACCTCAAGTTGGCCATTCTCCTCTCGCTACAAGATGCACCAGCTGACACAGCCACATCGCCACCTACTGACAATGCCAGTAAAGAGGACAGCATTTTGTCAGCACCAAGAACAGCTCCCTCTGGTGACCCGTTCAGCCCTCAGTATACGACGGTCGTCACACGGGTTCCTAACAGAAGCGTGGAGGACCTGGTGACTGGGTTTGAGGGTGGGGTAAGGGTGGACGTGTCACCCCCGCTGAGTCTGGGGCGTACGGTCAGTGTGTCTCCGCCGCGGTCTTGCAGTGAGCTGCCGGAGGGTGCTATGCAGCGTCGGAGGATACATAGCTCGCCCCCACCTTCTAGTCGTGACATCAACTGTGCCGAGTTCCTTGCAACGTGTAGTCGCATCACAGGTGGAGGCCAGCAACCGGGGCAGAGTTCAAGCAGCGAAGATATCTCACTGTTGCCACCAGTGGACGCTGTGGTTGAATGTGATTTTGATGATGTCGCCGAACTGAAGGGGAACCCATTTGGCCTGATAAAGGACATTCGAGTAACGAACATTGTTTCCGAGGAGCATGACAAAACGAAGGAGTTTGCAACGAAGGACTTAAGATACGTCCTCAGTGATGTATCAGTCGATTCGTTCATGAGAGATGACATCTTTGAGCCAAGGCAACTGCCCATCGTGCAGGACGACATCGTGGCTGATGATGACGGGGTGACGCAACTCACATCAAGGGGGCAGCGATTGTATCAGCTGGAGGTGGGTGACGAGGTTCGCAACAACTGTCGGGCACACATTGGTAGTCGGGAGATGGCTGCGATCAACATAGGGCATAATGACCTCGACAAAGCTCGGCGACAACGCAACTCTCCGTGTTGCCATGGCGACGTAAACATTCTGCTAGATAATGTGCAGGTGAAGGAAGAGAGGCAAAGGATAGAGGGAGTGGTGCAAGTTGGTGTAAAGGAAGCCGCCAGTGGTGCAAACGGTGCAGAGGAGAGCGCTGACGAACTGGTCATCAACTCGGAGGTCTTGGAGTCGCTGCTGCAGGGTGCCGAACAGTATCTCCATGACAACAATAACCCCGCTGTCAACCTGCCTCTGCTGCCGCTGAAGCGACACTCCCAGGGGGAGCCACCGGAGGATGAGAGTGATACACTCTGCGAGCTCACTATAGAGGAGCACTGTTTGTCAATGCGCCACTCATCAGAGCGGTGCACAGATGATGCGCAAACTCGGCGACTGCTCTTGTCACCAGAGTATCAGTCTGACGACAGTGACGAGGACGAGCGTGATGCCGTGTTTGTATAAACTGTCATACTGGAGCAACTGGAACACTACTATGTCAGCAACTGGAGCACTGCTCTACATTGCACCAACGTGTTTAGCAATCAAATAGTGCCACAGTAGGACACTGAGGTTCTGGTGATGCGAATGGAGAACACAGATGTTGTTGGCATATCAGTTGTATTATTGGTATTACGAGAGGAGAGCTCATCTCGACTGTCATAGGCCTGATGTTGGAAATAGTGGTATTCAGACCTGTTTTTAACAGGATTTCATCTTGCTTCTTTGCCTTGTTTTAGACAAATTTCATTATGTGTTGTGATGCGTGCATAGTGATGATGTGGAATTGCGAAGAGCGCACTACACCGGTGCTAGTCTGTTCCCATGAAGCAGGCTTGCATGTTTTCTGTGCCTTCGTGTCATTTGTAAACTTGTTGCTTCATGGGCAAGAACGCAGGACCAGTAGAATTGTGTTCTATGGGTCTGTAGTAGATGGAGATTGCAACTCCTGTTTATTGTATTGAAACACAGGATGAGGATTAGGAGAGTTTGAATGCATAGGTGCCAACTTTGAATGGCGTGCACACGTAAGACTGGTAGAAGTATGTAAGACCACAAACGAACACATGATTATCTTTGTCCGGTGCTTTGCCACATGTGCTCAAAAGGTGCTCACCTGGGATCGATTAATCGCAAGACTTTGGCAAAACTGATTGCGCACAGCTAAAATATTTACAAGAGTCGCTCTTTGGACGTGTTTTGAACAGGTGATCGATTATTTGCCATTTGACAGACACGGGCAGTATTTCATAATACAAATAAGCAAAATGCACAAAGCTACCAGTATAAGGAATATCTGCTACGCCAGAAAATCCATAAGAGGTGTAAACCATAAGAGTTGGCACCAATGCAAACGGCAAATACCTGCAAGTGTGTAGAGAGTGAATAGGAGACTGTCGCTCCGTCTTGTATGTCTGATGGTGCAACATAGTGCGTGTAGTGAGTGAATAGGAGACTGTTGCTCTGTCTTGTATGTCTGATGGTGCAACATAGTGTGTGTAGTGAGTGAATAGGAGACTGTTGCTCCGTCTTGTAAGTCTGATGGTGCAACATATGAACAACAAAGATTGTTTTGTTGTAGCGAGTGCAATGCAATGTTTTGTTGACCTTTCTACAGATCATGTCGTACTATTTATGTTAGTTATTAAGTGCAATTTGTATGCTTTCGTCATGTGGTTATCGCCATTTGTTGTTTGTGCATCCTAGAAACGTGTGACATTCATATCATGCAAATAACACAGAAACAGACTGTATAAAACATACAACATCCAGTATATTTTTCCAGGATTACCAAATGTGAGGCGTCAGTTTGAAGAGTGGGATGTTCGTTAGCTGAAGGGGAACTGAAATTGTTCATAAAAGCATCACCAAAAATTAGGATCTGTAATAGGTTTTTACTATGTAAGAAATTCAAATCAAGTTCGTTGGACAAGTCTTAGAAAATAATCTTTATAATTGGTTTAAAGCAGTCAGGTTTGTTGGCACAGGAGCCGCTGTTAAAATTGTTGTTGGTCTCAGGTGAGGTTGGAATAATGGTCTTATAACATCTAGAATTTTTAGAAGTATTTAAGGAGTCAGGTAGAGAAATAATTATTGTCTGTGTGCCGAAGGACGTGGCCCTGCCAGGTGTTGCACAGAGTGCTATCTGATTGTCATCATCAAAGTTAGTTACTGACAATGGTCTGGTCAGTTATTGATCCAGCGATCTGGTTATGACCTAACACTGCTGTATCTAATGATTTTAAAATAAAATGTATTTATTTTTGTTGTTAATGGCTGGTTTGTGATTATTATTCATATCAAAGTTGTGTGCACACGCGTAAATACAGCAATAAATTATATAAAAATACCACACAAATTTGTAACAAACATATATTTAATAATGCAAATTTACTCATGGGAATATGATGTCTAATTAGCGATACAAAGCATCGCTCTTAAATAGGAAATGATTTAATGGTGTAAAATAAATAGCTATAATATTCATTGCTGACTTTTTGCTCACAAAATAAATACAAAATCCAGGTACAAAATATACACTAAAAGCAATGTGATACATAGATCGTAATTATATGCAGCGTTCTTGTTGAACTTGTTATGGTGTTGCTGTAAGAAACGTTGCTGACTATTTACACATCTAAAATGTCACTGCGGCCACGTAGCCAGAGTTACGTCATCACTTGATTCCAATAGCTGCTAGATCATTTTTCACAGCTGCCAGATAATCCGGGTCAGGATAGGCATTTCTGAAACCACAAGAAGACATCTTAGCATACACAGGATGCATGAGTTAAATGTTGGTGCTTTGTCATTTCACGCTCTACAAAGTATTATCACATCCCTCCAACATTTGTTGCTCAGGGCACATTACACTTTGTCCCCGGCAGACCTGTTCATACAAACACCATTTCAACTTCTACTTCTGTGAAAGCTGTTTGTTCTTGTAATTCCATCAAATGTCTAGTGCCAAGTACTCATTCAGCTGAGTGAACTGAGGTGAAGTGCCAGGTACTCATTCAGCCGAGTAAACTGAGGTGAAGTGCCAGGTACTCATTCAACCGAGTGAAGTGAGGTGAAGTGCCAGGTACTCATTCAACCGAGTGAGCTGAGGTGAAGTGCCAGGTACTCATTCAACCGAGTGAGCTGAGGTGAAGTGCCAGGTACTCATTCAACCGAGTGAGCTGAGGTGAAGTGCCAGGTACTCATTCAGCCGAGTGAACTGAGGTGAAGTGCCAGGTACTCATTCAGCCAAATGAACTGAGGTGAAGTGCCAGGTACTCATTCAGCCGAGTGAACGGAAGTGAAGTGCCAGGTACTCATTCAGCCGAGTGAACGGAAGTGAAGTGCCATGTACTCATTCAGCCGAGTAAACTAAAGTAAAGTGCCAGGTACTCATTCAGCAGAGTGAACTAAAGTGAAATGCCAGGTACTTATTCGGCAGTAGGTGGACTCAAAACCCAGTTCTGACAATCCAGCGCTCTAACCACTGAGCCACAGCACCCCTAAGCATCCCACGCCATCCCACGCCACCCCACAGCATCCCACACCACCCCACAGCACAGACACTTAAACGTCATCAGACCAGACTTCGTTTTGTGAAATACGGACAATTCAAAAATCCCGTCTATATCTGAATATAACTGGTCCCTTTTCATGTGTGGATCCATGATTTAACCACAGGATGGTGTGGATTTCATAGTGGATAAATGACATCATTTATTCGCAATACATATTGTTAATGTATCTACAGATACATCTGACAAACAAAAAAGGTATGAGGCTACTGAATGGGTAAAAAAGGTATAAGGATGAATGTATTAGATATAGTTTTGTTTTCACAAAATGAATTACACTGTAGTGGACAATATGTTGTATTTTGGAAGAAGTGGATAGACGAGGGATCACCAGTAGATATTATCTACTTAGATTTTCAGAAAGCTTTCGACAAAGTGCCACATCAAAGATTACTACTTAAATTAAAAGCCCATGGTATCGGAGATGGCATAATCGACTGGATAGAACAATGGCTGACTGACAGAAGACAGTGTGTTGTAGATAGGGAGGTTTCAAACTGGAAATCAGTTTTGAGTGGTGTACCACAAGGATCAATATTAGGACCTTTATTATTCTTAGTATATATCAATGACTTTGACGACAATATAACAAGCAATGTACTGAAATTTGCGGATGACACAAGTGTTTAAAAAGGTTAACAATGATGGTGATAAACAACATTTACAAAATGATCTAGACAAATTGGTTAAATGGTCTGAAAAATGGCAGATGTTATTAAATTTTTTGAAATGTAAATGCCTACACACAGGACACGGGAACTTGGATGTAAACCATAAAATGGGAGGTACTGTTCTTGGTACTACCATAAAAGAAAAGGACTTAGGAGTAACAAATAATAAGTGCTGATATGAAAGTTTCAGACCAGTGTGGTATTGCAGCTTCAAATGGTAATCAAATTCTTGGGTTGATTAGGAGAAATATAACATACAAGGAAAAAAGCTAATTATACCACTGTATGAAGCAATAGTTAGGCTTCATTTAAAATACTGTATACAAGCATGGAGACCATATCATAAGAAGGATATAGATACGCTTGAACGAATACAGAGGAGAGCTACTAAAACGATTCCACAACTGAGAGACCTTAGTTATGAAGAATGTCTAAAAGAATATGGTTTAACAACCCTAGAGACAAGGAGGTTAAGAGGAGATCAAATAGAATTTTTTTAGATATTGAATGGGTATGAAAATATTGATAGACATATTTTTTCTCACTCAAGAACGATAGTAGAACTGGAGGACATGAGGCAACATTAGTAAAGGATCAATGTAGATTGGACAAGAGAAAATACTTGTTCTCACAGAGGACAATAAATGAATGGAATAAATTATCGAGAGATAGTCTAACTGCTAGCAGCGTGGATATGCTTAAAAACAAGGTTGACACATATCACAGGGGGGCAGGTTACATATAGATGAAAAAATTTTGGACTCTTGATAAGCCAATGGCTTCCTTGTCCACTTGCCATCTGGGCCTTTGCCTTGGATGGCAATCTGGTTAAATCTAGTTAAATCTGTCAAATTTATTTCCAGGGAATAGGGGGTTTGAATACACCCTTCATAATGACTTCTCAAGAGAGCTTTTTTCACCCACTCGTCTAGCATGCCCCTCTCTACTTACTGTTCAACACCACCGTTGACCTTCGTCTTGTGTCGCACGCAATCTTGCATAACGACCTTGTCTTTGTCTGTTGACCACATGATCAAGAACAGGAGTTTCTGATCGAATGCCTTCTTCAGTAGGCGGACCACCATTCTACCCTCGTCTGAGTCTGGAACGTACGTGGTGACATTGTAGGTATTGTAGAGCCGACCTGGACGTGGATGGTTCTCCTGCAGGGGAACATGACCATTATCAATCAATCAATCAATCTTTTATTTCTGACAAAACATATACATAAGCAATATGCATTATGTCCATAGTAACAAGAAAATAAAATAAAAGTGTAAAAAGTTTACAAAAGTGTATAAATTGCTTGTATCCACTTCATGCGCAATACAGAGGTGTTTGCAGTTCGTAGATGCAGATATCCTGCACATTAGACTGTACATACATTTTATAAATCTAGTAGTAATATTATAACAGTCAGTGCCAGAACTAATATGAGGCTAGCACTACACCTCATAGATAGGCTGTGCATAATCCTAAATGTAATATTATAGGAAGCAATAAAGTGCTTCATAGCGGCTTTTGTATAATTAGCCCATAAGGAAAAAAATACACGTTACTCCAATAAGATGTGAACAGTTTGTTCTTCACCTTCTTTGAACAGAACAAAATTTCCTGAGTAGAATATTATTTCTACCAAACAGACTCCTTTCTTTGGATTTGATATCATTTTCATCCGACAGATCATCACAAATTATACGTCCGAGATATTTATAAGATTTTGTTGTATTTAATACTGCATCACCGAGCTTGAAATCTTCCTCAAAACCGATTTTCCTTGTGTCAAAAAACATTATCTGAGACTTTACTCTATTAAATAGTACGTCATTGTCACATCCATAGTTGTACGAGACATCTAGCAATCTTTGCAACCCCTTAGCCGATGGAACAAGTAGTACAATGTCACATTATATCAACATGAGAGATGGAAACAGAGAGGAGAGGAGAGGGAGAAAGTGAGGAGGGAAGTTAGTGTAATAGACAAATATCCAACCAACCACATGGACTTCCATTGTTTAAATCTACAGCAGTGATATGTGAGGCTGGCTGAACTTAATGTTGGCTTGTTACATGTGACTTACCCCCTGCACACCTGGTGGGAAGTCATACGTCACGATTATTGTGCCATTGTTTGGGTATCCAGGTAGGCATTTCTTTTTCTTCACTTGAGCTACCATTGTTCCATCGGGCTGTAGCACCAGAGCCTGTCTTGCAGGGTGGCTTTCACTTTCATCACAAACTCGGTGGGCCACATTGTTATTAAGATAACTGGATGCCTGCTTTACTGCTGCTGCCGGACCACGCAGGTAGAGGCCCTGAGACGTGCTGTAAAACCACGTGATTTTATGCTGCTCCGTCAATGATGTCAGATTGTCATGTGACTGAGTGAAGAGATCGTAGATGTCTTTGCCGAGTCTTTCTTCAATCAACTGTAAGCAGAGCATCCCATAACTCCGTTATTTTGACAACTTGTTCTTTTCAACAAAAACACACAATGGGAGCATGCATGCACACATACATGCACATACATACACGCACACACAATGGGAGCATGCATGCACACATACAGGCACATACATACATGCACACACACACACATGCACACATAATGGGAGCATGCATGCACACATACACGCACATACATACACGTAAACACACACACGCACGCACAATGGGAGCATGCATGCACACATACACACAATTCTCAGATAAAAAGGAAACAAGTTTTAAAAGCAACATAATATTATGCCAATATGGATATATGAAAATATGGTACTTTTGTAGTTTAGCCCCGCACTCCAACTAACCATGAAAACGGTCATCGACAGTCGCCAAACTTCTCCACATAAATCTACCACATACATACATATGCTACGGGACATGTCACATGAAAAAAGTACATTTGCTGTGTAATAAACAATAAAAAAAATTACAAAACTAAACGTTGTTAGCCAAGGCTTCGCGACATGTGAAGTTCTCAGGAACTCCATTTGGTGGCGCCACTATAACTGATGGTACAACTAGTGGGATTATGCCACAATTGTTTTCACATAGGCGACCATTATGACGTTTCTTTGGATTCCTGGAAAAATTGTCCTACAGTGTCAGTAAAATAAGGGAATGTAATTAAGTTAGATATCTTAAGTTTAATATCAACAACAGCCCATTTATTTTACCTTTGCTAGTTTTTGTTTCACAGATGTTCAAAATCTTGACAAAATTGCAAGCATGGTTTTATTTATTGTGATTAGTGGATGTATATCAATATTATATATTTTTGCAATGTATTTAAATTACATTTAGTTACTTATAAGTAATATATACACTCGTGCCACAGCAACACACAAATCAACATGTTTGATTCATTTCTTTGCTTCATAAAGGAATACATTTTAATAATATAAAAGCATATCTTAATGTAAGTTTGTTTTATTGTTATAGCAACACAACAATGAAATACATAAATCTGAAATAACTTTCGGAAATTAAATGTTTTTAAAAAAAATTCAAGCACCCGGTATACCCATTGTCCTTCTCCCTATCATTCTTGAATTTTGCCTAGATAATCTTTAGCAATATGTCTACATATTCAGCAAATTTAAAAACCATAGCTTGTAATCTTATCAAGTTAGAAGCACCTGAAAACAGGTCAAACTAATGTGTACAATTTTGGGCGCTTACCCCTTGTTCACATTATAGGGCATTACAGAAACAATTTGCATGTAAATGCTTAGTTCTTTGGTAAAAGCGCTCAAACATAGCCACTTATCCATTGGTTAAAATTTAAGTTCTGAGACGTTTTTATTTCCTGAAAAATGGTTGATTAAACACAGAATGACACAAATGCATATTCAGTGGATTAAGTACCCTGAGCTGTTGTTGATATTAAATTTAAGATATGTAATTTAATGATATACTATTATTTTATTGACATTATAGGAACATTTTTTTAGGAATCTATTTCCAATCCAAATGGTCGCCTCTGTTAAAATCAGTCTAACCCCAATAGTTGCAGTCAGTTATAGTGGCACCGCCAAACACAGTTGCTGTGAGCTTCATACATATATCTGGTAGATATATATATATATGTGGAGAAGTTTGACGACTGCGCTCAAACATAGCCACTTATCCATTGGTTAAAATTTCAGTTCCGAGACAGGATTGACCTTCTAAATACAATCGGGGTGAGATTTAGCGGTCAGCCGGTCGTCAAAGACGCCCAAAAATGGCTTCGGGCGTTTTAAATTTTTCACTACAGTGGCCCGCATGGCGACTCAAAATATTTACGGGATTTACTGCAATATTTTAGACGCAGCAAAAATAAATGGAATGTTGATAAACATCTCAGAAGTGTTGTCTTGGCTATATTGCATTTATGTTAACCATAAATCATGTGTTTGTGACATGTTTGACATTGCAAGAAATTTTGCCAAACCGTATCCGGTACTGATCCTGCCTTGAAAATAAATGTTTCAAAACTTTTTATTTGTTGTTGATGTCGTTCATGCATTTTATCTTCAAAGTATTTACATTCTATCATCAAAGTATTGATTAGCAAGTGGGCTACCTAAGTCTAAAAAGCTGTTGGGCTACTTCACTTTGCAAGGTTGGCTACCTTCCATGATTTGCTAGTTCTCACCCCTGACAATGTATGCAAGAATTAACAATTTTATTTTTACGCAACGCGCACACAAACACATTAGAAATCGTTAGATAGTGGTCCATGGGCTGGGGCCGGGCAGAAGTGACGACATAACCGTTGTCAGTGACAATGACAGTGTGGTTCCTTTTTAAACCTACAGTTTGTACTCACGTTATCCTGTCCACGGAACATGCTGTCCTCAAACCCTGTCTGGTATTTCATCAGGTGAGCCCACGAATCTTGGTTACAGCCCAAGTTTCGGAATACGTCACGCTCCTTGAGGCACGCTGTCGCGTCTAGGAACAACGCAAACAACACATAAATCAATAGCACTCACCCTTGTATTTGTATAAACCATTTGGTCAGTCAGCGTTTTTTAGACTGGTGCCCAAGTCTGCGGTGCGGTGCCACTTGTTACATGTGCATGAAATGCATGGTGAGCGGGTACGGAGCACCTCTAGAGAACCAGATTACATTTCTGTTTGGATGCGTGGATTCATCATTCAATAAATGTAAGGTTTTCACTAAACACAACCTTTCTAACAATTTGTTTGTACTGCACCGATGAAATAACCACCTTAGCGATATAGAATATAAATCTCTTGCGCAAAAGTTTCTTCATATTTTTGTGAAAAAGGCATATGAACGAGAACAGGTTTCCGAGCAGAACATAATAAGCGATCCCTAGCAGACATCAACCCTGGTGGATATCTCGGGCATTATTTGTATTTTAAACCATTCCCAATGTCATAGAAATGGGCAAATCTATCTAAATATATGTTTTTATTGTATGTATAGCGCGGTTGTATATATATCTACGCGGTGTTGGTAGGTTTCACCGAATGAAGAACCATTGTGTGGTATCTCGTGGATGTACAAAATCATAAACGGACTTGTCGATGTGAACCCTCTGGCTTCTTGAACCCAGCAACCGCACCTCTTAAGGACATCAAACGAAGTTCCAAATCCCCCACTCTCGATCTGATATATACCTACACTCCTTCTTCCCATCTTCAATCTGATTCTGGAAAAGTGTACCTGTAAATACATCATCAGCTACATCCCTAGCCTAATTCAGGTCTTCACTGAAGGGATGGATGGAGCCCCAAATATAATCATCAAATAGATCATTGAAATCATCTTTTATAGATTTTTTTACTTTTTCTTTTTAACTTTTAACGTAGGTTTTATACTGCTGCCTTGTAATCACTGGAACAGCGCTCGCTCCGCACACTATTCTCCATGTAGAGTTTATTCCTGGACACTCAGGGCATCTATACAGTATTATAAAGAAATAAAGAAGTCGTTTTGATTTTGATATATTACTTTTCTCGAGGTGGTATCACTTCACTTGTTACACCCAGGAGCCAGTTTCATGAGACAGCCTATTTGCGACGTTGTAAGTAGAATTGGTCGTAAAGTTACATTTTAAGTTATAATATTGGTCGTAAAGTTACATTATAAGTTATAATATTGGTCGTAAAGTTACATTTTAAGTTATAATATTGGTCCGTAAAGTTACATTATAAGTTATAATATTGGTCGTAACGTTACATTTAAGTTTTAATATTGGTCGTAAAGTTACATTATAAGTTATAATATTGGTCGTTAAGTTACATTATAAGTTATTGCATTGCCATTGGACATGCCCCGTTTTAGCTTTGGGATAAACTTCATCAAGTCGTGCCACTACAAACAAACGGGTGACTGAGTTTGCCCCCCTCCCTTCCAAAATCCTAAATACATGTCGACATTTGTAATTGATATTTATAATATAAAGCAAAATGTATTAAATTACGAATGTAGGTATTATATAGGCAAAGCGATTAATATGATATTCCTCAAACTAGTTTATTATCAATGACAATGCAAATCCCTACACACAATCATAGAATTAACCACTGTCTGACTATGCATACATTTGTGTAACATAATAGTAGGCCTACAGCACACAGCCACATGTATTGTGTATCTTCTGACTGCTAGTCACAATTTTTCACAAAAGTGCTCGTATCAGCATGCATAAAGTGCGACAACTATCGTTGTATACCTTTGAATCGAGCATTTCCTTTTTAATCCGAGGGGTCTGGGGGTCTCAAGACCCCCTTAGGTCTTGGAAGGGGGTATTAGACCCCCTGTGTCCGTGGCAAATATTATGCCGGTAAAGACTAAAGGACAACGTATATAGCTAGGCCTACATCGGAACTAGTGTCAATGTAAAGACTGAACTATTAACAGCCAGCTGATATTAACCCTTCTGTAAGTAGAACGACACATGAATCGACCCCCTCTCCCCCCCCCCCCCCGTTCATGGGTAGAACGACATGACATTATTGCCCTGGGCCTTGGGCGTCGCGTGGAATGCAATGGCGTTCCTACCTGACTTCTGTGCAAAGACCAGAACGGCCCGTCCCTTGGGCAGCAGTCGAATCTCCTCCGCCCTCAGTCCTCGGTTATCCAACGCCTCGTCGATGTCCTCTGTCTGGATGTCAAGTCGCAACTTATCCACCCATATTTTGTCTTCTTTGTTTTTCGAATCCATGGTGTCGTTTGCTGGAGATCAATTCGCTATCACTCCGATCGCGTCGCCGCTGTAAACCTTCTGGCGCTCACTCGGGTCGGCCTGGTGATAGAAATACCAATGAATTGAAACCGGAGGAAGTGCACGCGCGACGGCTATGGCGGCGGTGATTGGTCGCGCGGAGGCTACTTCCTTCGTGATTGCAGTATCTCATTACATAGTGGTTGAACGCCTACGCATTCACCGAACACTGACAATGATACGCACGCACGCACGCACGCACGCACGCACGCACGTGTTAAGTATGCATACTCATGTCAGAATCTTAAATGTTACGTCCAACCTCAGTCCAGCGGTGATATCACAACGTATAACAGCTATACCATGATTAAGCCCTGCTCGGTTAAATTTGAAGATTATTGAACGTCGGCAGACGATTAAATTTTACAGACACAAAAATCAGTGCTTTAAAAAAAATGCTCGTTCTGTATTTATGTAATTTACACTTTCTATGCTAAATAGTAGAATATTTATTATTACGCTGTTATATTTATCGCTGAGAGCACGCACAAAACTACACAGTCAGTGTAAATCAGATTATGTTTTACATTACATTACAATACATTACATTACAGTAAAGATTCGGAATGTCCCCCGTGGATCATTTAATCATTAATTCTGTTGTTCTGTTAACTAATTTACCCCTAGATTAGACACAGATCTCAGATCATGCAGCCAAACACATGTATACATTCCTGCCTCCTGCTTTCTCTATACCCGAACATTTCGGGTGATTTGCTGTATCTTGTTTCCATACCATTTAAGTAAGTTCCACATCCTTCCCGTCGTTTTGGTAAATCTCCATGGATGTTCAGACTAGTTATCCCTTACCTGACTGTGTCTTGTCTGTTCGACCCTCTGTGTCACGTACGACAATCCTGAGAGTGACGTGTCACGTACGACAATACGGACAGTGAAGTAGGGACGAATTACCTTCCCACACACTGTATGCTCTCTCGCTTATTCCACGTGATAGCATCAGTGTACGTCAATAAATAGGCGAGTCCACTGTGCAACCAATCCCTGCCGCCTTAAAGACGTCAGTCGAGGTCTTCAACAAGCGGTAGACTCCAATCACTGACGCACAAGATTCGCACTTTGTGTTTTCCGCGTGCGACCAGTCTCGCTCTGTGAATTGTCATGGTCAGACTTTGGCAAATTTCCCATGAGTCGTGACTATTGACTGAGCGTTAGTCCGTCCAGGAAGTGTCACGGATTTGGCATCGATTAGTCATAAACATAATGACATTGCAAACTGTAATGTCATTATATAAAATAGCGATTGCCACAATCGTTTGCAATATATATATATATAGCAATCTCCGTGTCCGGGTAAAGGTTATTTTTAAACTTGCAAAGATCGTGGACCCTGTCTAGTGTAACACGGACTTAAAGAACCAGTAGAATAGAAGTTTTAAGCTAATGTTAGTGTGAGTTGTGTTGAATGTCTTTAACCCGGGTCAGCATCACTAGTTTTACAACATTCTGGTAACAATTAATTCACCGCACCACGCATCTAACGAACTATGCCCACATATATAATTAACTATTATTATTTATCAACAAATATTGGGTTGTATTTAATACGGCACCGTATGTGGACACGTTGCATGCACATCAGCTATAAAGACTGCCAATCCACCTGAGGCTAAATCTTGCACCTGCATGTATGAGTCAATAAACGAACACTACAGCGGGGCACGGAGGATTTTAAATGACGTAGCTGTTATAATAACATTAAGCACTATTGTCGGGCAAAAATAGTGGCATACAGTGTCAGACTGCACACGATCAAAACATTTCCGATAACGACTATTGCGTTAGTAGCATATGTTGCGTTATAAGCATATGTTGTGTTATAAGAACCGGGTAAATCAATGAGGAAATGACACATGAAATAACCAGATGGGGAAAAAATCCCGCTGGAAAATTTCACCTTTAAATAACGGTGACTTCTTCACATTGCTTTAAGTAACGGTGACTTCTACACATTGCTTTAAGTAACGGTGACTTCTTCACATTGCTTTAAGTAACGGTGACTTCTTCACATTGCTTTAAGTAACGGTGACTTCTACACATTGCTTTAAGTAACGGTGACTTCTTCACATTGCTTTAAGTAACGGTGACTTCTACACATTGCTTTAAGTAACGGTGACTTCTACACATTGCTTTAAGTAACGGTGACTTCTACACATTGCTTTAAGTAACGGTGACTTCTTCACATTGCTTTAAGTAACGGTGACTTCTACACATTGCTTTAAGTAACGGTGACTTCTTCACATTGCTTTAAGTAACGGTGACTTCTTCACATTGCTTTAAGTAACCGCAGTGAGCCACTTTTCTGTACAATACATGTCTTAGAAAGTGTCGTGCGCCGGTGTTTTGTTTTGGACAACCGTTATATTATACATATCACAACTTACCGCAGATGGAACTTACATGCATTTTAGCTGTAAATTGAGCAGTCAATAAATTGCTCTTTGTGTACGATTATGCCCGAGACTACACCGATCCAGACTGAGTCGTCAACGCCGGGCTTTGTCTAGTAGAGTTCATGGACGACCGATCAAGACTGAGCTAAGAATGCCGGCCTTTATTGGGCCCTGATCAAGATGAATGCGGTGCTTTATTTGGCGTTGGTGGCGATGACTCATCACCTATAGTTAGTTAGTTTCACAACAATTCACTACCGATTTACTGATTCTCATCGTTGTGGCTACGTAGTGTTAAATGGTTTTGTGAAGTAATATATTTCACTCTGCAATCGCATAATAGTCGTTAACATTGTGTTCACGCTAAACACAATCACAAGACAAAATCATATCCTTTACAAATTGGGTGTTTTTCAGATACACGAGAAAGCATGCATACGCACGCACACGCACACACACTCACACACACGCACACACGCGCACACGCGCACACGCGCACACGCGCACACCCGCACACGCGCGCACGCACACACACACACACACACACGCACAACGTTTATTCGTGTGCCAATTGGCTTGTCAATCTAACTGCAGGAGCTGACGACTCCTTGCACTGTCCGGTCACAACGAACAGAAAGATCTCTGCCGTAGATTTTTACGTACGAACCTTCATACGAAGGATAGTTCGTTGTTACGTATAAGTGTTTGCAACACTACGCATACTATCGTTCTGAGTTACGAAATCAACGTCAAACTCCACGTAAGTTACTTCGAACGTACATCCCTACCGGGGGATTTCGAATTTGTTTAATTTACGTACCATCCCCGTGCGTCTCCGATACCTCACGTGTCAGCCCCGTACATCCGCCCCCGAGCACACCTGACATGTCAGCCCCGTACATGCGCCTCCGAGCACACCTGACATGTCAGCCCCGTACATGCGCCCCCGGGCACACCTGATATGTCAGCCCCGTACATGCGCCCCCGAGCACACCTGACATGTCAGCCCCGTACATGCGCCCCCGAGCACACCTGACATGTCAGCCCCCGTACATGCGCCTCCGAGCACACCTGACATGTCAGCCCCCGTACATGCGCCCCCGAGCACACCTGACATGTCAGCCCCCGTACATGCGCCTCCGAGCACACCTGACATGACAGCCCCTGTACATGCGCCCCCGAGCACACCTGACATGTCAGCCCCCGTACATGCGCCTCCGAGCACACCTGACATGTCAGCCCACGTACATGCGCCTCCGAGCACACCTGACATGTCAGCCCCCGTACATGCGCCTCCGAGCACATCTGACATGTCAGCCCCCGTACATGCGCCCCCGAGCACACCTGACATGACAGCCCCGTACATGCGCCCCGAGCACACCTGACATGTCAGCCCCCGTACATGCGCCTCCGAGCACACCTGACATGTCAGCCCCTGTACATGCGCCTCCGAGCACATCTGACATGTCAGCCCCCGTACATGCGCGTCCGAGCACACCTGACATGTCAGCCCCCGTACATGCGCCCCCGAGCACACCTGACATGTCAGCCCCCGTACATGCGCCTCCGAGCACACCTGACATGTCAGCCCCCGTACATGCGCCACCGAGCACACCTGATATGTCAGCCCCCGTACATGCGCCCCCGAGCACACCTGACATGTCAGCGCCGTACACGCGAACCTATCTGGGATGTGAACAAACAAACAAACACACAAACACAGCCCCAACCTGTTTTGTAGTATATATGAATTATGAGTATTTTGTATTCATTGGCAGGGACCTTCAGGAGCCCACCGTTGAGTGAGGTCACTCAACGACAGGCACACATTAAACTTACAAACTAAAATGCATTACTCCTGGTCCTTATCTGTGGTCATTCTGACTACGCGTGTTTGTGATCGATAACCCATCTTCCCACACAACTACCATCAAATGGAGCCTTCATGGATAGTTAGATGTAATCTAAGCAGTACATAACATTAATTACCTTATTTACTAACATTGAACCTTTTTACTATTGGAATGTCTTTCCGGAACGCTCAATGCACTACTCCTAGAACATTGTGGTAGTGTTTAAAACGTAAACTGTAAACAATTGACTCTCTATCGAATGTACTGATTGTCATATTGAATTATTATATATACCGGTTTGAAATTTGTCAGTATTATCGATCCATGAACGTGGTGTATTATTGGCTAACAACCAAAGAAGCCTGGGCAACATGTTATATTTAATACTAGTGTACATTATTAAGACGGAGTACCCCTTCGAGCAGTGGGTTTTACCGAGCACCTCCCGAGGTCTTCGCCACACAAAGGGGGTTTTAACTCGTTGTTCCTTTCATTTCAGCCATATGACTCATACGACTCATATCACTCATACGACTCATATCACTCATACGCTGACTTTTTCATTAACGTCATCGAGTTGTCATAAATGTTCAATAATTTTGTGTTATTATTGTAACAATTGAAAAGAAATATTAATAACAATCCATGGATGTAATGTACTACCAGTTTGTGATTGATCGTACCACAGAGAGCAATAATTTATTAAATGCTTGTTTACAGTTTCATAGTGATGCTATGAGCTAAACAAGATTTGTGGAAGACGTGTTACCAGCATAATATGTCGGCATGTATGTATGTATGTATGTATGTATGTATGTATTTATGTATGTATGCATGTATTTATGTATGTATGCATGTATGTTTGTATGTATGTATGTATGTATGTATGTATGTATGTATGTAGGTATGTATGTATGTATGTATGTATGTATGTATGTATGTATGTATGTATGTATGTATGTATGTATGTATGTTTGTATGCATGTATGTATGTATGTATGTATGT
>BSQZ01000009.1:2718251-2840751 GCA_033239005.1 Lamellibrachia satsuma
GGATGACGTGCGACGACTATTTCGTTCATAACGTGTTTAAAATCTCATTCAAAACCGTTATTTTCAAAAGTACTGTTTATTTCGAAAGCTGTCTTTGGCGAAATACACTACATGAATGACGACTATCTGACAGACGAAGTCGCAACTTACCATTTCGCATTTCAGTCTCGTCCAGCGGAACTGCAAATAGAAACAGACGGCAAGTCAGTCTAAATGCGCTATGCGTGAAGTCTGAGAGGGAACTAGAAGTGGGAGGTTGATCCTTAAAACATGGCGGGAGGTGGGAGATTGACCCCACAAACAGGTGGGAGATGGGAGGTTCACGTAAGCAGTTCCCGACGAAGTCAGTCGGGATGAAACGCACAAGTGTCAACACTACCGCTTTCGGGCGGGACATGCCGTTATCCCCCTTGTCCCGCTTTTTGGGCGAAATGTCCCGCTTTTTGTATTTTCAACAATAAAAAACTCATGCAAATATCGATCTATTTGATGCACACGAGGGCATTCTAGGCACACAAGGCCATTCTAGGCACACGAGGGCATTCTAGGCACACGAGGGCATTCTAGGCACACGAGGCCATTCTAGGCACACGAGGGCATTCTAAGCACACAAGGCCATTCTAGGCACACGAGACCATTCTAAGCACACAAGGCCATTCTAGGCACACGAGACCTCTCTATGCACACGAGGCCATTCTAGGCACACGAGGCCATTCTAGGCACACGAGACCATTCTAAGCACACAAGGTCATTCTAGGCACACGAGACCATTCTAGGCACACGAGACCATTCTAGGCACACGATACCATTCTAAGCACACAAGGCCATTCTAGGCACACGAGACCATTCTAGGCACACGAGACCATTCTAGGCACACGAGGGCATTCTAAGCACACGAGGGCATTCTAGGCACACGAGGGCATTCTAGGCACACGAGGGCATTCTAGGCACACAAGACCACTCTAGGCACACGAGACCACTCTAGGCACACGAGGCCATTCTAGGCACACGAGACCATTCTAAGCACACAAGGCCAGTCTAGGCACACGAGACCATTCTAGGCACACGAGACCATTCTAGGCACACGAGGCCATTCTAAGCACGCAAGGCCATTCTAGGCACACGAAACCATTCTAGGCACACGAGACCATTCTAGGCACACAAGAGCATTCTAAGCACACAAGGCCATTCTAGGCACACGAGACCATTCTAGGCACACGAGACCATTTTAGGCACACGAGGCCATTATAGGCACACGAGACCATTCTAAGCACACAATGCCATTTTAGGCACACGAGTGTATTCTAGGCACACGAGGCCATTCTAGGCACATGTTATTTCTTTGGTCTCATATGATTTCACATTTTCTCTCCTGTGCGTTGACCGCGAACAAGAACGGCAAACAGCGACACACACAGCGGCACACAGCGACAAACGACAACTGTGGATTGGAGGCGGGTGTTTCCCGCTTTTCCATGAGCATTTTCCCGCTTTTCCACGAACAGATGTTGACACCTATGGAAACGGTCTGTGAAATGTAGTAAATAACCAACCACGATGACGTCACTTGTCACTACAATCAGAGTCACCGACGCCCATGTCAACGAAGCCAAGTCCTTCGTGGAAGATCAGACTACATTGAATTGTGTCTGTTTATCTTTAGTGCAATAACACGGTTTATAAAGGTCAGTTTTGTTATGCTGTTATTGAATTTCAGAGTACCAGCAAGATTTCTACAAATGGTCTCCCTTTCATCATTTAATAAAGAATAACCCACTAACGAATTTATACAAAATTATATAAAATAAAGTGCCCCCCCCCCCCCATACTGACCTTGTTGTCTTACTCGTTGTCTTTTTCTTGGTCTTTCCGTCTCTTTACTTGAATTGTTATTCTTATTTTTGCCCATTTTAACGGTTTTGTTCGAGATATATTCTACGTACACCGGTAAACGTTACGTAGAAACGCGTCACAGATTGTCATAGAAACCAACAGTTTTCGCGCATTGCTTTGTATTGACGGTAATTTGTGAGATGAAGTGGTGTCGTAGCCTAGTTCCCGAACCTATTTTTAAGTTCCTAATTTCATTTATAATATAAACAAACCTACGAAATGAGGTAGTTTGGCTTTTGATAATATATTAATCAGACATGTAGGGCCTACTGGCTTATTGATAACTCCGTTTTTTCAAACAGTCAACAAATCTCTTGATTAAAGGCAAAGCAACACAGTTTTAAATTAAATATATATTATATTAATACGTAGTTTGCACCATAATGTTGATGCGTTTGTTTCCTACGTGAATCGGTTCTATAAACGCTGACCTCACTAAATTGTTCAACGCCAGTCTGTATTTTAACAAGGATTTAACTAGGCTGCCATCCAAAGTTGCAGTGGCAAGGCAGGTGGACAAGGAAGCCATTGGCTTATCAAGAGTTCAACAATTGTTCATCTATGTATAACCCGCCTTTATCAGACATCTGTAAATTTTATTTTAAACTCATTTACAATGCTAGCATTAACACAATCATTAAATACTGTGTTGCATTCGTGCATCGTCCTGTACAAGAAAGAGTACTTTCTCATATCCGACCTACACTGTTCTTTAACTAGTCATGCTTTGAGCCCTCTGGTTCTACTGCCTTCTGTAAGTTTTAATTTAACAGCGCAGATCCTGTGTACAGCTATCAAAGCTATTCATTGATTATTTAGTGTTTGGGATTAGCTACAATTAAACTATCATTACCGATACATAAAGTGGAATAGCATATTTAAATCATTGAAACATGTCTCTGTGACAAGTGCAATATCATAGCATTTAGTGACAGGTGCAGTACCACAGTATTTAGTGACAGGTGCAGTACCACAGTATTCAGTGACATGTGCAGTACCACAGTATTTAGTGACAGGTAAAGTACCACAGTATGTAGTGACAGATGCAGTACCATATTATTCAGTGACAGGTAAAGTACCACAGTATTTAGTGACTGGTGCAGTACCATAGTATTTAGTGACAGGTGCAGTACCATAGTATTTAGTGACTGGTGCAGTACCATATTATTTAGTGACAGGGCAGTACCATAGTATTTAGTGACTGGTGCAGTACCACAGTATTTAGTGACTGGTGCAGTACCATAGTATTTAGTGACAGGTGCAGTACCACAGTATTTAGTGACTGGTGCAATACCTGGATCAAGTTCCGTCACTGCCTGTGAGTGGATCAAGTTCCGTCACTGCCTGCGAGTGGATCAAGTTCCGTCACTGCCTGCGAGTGGATCAAGTTCCGTCACTGCCTGCGAGTGGATCAAGTTCCGTCACTGCCTGCGAGTGGATCAAGTTCCGTCACTGCCTGTGAGTGGATCAAGTTCCGTCACTGCCTGTGAGTGGATCAAGTTCCGTCACTGCCTGTGAGTGGATCAAGTTCCGTCACTGCCTGTGAGTGGATCAAGTTCCGTCACTGCCTGTGAGTGGATCAAGTTCCGTCACTGCCTGTGAGTGGATCAAGTTCCGTCACTGCCTGTGAGTGGATCAAGTTCCGTCACTGCCTGTGAGTGGGTCAAGTTCCGTCACTGCTTGTGAGTGGATCAAGTTCCGTCACTGCTTGTGAGTGGATCAAGTTCCGTCACTGCCTGCGAGTGGATCAAGTTCCGTCACTGCCTCTGAGTGGACCAAGTTCCGTCACTGCCTGCGAGTGGATCAAGTTCCGTCACTGCCTGCGAGTGGACCAAGTTCCGTCACTGCCTGTGAGTGGATCAAGTTCCGTCACTGCCTGTGAGTGGATCAAGTTCCGTCACTGCCTGCGAGTGGATCAAGTTCCGTCACTGCCTCTGAGTGGACCAAGTTCCGTCACTGCCTGCGAGTGGATCAAGTTCCGTCACTGCCTGTGAGTGGATCAAGTTCCGTCACTGCCTGTGAGTGGATCAAGTTCCGTCACTGCCTGTGAGTGGATCAAGTTCCGTCACTGCCTGTGAGTGGATCAAGTTCCGTCACTGCTTGTGAGTGGATCAAGTTCCGTCACTGCCTGTGAGTGGATCAAGTTCCGTCACTGCCTCTGAGTGGACCAAGTTCCGTCATTGCCTATGAGTGGATCAAGTTCCGTCACTGCCTGTGAGTGGATTAAGTTCCGTCACTGCCTCTGAGTGGATCGCTAATTTAAAATTGCTTCGTGATGACTGTGGGGGCCACATCGTAACCACGACTGCTCAGTTTGTCACACATATCCACCACTGTCTATGACAAAATACTCGTTTATACTGATTTTGAACTGATTTCACTGGGGCAATGTGGAGTAAACGAACTCGTCCAAACTAAATCGCTAAATACTGTGGTACTGCACCAGTCACTAAATACTATGGTACGGTAAGTTTGGTGCTGTAAAGTATTGTCCGTTAGCCGGAATAGGTAGGATGGCGTTGAGTAGAGGCAACACTCAACGTATTCTATGCCGGGTTTAATCGATAACGCAGTGGAGCTATGTATGTTGCATGGAGATGACCTTTTGACCACGTTTCATTGCACCTGGAATATTAAGATTTTCAACTTTAGTTGATAGATAATTAATATTGATCTAAATGATTTTTCTTATTTGTTTGTGTTTTAGAACTATTCGGTGCTTGGTGCTTGTCAGTTTTACAGTTATAATCAGCCAGATCTTCGCGTTGTTCGTGGTTTCCTGGCTGTTCCGCCATGTGTTTAACTTTGTGAGTGCCTGCATGCCCATAGACAGTATTGATTGACGTCAGCGACACACCTGTATTAGTGTTCCTGATAACACGAACATTGGTTAAGTACTGGCATAATGCATAATGAATCACGACATATTTTCCGTACGTATTGCTTCCTGATATTACAAGTTCAGTAAAGCCCTCTCAAACATTTCAAATTATCTAGGCCCAACAATTCAACAAGGGTGGATGCACCCAATTTTTTCGGCGAGTTTCACGTTTAAAATAAACCAAATACATACATTCATATCAAATTAACTTTTTCAGTGCATACTGACTCTGGCTAATAATTCTTCACAATGTGTTTTTCAGCTCTATTTGAGCTTTGCTCTATATTCCGGTGATCTCTAAAAACGACCACCGCAACGCTTGTGGTAAAACTTAGAGCATGAATAATGCGAGAACATAAACATCGTGACCCGGCACATTAGACGGCACTAGATATACCTGTGGCCGCCCGTTGAGTCAGGGCTGCATGACTGTCTCCAAGGGACTGTCCCCGAGGGACTGTCTCCAAGGGACTGTCCCCGATCGCTCATTTGTAAACGACCGGCGCAGTCTTTCAACGCGTTGACACACGAGTGCTTTCATTACTCACCACTATTATCTACATAAAAACCCAGGCTTTCATTGGGTTGAGAGTTTCTAAAGAGTTTTTTAAAATAAAATTGTATTTAAACACAAGTAGAGTGTGTTCTGGCGCCACTGAAGTATTTTACAAAATGCTAATAGCTATTGATGACTAAAGTAGGCCCTTTATCAGACTCCGGCTCCAAGTGAAACTATCAGCGGTCCGTGAAGGTCGGTAAGATCACCTGACGTCATCGATAAACCGGAAAATTTTCGATCGGATGTGAATTATGTCTTAATAATGTGTGGATTGGTAATTAATTCCTGGTGGCGTTGAGGTTTTCCGGAGGTGACACATTCCTGTACTTATTAACATTCTGCCTAACACATGTTTCCGTTTGTGTAAGATTACTATCATTACCAAATCACCGGTTCTGTATTCGTCTATGACGAACCAGAACCCTTCCACCAGATCCGTTAGCCGATCTGTCCTGCAAAAAACTTTATTGCCTACCGGAGGTCGTTTTATTTCTCACGACAACAAACTGGTGCCACCAAAATGTGAAGCCGCATCGACATTCTTCGTTACAACACTGACAAGGCATACAATGTGTGTGGAATTTAACAAGATTTAACAAGATTTGTCATCCAAGCCAAAGGCCAAGATGGCAAGTGGACAAGGAAGCCATTGGCTTATCGAGAGTCCAACAATTTTCACCTACTTATAACCCGCCCTCCTGAGATATGTGTCAACCTTGTTTTTAAACATATTCACGCTGCTAGCAGTTACACAATCTGTAGACAATTTGTTCCATTCATTTATTGTCCTCTGTGAGAACGAGTGCTTCCTGATGTCCAATCTACATTGATCCTTTACTAATTTTACCTCATGTCCTCTAGTTCTGCTATCCTTCTTGAGTGAGAAAAACATATTTCTATCAATATTTTCATACCCATTCAATATCTTAAAAACTTCAATCTGATCTCCTCTTAACCTCCTTGTCTCTAGAGTTGTTAAACCACATTCTTTCAGGCGTTCTTCATAACTAAGGTCTCTAAGTTCTGGAATCATTTTAGTGGCTCTCCTTTGTATGCGTTCAAGCGTATCTATATCCTTCTTACGATATGGTCTCCATGCTTGTATACAGTATTCTAAATGAGGTCTAACTATTGCTTTATAAAGAGGTATAATTAACTTTTTTCCCTTGTATGTTATGTTTCTTCTAATCAATCCAAGAATTTGATTACCCTTTGAAGCTGCAATACCACACTGCTCTGAAACTTTCATATCAGCGCGTATTGTAACTCTTAAGTCATTTTCTTTTACAGTAGTACCCAGAACAGTATCTCCCATTTTATAGTTTACATTCAAGTTCCCATGTCCTGTATGTAGGCATTTACATTTCCCAAAATTGAACAGCATCTGCCATTTCTCAGACCATTTCACTAATCTGTCTAGATCGTTTTGTAAATGTTGTTTATCACCATCAGTATTAACCTTTCTAAACAGTTTTGTGTCATCCGCAAATTTCAGTACGTTACTTGTTATACTGTCGTCCAAGTCATTGATATAAATTAAGAATAATATAGGTCCTAATACTGATCCTTGAGGTACCCCACTCAAAACCGATTTCCAATTTGAAACTTCTCCATCTACTACAACTCGTTGTCTTCTGTCAGTCAGCCATTGTTCTATCCGGTCAGTTATGCTATCCCCGATACCATGGGCTTTTAATTTAAGTAGTAATCTTTGATGTGGCACTTTGTCAAAAGCTTTCTGAAAATCTAAGTAGATAATATCTACTGGCGATCCCTCGTCTATCCACTTAGTGTTTTCTTCCAAAAAACATAACATATTTGTTAAGCATGACCTCGCTTTAAGGAATCCATGTTGAGATGAATTTAATAATTTATGCTTAATGAGGAAGTCCACCATATGGTCTTTAATTAACCTTTCTAATAATTTACAAATCACTGACGTTAAACTCACTGGTCTGTAATTCTCTGACTTATTTCTCGAACCCTTTTTAAATAATGGTATGATGTTTGCTTCTTTCCATTCAAACGGAACAACTCCCTCTTTTAATGACAAGTTGAATACTCTTGCAAGTGGTATACTGATTTGATCTACTGTTTCCATTAGTAATTTTGGAGGAATCCCATCCACTCCCGGTGATTTGTTATCCTTCATTGCCCTTATTTTCTTAGCTACCAATTCTGGAGTTACAACTAACGGTCCTAAATAGTCAGATTTAGCCCCCTGAAAATTAGCATCAGCAACTGGTAATGAACTAATATCTTCTTTGAACTGAAGTAACCGTTTAGGTCTTCCGCCATTAAAAACCCCTGTGATATTATATTTCCAGCACTGTCTTCTAGAGGTCCAACCTTGTCTTGTACGTTTTGTTTACTCCTGACATATGCATAAAAACTCTTGCTGTCATTTTTTATGTTACATGCCAGTTTTTGCTCATAGCTTCTTTTAGATTGTCTGATTTCAGTTGTAGCTGCATTAAGTGCCTCTTTGTATTTTGCATAGTCTTCTTCCTTTCTGGTACGCCTATAAACCCTCCACATAGTTTGTTTTAGCATTATTTTTCTAATTGCCTCTTTTGACAAGTGTTTCTTTCTACACCGTTTTCCTTGTTTTTGGAAGGGAACAAATTTATCAATGATACTCTCAATTTCATATTTTAGAATATTCCAACATTCAATTGCGGTCTTATTCATCAGCATGTTATTCCAATCTAGCTTTGCTAAATATTTTCTCATATCTTTGTAGTTACCTTTGTGGAAGTTTCTCTTGTACGTTTTCTTATTTTTACTTTCTGATTTTACATTGATGTCAAAATGTATTTGATTATGGTCACTATTACCCAATGGTTCAAATATTTTTACATTGTCCACTAATTCTTTTTGTGATGACAAAACTATATCTAATACATTTTCTACCCTGGTTGGTTCTAGTACGTGCTGAGTAAGAAAGCTATCCTGGATTAAACATAGAAATTGTTGATCCTCAATCCCTGTGCTCTCTAGAGAATTCCATTGTATGTGTCCATGGTTAAAATCTCCCATTATGATACATTCCGCTTTACTAACTTCCTTTATAGCGTTTTTTATTTTTGTGTTGTCCTCTTCGTTTATGTTTGGACTTCGGTAAACTAATCCAATAGTTAATTTTGAATTTCCTGAAACAATTTTGCACCAAACAGCTTCATCGCAATCTGCTTCCCTTTCTAGTTTTATTTCATAAGCCTGAATAGATTCTTTAACATATAAAATAACTCCCCCACCCCTTCTTCCTATTCGATCTTTCCTAAACATTACGTATCCTGTCAGTCCTAATTCAGCATCTGTTATATCTATGTTGGCCCATGATTCAGTTATACCAATTATGTGAGGGTCGATATCTTCTACCATAATGTTTAATTCGTTTTTCTTATTTACTATGCTCCTTGCATTTAAACATACACGTCTATAACCTTTTTCAGAGATGTTTTTCGGATGATTTGATATTGGTTTATCTGTGCTAGTGGCCTCTTGTTCTGCTTGAGACACCTCTAGGGAACCCCCCTGCACTTCTAGTTTAAAGAATGTTTACTTCCAAAAATATTTGTCATTGTACCCAAGTCGCTATCTACTGCTGCTGAAAGTTTGTCCGCGAATACTGCCGCCCCCTTTCCACTTAAATGAAGCCCATCCTTCATGTACATATCAGCCCTCCCAACAAAACTTCCCCATAAATCCACAAATCCAACTTCCTCTTCCCTACACAGCCTCTGGACTAACATGTTAATTGCCATCCCCCGACAATTTCGATATTTGTGACCCCTCCTGCCCATTACAGGTAAAATCCCTGACAGTATTACCTGCTCAACCCGCGTCTGTTTTAGTGTTCTGACCAACTGCCTATATTTCCTAACTATGGCAGTTGTACCCTCCCTCTCTACGTTATTTGTCCCTACGTGTACTAAAACAGATCCACCCTTACCCGAGCCTACGATGTGTTTTACCCTCTCAGTTATCGCCTCTATTTTGGCTCCAGGCAAGCAGACCACCACATCATCTCCCTTGTTTAAGACTCTGTCGGTCTTCCTAACTATCGAATCCCCCACAAACACCCTCGCTCTCTTCCTCACCCCCTCTATCACTGCTGCAGAATAACTCTTCCTTTCGATCCCCTCCATCACATTCTGTGCTGACCCCTTCCCTCCTGTCAACCCCACTTCCCACTCCTTTGCTCTTGTCTCTCCCACTCCCCTCTCCTTCACTCCGGTTGTTTTCCCTTCCGTCTCCCCACTCCCTTCTCCTTCCCTCCTGTCTCCCCTACTCCCCTCTTCTTCACTCCGGTTGTTTTCCCTCCCGTCTCCCCCACTCCCTTCTCCTTCCCTCCTGTCTCCGCTACTCCCCTCTCCTTCACTCCGGTTGTCTTCCCTCCCGTCTCCCCCACTCCCTTCTCCTTCCCTCCTGTCTCCCCTACTCCCCTCTCCTTCACTCCGGTTGTCTTCCCTCCCGTTCCTTTCCTTCCCGTCTGCTTACGTCCTGTCTCCCTATTAAGCAATAAATGATATCCCAGCGCAGCGTTGGAATTACGACATCCTCGTCCAGGTTACTGCTAGTGTTGCAAGGGCTGCCAAGGTTGTCTATGTTAGTGCACGTGTCATTGTGTCTTAAATAACTAGCGATTAGAATCTATCCTCGAGCGGCCGCAACAGGTGGCTGGTCGGTTCTGCTCTAGTAAGTAGATCATCTACATTACAGCATTCAGTGCCGTTGTGTGTAATGAGGCGTTCAGTGACATGCAACTTCGGAGCTACTGTTGTGTGTCGATATTCCTGTCTCAGATATTGCACACTTACGGTGGCCTCATTCAGGCGTCTTACCTCGACGTTCGCCAACAAACAGGAACTTCCTTAATTTCTCGACCAATCAGCGCGCTTCTTTTGTCCGAGTGAATGGCACACGGCCATTCAATCAACACGGAACGTTTTATTGTAGGTACATGAGTGAGCGTGTGTCAAATTAAGGGGGCTTCTCAGAAAGGGCGCGCTACGTAAATCAGGTGACGAAGCGCGCGTGGACTTTGTGCATTGTTTAAGTATTACAATGACCCATAACGAGTTAATGGATAAAATTGATGATAAGATAATGCCACTTTCTTCCATTTACTATGGTTTCTGTTTTTGTTAACAATGATCGCTGCCGCGTCATGGAGAACTGTGCAATCTTCATGGGTCTACTTAGATGCTCTTGCGACGATAAAACCATTTCAGAAGCAAATGGAGAATTGACTTTGTGATCAACAACATTTATTGCTCGTTTCTGCACCAGGTGTCGCTTTATGCAGGCACCCGAGGAACCGTTTAGTGGCCGTGACTAACGGAAATCGTCACGCCTGACTGACGACAGCGACGGCAGATTGACGAACATCGTCTGACGACGACGACAACCAAACTGTCGACGCGGCAGCGGAATCATGGACTCGAAAAGTAATGGAAACAAAGTCTGGGTGACGAAGTTGCGACACGACATCCGAATACGGGAACTGGACGAGGCGCTGTCCCGCCACCGACTGAGGGCGGAGGAGATCCGTCTGCTGCCCCGAGGACGGGCTGTCCTGATCTTTGACCAGCAATCAGGTAAGAACGCCACTACATTGATCGCAACTTCGTTGGTCTCTGCAATGCCCAAGACTCGTAATATCAGGCTTCGTAGTACAATATGAGCAGAAAAGTGCCGAGAATCACAGAGCGTCAATCATAGCGGACGTACACCCCGTCTCGAATGTTTCGTTAAAAAAACTTCAGCGTCGTGACGGGCAGTCTGACTTGTATCCAATTAAGGGGTCATATCCAAACACTTGGTTGTCTATATATGTGCATGGTTCTTCGTGCAAACATCAGAGATACAACGAACCACGAGCAACAATAATGTTCGATTCAAGCACTTGCTACGGCACTTGTTTTAGTTAATCTAATTGCAATGCGATCGATCATATGTTCAGTTTCGTCTGGTCGTCGTATTTTGGAGCAGAGGTATCTTGTGACCCTGATACAACGTATATGCCCATACTCTGGGGTTGTCGACAGTCAGGAAGCTTGTCAGTCGTCGGATAAGAACATTTCCGTCACCCATTTTTCTTGATTTTTAAAATGTATGACGCATTAGGAGAGTACAAAACAGAGCTTAGCCAATTATTCACGCTACGAATGCACCACGCTCTCTTGTTCCGTCATCATATATGAGAGTCCTTTTGTAATAGAAATGAGGAACGTTTAAAGAAGTTTTACTCTTCACTCGTATCCTACTCAAACCCATAACGACTAGTTGCACTAAGTGACCTGTTTTTATTGGTGATGGTTGACACTTAAACCAGCACCATTATGGCATATTTTTCGTCCGAGTAAAATTTGAAGGGCCAGATAGCTCGCAACACAGTACAGATATTTTGTCGCGACTAGCACGCCTCTAGTGGATTACTCTATTTACACTATAAACATTTAGTGTAGTACTGTTAACAGTGATATATGCCAATTATACATTTCTCTACGATGATGTGGTTGCTGCAGGGCGAATCGGTGATGCTGGTATAAAAATCAACCCTGAAGCACTCACTTGACACCACAAGACTGAACCTGACAAGTAAAAAAATTATTGAAGGAATTGACACGACGTGCAAAGTTTATTTCATTGGTGGTGATGCCTTTGCAGTGTCACAACGGACGATGAAGCCCTATTCACACCTCATCTATCCTCATCTACCGACTGTCAAGAGCTCGGAGAGTGAATGAAAATGCTTTTGGCATTTTAGCTAATAGGCTTACAATTTTCCTAACAACAATTAATCAGCCTCGTGAAAAAGTTTAGATGTTTGCACATTTATCAATACATCATTCAATGACATCGTATACCCATGTAAATCACAATTGACGTCCTGGAGAATGGGAAAGTGAACCAGAATAGGCTGCATTCAGAGCAATCACCACCGAAATGCATCTCAGAACGCGAAGAATCAACGGGATTCTAACTAATGATGCTGTTCCACGGCAAGAGAGTTCCTGTTGAGAATACATAATTTTAAGGAGGCCTCAATATTGGATGTTTTCATTTAATTTAATTCACAGTTCACTAAAAGAGACTAACAACAGTTTTTCTGGGTCTGCAGCAAACTAGCCCACAACGGTCGACAGAACGTCTTGATATCTAGTACTGTCATATACTGCCAGACAGGCTCCTATTTTGTCGTAAACTTTCGCAGCACACTAACCGATTATATAATCGACCGACAAAACGTAGGCTAGTGTGCTGCCGGCTTTAAATGGGAAAACTTTCTCTGCCGATAGACGCTCGATCAATCTCGTGATCCATTGATTGTTGATGCATCGATATGTAGATAGCAACCACTGGGTCGTTAAGACGAACCTAAGCAATCTCTTGTCAGTCACCATGGCATGCGTTCACGATAATAGCTGGCAATTGATATTAATTTAATGCTAGTGAATAAGGTTCACACAAAAATCGCAACGTTGCTGAATGTTCCCAACGCAATCGGATACATCTTGGGATGAAGTAGTTGGGTCCACTGCCGGGGTTCAAGACAGTCACGATGACTGGATGCTGGGCTTTCATTCACATCTCATACGGAAAATCTGCCCTATGATCCTGCAGGCAGTACTACGTATCTAACTAAAATTGCCGTACATACAGTTAATCAATCCCCAATTGGTGTTTTTACCACAAATAAAACACCGGATAGCCTACCTCTCTATAATGTATGTGCGCCTAGAGTCAACTGAAAGCGCTTCTAGGATTTAGATTTAACAAGATTTAACAAGATTGCCATCCCAAATAAGAAGTTCCAGATGGCAAGTGGATAAGGAAACCATTGGCTTATCGAGAGTCCAACAATTTTCTCATCTATGAGTAGCCCGCCCTTATCAAATATCTGTCAATTCTATTTTTAAACATATTCACACTACAGCCTGTACTAGCATTAACACAATCATTTGGCAGTTTGCTCCATTCATTTATCACCCTCTGTGAGAAAGAGTACTTTCTCATGTCCAACCTACACTGCTCCTTAACTAATGCTGCTTTATGTCCTCTTGTTCTGCTGCCTTCTTTAAGTTTGAAGAACATATTCCTGTCAACATCCTCATAACCGTTCACTATTGTAAACACTTCTATTTGGTCTCCTCTTAGTCTCCTGGTCTCTAGTGTTGTCAAACCACATTGTAATAAACGACTAAGGTCTTTCAATTCTGGAATCATTTTAGTTGCTCTTCGTTGTATTCTTTCTAGCTTGTCTATGCACTTTTTACGATATGGCCTCCATGCTTGAATACCATATTTCAAAAGTGGTCTAACTATTGCTTTGTACAGGGGTACAATTAGCTGTTTCTCCTTATACATGATAGTTCTCCTAATTAGCCCTAGAATTTGATTTCCTTTCGAAGCAGCAATCCCACATTGCTCTGAAACTTTCATGTCAGCACTAAATGTTACTCCTAAGTCCTTTTCTTGTGTGGTTCTACCTAGTACAGCATCCCCCATTTTATATTCTTCATCCATGTTTCCATGTCCTATGTGTATACATTTACACTTCCCAAAATTTAATAACATTTGCCATTTTTCTGACCATTTCACTAATTTATCTAGATCATCTTGTAAACTTTGTTTATCTGTATCATTAGTAACCTTTCTGAATATTTTTGTGTCATCTGCAAATTTTAGTACTTTGCTAGATATGTCATCTTCCAAATCATTTATATATATTAAAAACATCTACTATTACTTTCTGTTTTCTGTGTGTCAGCCACCTTTCTATCCAGTTGATTACATCATTACCTATGCCAAGGGCTTTTAGTTTATGTAACAATCTTTGATGTGGCACTTTATCGAAAGCTTTCTGAAAATCTAAGTAGACAACATCCACTGGTGACCCGTCATCTACATCTACCCACTTTATAATTTCTTCAAAAAAACATAAGAGATTAGTTAGACATGATCATGCTTTTAGGAACCCATGTTGAGATGTATTTATTAATTTATGTTTTACAAGGAATTCCATCATGTGGTCTCTAATTAATGTTTCGAGTAATTTACATACAACTGATGGTAAACTCACTGGTCTGTAATATTTTGGCTTGTTCCTCGATCCCTTCTTAAATAGCGACGTAATGTTTGCCTCTTTCCATTCTGAAGGAAATATACCTTCTTCTAGTGATAAGTTAAAAAAAATTGCAAGTGGTGTACTAATTTGCTCAACAATTTCCTTAAGCAGTTAAGCAGTATTTTTCATCTTCTTAATTTTCTTTGCTATCATTTCAGGAGTTACAAATAACTGCCCTAAATGTTCTGATGTATTGCCCTCAAATTTAGTAAATGGAATTGGAAGTGTGCTGATATCTTCTGTGGTAAAAACTGAGCTGAAATACTCATTCAGGACCTCTGCCAATTGAAACCCGTCTGAAATTATGTTTCCCCTGTTGTTTTCCAGTGGTCCAACCTTATCTCGAACTTTCTGTTTACTCCTTACATAAGCTGTAGTGGTTAGTGCAACATAATTCCGAGTGCCAACTCAACCAGAGCAATGGTGAAATGACTAACAGACAATATGCATTCCTCACAGTCAAATACACCGTAGTTCAGTTAACCAGATATCGACAGGTTATCAAGGAGGCCATCTCAAGGAGTGTACTAGAGGACTGTTTACACCCCAGGCACTTTGAGTGTCACTGCATTGAGGGATCATTTCAACGCACGTGTATTCAATGCTGTTGCCTGCAGCTGTTTAATACAAGCAATGAGCAGCCTGATAACACAGAATCGTGCAGCCAAGGTTCAACGACAGCTGACAAGATACACATCCTCTAGTTGTAGCACAGCCAACGATAAGATCTATTTCTCCATTCTAGGAGTGGCGCTGACACCAGGCACCAAGGAAGACGTTGACGTTTTCTTGAAATGCTCTCTATCCATGATAGCAACTATTTCTTATAGGCGGTCGGATAGAGATGTCTGGATATGCCTCTTCCACATCTGAGAAGATAATGTTCATAATTCAGCATTAACACATTTAGGCTCTTGCATTTGGCTGCAAGTTAAAGTGGAAAGGTAAAATAGAAATTTAAATGGCTGGCCTATTTATGAATATCAAAAAGACCAAAGTTATGCCAACGAGAAGATGAAAAATTCAAAGCGGGAGACGATGAGTTTATTGAGGTAATGGATACTTTTATTTTCTTGGATTCTAAAATTACCAGTTCTGGTGATTCCGGTGGACACGTCCGAAGACGATTGGCTCTTGCCAATGGAGCAGCAAATGTTAACTTGTAACAATAGCAACGAGGAAAAGCCAGGTGAACGCCTTAGTTTTTTTTTGTATGGATGAGAATCGTGGACAATCAAACAAAGAAAAATTAAACGAATCGACAGCTTCGAAATGTGGTGCTGGAGAAGGATGCTACGAATCCCAAGAGAAGAAACAAATATGTCACTGAAGAAATCAACCAGGTCCTCCTACTACACGAACTCATCGCAAAACAGACGATGTTATGCTTTAGGTACATGCATGTAGAAAACGACATGTTGGAAAAGCCGATAATGGTCGGAATAAGTGAAGCGGAAGAGAGGTCGACCACGCATCAGATGGATGGATGAGATCAAGGATATAACAAAGCTGACGATGGACGAGTTGACAGAAGCAACAAGGCACAATATTGGTTGGAGACAGCTCATCACGGTTTTCACCAGAAGTCATACGATTTGACGGAACACCGCATCACATTTGGCTGCACCAAATAGCACATTCCAATTGTCTGACCACTTTATATTTGCAGCAGATCTTTATCAAGTGAGTGACATGGTTGTGGACTTTGTCTGGCATATCACCAACGAACGTGACAAATAACAAAAGCCGTAATAAGTCGAGATTCTTAGCAACCTTCCTTTTAAGTGCTTGCGGTCAGAGCATATTTCACTGGTAACTTTCAGAACTCTGTCCTTCGGGTCGTTCAGCCAGGATAGCAGCTTTCCCGGTATCCCGATGGACTCCAGTTTGGCAGTCAGGCCCCTATGTCATACTCTGTCAAATGTTCTGCAAAAGTCAAGGCAGATTAGTCGTGCATTTTGGTCAATGGCATCCTATAACTGTGGTGTAATAACATTAAGGCTTCGGCATCGTCTGTAAAATGGCCAACTCTGTATTTTGGAGTTGCGGGAGGACTTTTAATGTCTGATTATATCTGCTGTCTGATATTACAATAGTTCCAAAGTAATTAAACGAAGCTATGTGCGTGTGTGTGTGTGCGTGCGTGCGTGCGTGCGTGCGTGCGTGCGTGCGTGCGTGCGTGCGTGCGTGCGTGCGTGCGTGCGTCGCAATAATGATGATCAACAGGACATAACGCATCGACGACATTAGCATAGCTGGTTAAATATACAGAACAGTTGACCCGTAAATGTACGCCCAATCGCCCACTACCACGAGATGTTGAATTGCGACACCTTCGATGTTTCTGATGGTGCATCAGGTGACGTTGCGTGACGACGATCGAACCCGTTGTACCAGACTAACTTGGTCTAAGTCGTAACGTAGAGTGAGGTAGCATTCCTTACAATGTCCTACTTGCTTTTCCAAAGGCGTTGTTTTACTGCTGCACAACAGTTATGTGACTAGAGTGCACAGGAGCTTAAATTGGCGCTTCGGTAAGTTTATATGCCCAAGTTCATGTCACGACGAAGTCATGTCAGCACGATGTCATGTCAGAACGATGACAGGACGATGTCATGTCAGGACGATGTCAGGATGATGTCATTTCAGGACGCAATAGAACCAAGCCCAGTTCAATATAGTAGTTTTCAATTAGTTCACGTTAGGCTGATTATGAAATGACACAGCTAGGTATGTCACAGAATTAAAGAATAGTCACATCACTCTCCCAATACGTTGTTTAACTGTGTGTCGTCATGTCGAGGTTTTTATTAATGGCTGCTCTCTTTCATTGAATAACATATTTCACATAAAAATTACACTAAAAGCAGGACTACTTTCTGATATTCAGCGTCGATGCTGCTGAATTCAGGTACTGCATGTGTTTTACTTTTGGGTAAGGCTTCGGCATAAAACAGTTCCTCTTTGGTTATCCGCACTTTTGTCAAGGAAATAAGCTTTTCAGGGATTTGTAGTGGAAGATTCTTGCCATTTGTCGCCCAAAGCGACCGTATTCTGTCTTCGTACACCGGGTATCCGTCCGTCACTGACACGTACACCGGGGATCCTTCAGTCACTGACACGTACACCGGGGATCCTTCCATCACTGACACGTGCATAAGCTGCCAACTAGAATTTAAAACATGTGCATAGCACAACTCTCTTAGTCCGCAAATATGCCTTTTTCCTTTTCACAATACGTTTTCAGGGTGCAAAAATCATTCAAGGGGGGTAGAATCTCAAAATCACTGGAACTTTATTCGTCTACTATCAACCCGGGGGTCAAATCATGTCTGTCCCTACAGCCGTACACGAATTCTGCCAACTGCAAACACCACTAACGCCATCTAGCGAGTTAATAAACACTACTCATCCGTGATATCCGCAATACACTACTTCTGAATATTTAGGTATATGAAATATGACATCTAAGTCTACACAAATAGTAATGGCGTAATCGATATATTGACCAATCCACCTTGGCTCACGTTGATCTGTCCGGTAGATGGTGTGGTTGACGTACCTCTTATGTTGTTGACAGGAGCGTCGTCATGTGTTGCCAAGCGGGACATATTCCGTGACTTGGGCGACAAGCTAGGCTCAGGGGCTTTCATGATGAAGTACCAACCAGGTTTTGAAGATGGCGCGTTCCGGGGACAGGCAAACGTGAGTACAAAATCAAAACGTCTGTCCAATTCACCAAGGCGCATGCATTACTTAGATAACAGGGCCTATTTAATACCACTCTGTATTATTCAGGGATGTTTGAAGTGTGTTTTACTCAAAATTGTAGTAAGTAATATGTACGGTAACACATGGATATTAGAGACATGGAAAAAATGAAGACCCGTTCACACGAGCGATTAGTTGCCCAATTGGTCGGGCGACACCGCGACATAATGTCGCCCGATCAATCGTACAACTAATCGCTCGTATGAACGAGCCTTGAGCGAGGAGCATGCGCGTTGGACGTACGAACAGACCGTTTATTTTCGCAATGTAGTTTCTCAATAGAAATAAATCGAATTACAAACACGAATTGTGTGAATTTAAATGAAAAGCGACGTATTGGAATATAATGATTGTCTGGATGGATTTAACAGTACTTTGAGTAAGAACTTTATTTGAATGAACTAAGAGTAACGTGGTCGTGGGGTGCTCTGTTTCTAGTTGATTCAGACGCAGCTGAGCAAAGATGTCCTCGAACTCTTCTCGCGATCACGTGACGCGCTGACGTCAGTGACAGAGCAGTACAAAATCACGTGGTTCTACAGCACAACACGTGGCCTCTACCTGCGCGGTCCAGCACCGGCGGTCAAATATGCATACGATTATCTGGACAACAATGTGCTTGGCCTTCTCGACACGCTGAGCGATGATGAAGACTTGTTTGACCGCCGTGAGGACGGTCACAGAGACCGGAACGACTCTCGCCATCGGGAGGACTATGGTCGTGACGACAACCGCCGGGTGGAGCCGCCACGACCCGGTACTCCGGAGGAAGAGTACGCCGTCGTCAATAAGAACAGAGCCAAGAAGACGCCAACCGACCTACCGGAAAATGGAAGCCATCGTCGAGAGGACGACAGTGGACATGCTGAGCGCCCAAGGAGGCGGGAAGATCGCTCCCCTGACGAACCTCGGGGAAGGGCGCCGGAAACGTCCCTAGTGAACACGCCTGGTCACGTGAAGGCCTACATAAGAAGTGTGTATCGCGACGACCTAATGAAAATGAAGAGCAAATATGGCGTCCTGTTCCGTGATCACCCGGACGGGACGATTGTCGAGGCGACGGGCCAGTGTGAGCCGGGGTCGCTCGGGGACGCCTGTCAAGAACTCAAGGCGATGTGTCGCGAAGTGGCCGGCTTCGTGAAAGAGACGACCATACAACTGGACAAGTACGGCCTGCGCATGGACGACGTGATGTCGCAGCTGAGAGACATCGAGCAGAACTTCCCAGAAGTACTCTTCTCGCGTCGCCATGACAACGCGCTAAACATGGTCGGGGATGAGAACGACTTGTTTAAAGCGAAGACAACTCTACTGGACGCGACCCAGCCGGGGGACAGGGAGACAAGAAGTCGCGGAAAGCGGGACGGGCACAGACGGAAGGACGGGGACAGGGACGGAGATCGTGGCCGGAAGAGGAGAGGAGACAGGGACAGATCAGAGGACCGGCACTTGGATGGGGACTATGACAGGGATGGCGACCGTGGCCGGAAGAATAGAGGAGACAGGGACAGAGCAAAGGACCGGCACTTGGATGGGGACTATGACAGGGATGGCGACCGTGGCCGGAAGAATAGAGGAGACAGGGACAGATCAGAGGATCGGCACTTGGATGGGGACTATGACAGGACAAGGAGAGGAGACAGGGACCGATCAGAGGACCGGCACTTGAATGGGGACTATGACAGGACAAGGAGAGGAGACAGGGACAGATCAGAGGACCGGCACTTGGATGGGGACTATGACAGGACTATGAGAGGAGACAGGGACATATCAGAGAACCGGCACCTGGATGAAGACGAAGACCGAACAAGAAGAGAGAACAAGGACAAGCAGTTGAATGGGGAACATGACCGACCTAGGAAACCACACAGGGACCGCCCGAGGGAGAAAGACAGGGAACGCCACAGGAAAGACAGGGATCGACCACGGAAACACAAGACATCTAACGTTGCTTTCGAGTACGTCTTCCGAAAGGCCGGTCTTACGTTGACCGTCCAACAGTCGCATGTCCTTGACCAGGACACGGAGGCCATCGTAAACCCGACGGACGACCGTCTGGAGCACGTCCGTGGGTTGTCCGCGGCCATCGCCAAGGAGGCAGGCTCGAGACTTCGGCGAGAGAGCGAGGACATCGTTCGGAGGCATGGGCCGCTGGAGGTGGGAGACGTGACGGTGACGGGCGGGGGCCACCTGTCCTGTCGCTACGTACTGCATGTGTTCGGGCCGAAGTCAGACAAGCACGGGTCACGACTGCGCGACGCGTGCACGAGCATCTTGAAGAAGTGTGCGAAGAAAGGCATCGCCAGCATCGCTATCCCGTGCGTCGGATCAGGCAAGTGTTTCCGATAGGTGGCGCTCAATAGTAAAGCGAATATAGCTAGTAGATACGCAAACCAAAGACAAACTATGCATATACTAGGCCCCTTCAACAATAATTGTTCAAAGCTCGCTATGCTTTGTCCCCGGCAGATATAATCACTCAAACACCATTTCTACTTCATTTAGAAGCATCTAGCGATATTGCAGTTGCTGCGCGAAAGTTGTGCGTTATTGTAATTCCAACTAGAATCCCACCACTGTCTGTCGCAAGATAGACATTTAAACATCTGGTTGAACTGAGACAATCGGGACTGAATGAAAGTTTCGAAAGGCAGTAGGTGCAAGATGACCCTGCGGAACGTTATAGCAGCACCGGAAGAACAACATTCCTTACGAACGACCCGACATATGCTATGTCTTCGTCCCGGACCTGTCATATTCGCATTAATCTTGCGCTACAAGTGAAACAAAAATGCAAAGGAACATTGAATAAAACATCAACTAATTTACACAATTGTGTCTTGTAACCTTCCACATCATAATATGTCGGGGAAGACAGTGTTAGTTGAGCCATTTTTCATTTTCTGATATCTAGGGCGCAATCATAGTCATAAGTCAAAATTCTTTGTACTCACATAAATTATGATTATTAGTAGATAATTTTATATCAAGGTAACATATCCAACATGCATAGATAATTATATATAACTTATTCAAATAGGGTTGGTAAGCTGACTCAACTAACAATTGGTGTGGGGTAAGTTGAGTCACAGTGTAGCGTAAGTTGCGTAAATGCTGTATATGTATAATTTACGTAGGTTTTGTACAAAATATGCATAACAATTCAGCCAGCACATCTAGCCAATGGGTACAACACGTATCTGACAAGTCTGCGCGCTTAATTAATAAGTCGACAAACGGAATTCTTCTTCTTCCGGGTACGAGTCAACCCTCTCTTCAAGGCTTATAGACTCGGTGTGTGTGCACACGTGCTAAAGTGTTGTAAGAGAAAGTAATACAATATTTGGAAGAAAGAGAAGATATGACAGTGTGCGCGTAGAACTGCAATTTAAGGAGAGGAAAAGTTGATAGCGCGAAAAATGCAATATCAATTAATGTTGCAAGCTGGAGATCTTCTATCTGAAAATCTCCAAACTTGGTGCTGTAGCTGCCTTGGCTACATAGAGTTACATCATTAATCATCCCCCCATAAACTAACGGGTGTTCTATTTATGTCTATGGTTGGCTGGCAAGTTATTCCAATTGGCTATTGTACGGGGTAAAAAGCTATACTGGATGAATTGCTTAGTGACTAGGGGAGTTGAAAAGCTTCAGAATGCGTGTGTCGGGAGGGTCTCACCAGGGGTATAAGTTGGGGGAAGAGGTCCAGGGCGACTTAAATAGACTTATAGGCCAATCGCAACCAGTGTAACTAACTGCTAATAATTTGCTTTGTCGCTCTCCGATATCCCAATTTGCTCGAAAATATGAATTCCTTGCTGTATTTTGGGTTAAAGAACACTCGTCTTCGTTCTTTAACCACTGCTCAGCTAACCTTGGGCCTTGGGTGGCTCAACTAGCCCCGTTTCGACAATTAAGCTTATTTAATTAACTTCTCATTAATGCGCGAAGTGATGTAAATAATTTTCGTTTCTGTGCATAGTTAAGCCATTTGTAAGTGCAAAAACAATAAAGTCTGATCACGTGCGTTGTTAGTTTACACACCAGCAGACATTAATTGCAATTACCAAAGGTTTCGAAAAACGTAAGCTCACATGTTCTGGCCGTTGTGACAAATGTAACCTATTATACGTCAATATTGTTCTACTAACATGTTCAATCACTGGGTGGTACCATGCAATTGTCGCTGCTTCAGTTTCCCGGGAAACATGGGTGGCTCAACTAACCCAATGGCTCAACTAACACTGCTTTCGCCTAGTTCTAGTATAATCATTCCCCTACATCTTGATTCCCATATGGTTAATAATCACACCCCTGCTTATGTTTTAAAGCAGACGTTTTAATGGTTTCGTAAACAATAAGACATTCATAGCGAAACAGAGATCAGAGTTTGAGTTTTTCAGTCGTATTGTCACGGCGACCATCTTACTCATATATCGTCTGTCCGCCAGGTGGCGACACGGGCAACTACGCACGCGCCATGTCAGACGCTATTCGCCACTACGTCGATCACCAGACAAAGAAGGGGGGGTTGCATGTGGTGAATCTGGTTGACACCGACCCGAAGGTAGTCGACATCCTGGCGAGGGAGATGGATGAATCCTTCAAGAGCGACTTGTCGGATGGGAATGATAGTCCAGACGGCCGGAGGAGAAAACCGAAGTTGCCACCAAAGCGGACCGGACCGGTGGTGCTGCAGCCAGAAGGAACCATGCAAGTGAAAGTGAAGAAAAGTCGCTTCCTGCCAGGATACAACAGATACTGCACCATCTTGTTGACATACGAGTTCCCGGAAGGTGTCCAGGGGGTAAGTTTCTGCCGCTAACTCCGTCGTTACTATGTGGCGCAACTGTGGCGTTATTATGTGGCGCAACTGTGGCGTTACTATGTGGCGCAACAAACCTAGCGGAAGTGCACACAGCTAGGAATCGACAAGGTTAATGATATGAGAGCAAGTGGCTCCGTGTGCGAACATATTAGATTTATGTTATATGTTGCAGAGGTTTATTAAGTTAACTTGGCTCAAGAAATTCTCACCACAGGGACAGCACTTGCATTCGTTACCATTTATTCTCACCACAGGGACAGCACTTGCATTCGTTACCATTTATTCTCACCACAGGGACAGCACTTGCATTCGTTACCATTTATTCTCACCACAGGGACAGCACTTGCATTCGTTACCATTTATTCTCACCACAGGGACAGCACTTGCATTCGTTACCATTTATTCTCACCACAGGGACAGCACTTGCATTCGTTACCATTTATTCTCACCACAGGGACAGCACTTGCATTCGTTACCATTTATTCTCACCACAGGGACAGCACTTGCATTCGTTACCATTTATTCTCACCACAGGGACAGCACTTGCATTCGTTACCATTTATTCTCACCACAGGGACAGCACTTGCATTCGTTACCATTTATTCTCACCACAGGGACAGCACTTGCATTCGTTACCATTTATTCTCCAGCGAAACAGGCATATTTGTATTTATGATATTTGAACACGTGAAATTATCTGAAAAAAATTATGAAAAACAGTATGTTTCACCCTCAGTGTCAGAGTTAGCCACGATGTATACATGCTGGCAAGTGATTTTAAATGGAACAATCTGAAATATATTGTGTTGATAGAGACAAAAATCATATAGTTCATGTGATGATTGTGTTTGTCCTCAGGAAGACCACCCGCGTCCCGGCAGACCCTACGAAAACCATATAGTTCATGTGATGATTGTGTTTGTCCTCAGGAAGACCACCCGCGTCCCGGCAGACCCTACGAAAACCTCAACTTCGTCTCGTACATTCCGGACTCGGACGAGGGCAAGAGGGTGGCGCGACTACTGAAGAAGGCCTTCGACCAGAAGCTGCTGTTTACCTTCGAGAAGGCGGAAGGTGACACGGACAAGATCGTTGCGAAGGATTGTGTGCGCCACAAGACAAAGGCTAGCGGCGGTGTTGCGCAGTAAGTGGGGTATTAATGACAAGGGCGTGATGCGGTTATGGGGGTAAGCCACGTATGATAGGTTCTGGCAGGGGTCTCAACCTCCAATCTCACACCTTTTTTGAGACCAACCTCCCACACCACACCAACTTTTTTGGACCAACCTCCCTATCATATTTAGAGGTCGACATATGGGTGGAATGGGTTCATCGGAAGTAGACGGATGCAGGAACGGCGTGATAAAGATTAGTTTTAGCATATGTCGGGTGCAACAAAGATAGACTGGTGTGTAGGGAAACCTGCCTTGGCTGTAATTGACATTCGACTCAATGAAAAGTGCATAATATTATTGATTCGAGTCTCTGGTGAGTGCAACAAACGGTGGCGCCACATCACGGAGGCTGGATGATGGAAGCAACCACAGACCAGTGTACTATCAAGTCGTTTTTTGTTTCAGAAATGGCTACCCTGACCCCGACTACTTGTCCGAAGTGGTAAATGACCTGGCGGCCATCGGAATCAAATAACGCGACTACAGCATTGACCACAGTACTACTAAAAAATGTGTACATATTTTAACAATGCTAACTATACAACATATACATGCATACCGACAATTATGTTTTAATAAGCTACAAGATCGAGGTTGTGATAATGCGTCACTAATTTGTTATCAAGGGTTTCGGTTAGTAAACCAACAAGCAGTTAACACAGATTTCATAAGTTATTAATTAAACTAGCAAAAATGCCCGTCCCCAGGACGGGATAACTTGGTAGTTCACACGTGACAGTCATGATAGCAATGTTTACCAAATGCCTCACGCCAATATGCCATCAATACACTCTAGATTGTTTATGGGAACGTCAAACGTATTACCAGAAACAACCCGTGTATTGGCCCTCAGTCAGCGACCTCAGGCCAATACGTGGGTGTGTGTTTTCTACTATAATTAATATAAACGCCCAGATGGCGCTACGCACTCGCAAACGTTTTATGTACCGAAGTATTAGATTGGCGGGCGCGTGGTTTCTGCGATTGTTGGAAGTTAACGTTTTACGTAGAGCACATTTGATTTACCATAAAAACCACTAAGAACCCTTGATATACGGGGTATTTCGAAAAAACAAAGAACTAATCCCTGAAAGTTTGGCGCCCGAGGTGCAAGCCGTCTAGGAGGAAACCGTTAACATAACCACATACAAACATACATATGCTAGCCCGGTTATAGTTAGATTACTGATATTTATTTGTTTGTTTCTGGTTGGATTTGTAACCGTAGCGAGACGCTACGGTAGAAAGGTGTCATCATTTCTGACGTCATCATCTTTGCAACAGTTGCGCAAAAGGGTCGTCATTTTGTAAATCTCGCCGAACTGTTGTCTAACAAGCAAATCATCAAAGAACGTTGTAATTCCTACGAATCACCTGACATGCCATAGCAACTGCATAACTATGTTTTATCCCTGGTGTTTTTCATCGTAAAGTGATTAATTATTTCAACACATTGCGAGTGTTGATTTATAGCATTACATTGTTGTGTATTGTGTAAGTTATCGGTATCAATGACGGGCTGCAAGCGGCAAGTGACTTGGCTAGTAGATTTGCACGACGTAGGCCTATAATTATAGTGAAATGTAATAACACGGACGAACTGTAAAATAAATTAATGCATAAAAGCAAGTGAGTGTGTATGTGTGTGTGTGTGTGTGTGTGTGTGTGTGTGTGTGTGTGCGTGCGTGCGTGCGTGCGTGCGTGCGTGCGTGCGTGCGTGCGTGTGTGCGCGCGTGCGCGCGTGTGATGGGTAATACGAACGTACACCATTTATTGCATCGCCAGCATGTGTTCTGTCACCTGGTGGTTTAGTTATACCGATGCTCAATGTGCTTTCCAGCTCAGCTCGGCCCGTTATCATCGCTTGCTTCGTGTGCGTTGTTTTGTATTGCCAGTGCCTCCCAACAAAGTTGGAGTATTAAAGTCATTTGCCATCTGTCGTAGTTCGTTCGTAGTCTTAGGTAGCGACACAATATCTTCATATATTGGCGCACGCTTCTCGAAAACAGTCTGGAGTGCTACTCGTAAGTGACGACTGTTGTATGTTGACGCGACCTAATTTAATAAAAATATATCCTGCAGAACAGTATGTGCATCCTGCACAACTTCCCGCAGAACATTCTACGAAACATTAATACATTATAAATGCAGCTTGGCACCCAGTTGGAACAGCTTAGTCTCGCGCGACACTGCTCCGTTTAGAGCGGGATTGTTGAGGTTCGGTGGCAGAGTTCGCGAGGCACTCGACATTCGAACATCCAGTAGAGCATCGTGCAGAATATTCTACAGAAAATCCGATAGAACGTACTGAAGAACATTCTACATGACATAATGTACAGCATATTGCAGAATATTCTATAGAACATTCAGCAGAACATTATGCAAAAAATCCTGCAAAATATCGTACACATGGATCAAACATAAACGAATTCTTTTGCTGTCAACGTCTAACAGCGAATCCTTGGGTAAACGGACGTTTTGCGAGGTCATTCTTTTGACAGACGAAAAACAATGGTAAAACACGGAGTCTGCTTGCCGCTGGGCATTTCTCGTCCTGTACTTAATCTAAACATCAGTTGTATGCATGTGCAAAACCTCTGTCGTCGTACAACCTTTCCGTGACAGTCGTTGTGGAAGCTTACTGTAGTCTACGTTCACTGGTGCAATACGACCGCTACATTAGTCGCCGTGAGTAGCACCCGGAAGCTGCCTTGCATTAGTTCTACAATAATTGCTACAGGTCCTATTGATTCAGCGAGGAATGTACACACGCACTAAGTAAACATCCACCGCAACGATCAAAGGGCGCTGCTGTCGACGCCTCAGCTCTTGGCTACGATTTCAAAACCGTAGTCCTGTTTACCTTAGTCCCAGTGTTTCCCAGTAATAATCCTGAACAGTAATTTGTAGCGCGATTCAATGTCAACCTAACCGTACCGCGGAACGGACAGACTGTTTTGAAAGGTGCCCACAAAGAGAATTCTACACTCACACATTCAATCGTATATTTTTGTGAGGTCGTTAGCAGAATTGATTGAGCCGCGTCATTGACACATTTACCCCCGTGTGGGATCGTTTACCCTCCCTGGCATAGACACCAGGTAAAAGGCACCAATGGCTTTTAGTGTCTCTTCTGAAAGACACAGGCGAAGTGGGGTGAACGAAACTGCTTAAGTTTCGAAACGGCAGCAGGTGGTTTTGATCCCGGTTCCCTCGACCGAAACGGGTCTCAACCTCCCACTTGTTTTGGGAGACAACCTTCCACTTCCCACCTATTTTTGAGGCCAACCTCCCACCAATGCTTAGGACCAACCTCCCACCAATGCTTAGGACCAACCTCCCACCTTCCACAAATGCTTAAGACCAACCTCCCACCGCCCACCTCCCGCCACAATCTCAGTTGCCTCACTAACACTGTGCATATTTTGATTAAATGTTTTAGTAGCATAAAGCTTATAAATACAACACGAAGAGGTAATAATATGATACGAACAACACATTTTATTACATTATGTACACATTATAATACAGTTGTTGCTAATATGTACACGCTACCGGTGCTACACTCGATGTTTTTCGGAACATATGGGCGTCGCACTGTTCAATTGCCCCTTCACATTTCTATGTCGATGTCGGCATTCTCAGCGTCGGAATCACCGCGGGTCGCGTCGTCAGAACAACCTCGAGACTTTGACGTAATGTCGTCGGCTGTAAGTCCGTGCGTCTTCACGTGCTTGCTCAGATGGTCACTGCGCATGAACCGCTTGCCGCACGTAGGACATGAGAACCGTTTCTCGCCTGTATGTGTTCGCAGGTGGCGCTGCAGTTCGTCGGAGCGCGTGAAACTTTTGCCGCAGAAGAGCCAGTTGCAGACGAATGGCCGCTCGCCCGCGTGCCAGCGCAGGTGGGCTTTCAGATGCGACGTCTTGCCGTAGACTTTACGACAGCCGGGTACGTGACAGACGTGCCGGCGCCGTTCGTTCGGGTCGGTTGGATGGCTGGCGTCGACACAATTCGGGCAACGACAGCGTCGACATTTGCGCGAGCCGACCACCGCCGATTTGCCGCCCGACAACAGTTCGTGCACTCCCCCGCACTGGGGCGTCTGGCCATAGAGGACGCCAGGTAGGAAACCGGAAGTAGGCGGCACCACTGCTGTCGTTTGCGTCGGTGCACTCCACCATGGCGTATCGGCGTCGTTGGCGATCGGTGGCGACATCTGTTGAGTGAATTGTGGAGCGGGGTTGAAGGAGTTGCCCATGGTAGACGCTGTCGCCGCCGTAGTCATGTTTGTCGAGCTAAAGACGCTGCCGCTGCATTGTTTTAGTTGTGCTCGGGAATCACATAACATACGGTGTTGTTGCAACAGGTACTCGCTAGGTGGCACCATTGATTGTGACAATGACGCCACGATTGAGGGCGATGAGAAACCATGTAGGGCGTAGGAGTGTGTCGGTCCTGAAGGAAACGTTGAAACACCTTGCGATGCCGGATGCATTCGCCATGGCAACGGCACCATCATACTCGGATCCATGAACGTCAAATGCGGTGTGAAGACGTTAGCCGATCGTGATACAGGCGTAGGTCGACAGATGGCAGCAGGCATCGTCTTCTTTTCGAGCCGGCCAATTATGATATCACCCTGAAATGAAAAATACGTCCACATTTAAATACAGAAACGTGAATATGTTGATTGAAACATGCAGCAGTACGTGTTGTCTTTGGGGCGCTTCAATCACTGAACAACAATAACACATACTTGAAACGAATTGAATCTATTGCAAACTTCCAGAACAAATACAATGTTGCCGACGCCTCTGCGTGCGCTCCTCCAACATTACGTAATGTATGTAATAGCAGTTGGTAATATATATTCAATTAACACCTAATATATATACTTTAGCGCTTCTGTGTACAATTTCGTGTTTGTCGCAGTATAAGAAGAAGAAAAATGTGCACATATATTACTGCCATTATTCGCCTATCATCGTATTGCCAATATTGGTTAGATGTTGGGTTCAAATGATATCCCGTAGATTCCAAAAGCGACGATAAGTAAACTTTATAAACCGGCATATGATGTCAGGTTGAGCTTCCTCATCCAGCTCATAAACCGAAATTTGCCAAACGTAGGCTACATTTACATTTGCAATAGTCAATACACGTTTACATATTTACCGAACGTACAAGACGACAATGGTGCCACTTGAGAGATTCTTACGAAAATGTTACATAAAAAACGTCGCTGGTTTAGACAGACGACCTCACTAGAACGGTACGTAGGGTTAATTTTATTTTATACGAGAACGTCACGTCCTTTGGTCATATTGAGAGGGGCATAGGGACATGAATTAACAGGGTGTGCAATTAACCAGGGGCATATATAGGTTTTCCATTTTCAAAGATATACCCTTCTACCGTCTAACAATTGAGTTACTCTGCAAGCTTGGGAACTCACCTGATCTAGTCGGTCGGTTCACTACAGACTTGGCTGACGTTCTCTTGTGTACTGCGCCGTCAACGAGACAGGGAGGAGCAGTCGTAACAGTTCCCCGCCTCCACACACACCTCCGGTCGGCCGCACCGTCTCCAATTAAGTGCTTCGACACGACTGCCGCTAAATTACAGTCGACGACGCTCCGCAAGTTTCGGCCGTCTTTGATGCGTAGCGCCGGTCTCAGTCGGTGCGACATTAAAGAGAAATTAAATCCCTTGCGCCCACAAGAAGCGCTCTCAACGTTTGTTGGTCAACGCAGCATGGGTGATTATAATCCTCGCGCGGGAGGAGGGCAAGCAATCAAACGGCGACCAATTGAAATGGCGCCATAATTGGATCGACCACATCAAACGACGGCGCCGTTGGGTTCCGACGATCTGATTGGTTGTTGATGTCACGTGGTCATTGATCGGGTAAATTGGCACTGGTCACGGAGACTTTGTCAACAGCGTGTCGGTCTACTAATTAGAAGTTAGATAATGTGCCTCAAAGCGGCGGCTAAAGAGGCTCGGCTTTCCGCATTCAGTGCTAAGTGCATGCAAAAGGCCGGAACTTCGCTAAACGACTTACTTTTGGAATAGTACACGGTAATGATATCCGGATAAACATGAGCGTTTTAAGGCGGCTTCTGCAATCATATTGAACAACTTGTAATAAGACACAAATAAGCCGGCGCTAGGCGTCAGTCACACGACACGTATCGGCGAAGAGGGGCTGGTAAACCCGACAGCTAATTAAGGGGTTGCTTAACAGGAATAGGAACCCAATACCACTAGAAAGACTTTCAGGGTTAAAATTAAATGAAAACGATACAATTCAGCGTATTGTGTATAGTGTACAGGCAACTGGAATCGGGATAAGATAAGTGGACACCCACGATAGGTGCGAATGGGGATACTTCGACACTTCAACAAACAGAAAATATAAAACTGTTAATGATGTAGGTGTTCATCAATATTTTGGTAATTAGAAGGCCTGTACACATTAGAGACTCGCGGAGAAGGCCTGTGTACCCTATAGACTCGCGGATAAGGCCTGTACACATTAGAGACTCGCGGAGAAGGCCTGTGTACACTAGATACTCGCGGATAAGGCCTGTACACAATAGATACTCACTGAGAAGGCCTGTACACATTAGAGACTCGCGGAGAAGGCCTGTGTACACTAGATACTCGCGGAGAAGGCCTGTACACACTAGAGACTCGCGGAGAAGGCCTATATACCTAGACACTCGCGGATAAGGCCTGTACACACTAGAGACTCGCGGAGAAGGCCTGTGCACTAGAGACTCGCGGAGAAGGCCTGTACACACTAGAGACTCGCAGAAAAGGCCTGTACACACTAGAGACTCGCGACGTGCTGGCTCTAGTGTCAACTACGACGTGCTGGCTCCAGTGTCAACTACGACGTGCTGGCTCTACTGTCAACTACGACGTGCTGGCTCTAGTGTCAACTACGACGTGCTGGCCCCAATGTCAACTACGACGTGCTGGCTCTAGTGTCAACTACGACGTGCTGGCTCCAGTGTCAACTACGACGTGCTGGCTCTAGTGTCAACTACGACGTGCTGGCTATGTGCTGTGTTTGGGGCAGTACGGTATGTGCTATGTTTGGGGCAGTACGGTATGTGCTATGTTTGGGGCAGTACGGTATGTGCTATGTTTGGGGCAGTACGGTATGTGCTATGTGCGTCCCCGCTGTTCGCTCATAAGAACGAACCATTGCCTGAAAATAGAATGTATGAATCCGTATGAATGTATTGGATACTAATTACAGTATACTGTCACCAATTAAGTTCGTGGTGTACACTGTTATACAGTTAATCGCACAAATTTTCCAATTGCGAAATACCAAATCAAACTGCATTTGCATAAGTTTAGTCTGTCCAGTGTCGCTGAACGTACGATTTGGTTATTGGACGGTTCTTATAGGATATATATCAGCATCATTTTACACCATAGAATCGTCTATATTGGGGGACGTGGAAGGCTGGTGGTAGGATGTTCACAGAATTTAAATGTAACATTCGTCGAATTAACGTGGCAATATCATCACCGTTACTGCATGAGTTTGTCATATATATGTGTGTTTGTATGTATGTGTGCGTGCGTGTGTTTGCGTGTGTGTGAACGTATGTACATACGTACTTACATACATACATACATACATACATACATACATATATGCATATATATATATGCATATATATATATATATATATATATATATATATATATATATATATATATATATATATATATATATATATATATATATATATATATATATATATATATATATATATATACACACATACATACATACATACATACATACATACATACATACATACATACATACATACATACATACATACATATATATAAACTAGGAGAATAAGTATCCCACTTTATAAGGTGTTAGTTTCGCTGGGTACTGATACCAAGCAGATGTCGAGCTGCCAAGTGCCCATTCAGACGTAACAAGGGTTCCGTTAAACGAGTTGAATTTGCCTCGAGCGCACTAATGCAAACAGCACGGGGTGGATACCCCGCTGGTATGGGCGGGAAGCTTCAAACAATGTGCTTGAATGGGAGATCAATTGAGCCGCCCTCTCACCGCGCCGGTTGGCGTTGCCCGCCACACCCTATTTGTCACGGTTCTAACACACTGTGACAACGGTGACTATTCTACCGGAGACAATACGCTCGCTGTTTGCCAAAGCCCGCCAGACGCATACCGACTTTTAGTCGCCAACAGTTTGTTTGCCGACAACTACCCATCGGCCGACCGATGTCCACAAAGTTTTGCCAACTGTTGGTGGAGAACAGACATTAACGACTACATTGAATTGCCAAAGTAAAACGTAGTCGCAAGCTTGTGGTCAACTGAAGAACCGGTGTGTGAATGGCGTGCTTACATATCCTACCGTGAACGGTGACGACTGCTACCTTTCTCGACGTGATAACAATGACAGCACACGTGGTTTTAAAGATGAATCACCTATAAGAAGGCGTGTCGCGGTTAACCATAAAGAAAATGTTGTAATTTTAACCACATCAACATGTTTAGCCCGCCACACACATACCGACTCTTTGTCGCCAACAGTCTGTCTGTCAACAAATAATTGACAACTACCCGTTGACCGATCGTCAGCCGACCGATTTTTCAGATGCCAGATGTCCACGAAAACTGTTGCTAACTGTGGAGAACCTAAACATGACAACTACCATGTTGACAACTGAAGAATCGGTATATGTATGGCGGGCTTTAGAATCATGCTTGCAACGGTCTGGAATGTAGATAATTTGAAATCTCGCCAGTATTCTAAGTAACAAATATAGGTAGTTTATTAAAACATTTGAATGTATTAACAACTTTCCAGAGAAGAAATAGAATTCCTGTTGAAGAACAGGAATGTTACAAAAGGGTCGGCTGGTAACTGGTGGCAAGTACAATAAATTGATGAAAGACTAGATGTGCAGACGCATGTTTGACATGATGGTGTTAAACGAAGACGGAAAGTGCGCGGGGTATTTTGGGAGACATTAGCAAATGACATAATGTATTGCAATAACTAGAAATATACACATCATACGGACGGGATAACATGGTAGTTCACGTTATACTGGCCGTTGTAGTAGAGTCTAGCGACGCCTTGCCCTTGTATTACGTATAACTTCGGACAATCGACGTTATACCACAATTCTTTCAAGTTCTCTGTGTTGTTTAATATTCATAGTTTAAATAAACTAATAAGAATTTGTAAGTTAATAAAATAATAATTGGTAAGTTTAACTAACATTGACTGTTCTTATTATATTTTAATGTTTTGAGTACCCTCAAGTGCTCTTGATATTTATCTAATACACCATTGTATGGTATTAGAGAATAAAACTTGAACTTGAAGAAAAGACGCATGACGTTGTTAAGAATTGTAGGGCCTACGTAATTGTTGGCGTGGCGTTGCGGACCATTGTATGTAATAGGCAAAAAGGATAATTCGATTGTTCATAGACAGGGTAATAGCTGGGTGAATTTCGACAAAGAAAAACTGAGACGAACCGACCGTGATGTCGTAGATGACCCGACATTGGTGTCGTAGATAACCCGACCGTGGTGTCGTAGATGACCCGACCGTGGGTCGTATATGACTCGACCGTGGTGTCGTAGATGACCAGCCGTGATGTCGTAGATGACCCGACCGTGGTGTCGTATATGACCCGACCGTGGGTCGTAGATGACCCGACCGTGGGTTGTAGATAAACCCTGACAGTTTGACGCCCGAGATGCAAAGTGTCTAGGACAGTGGTTTTCAAACTTCTTTGCACCATGACCCCTTTTTCACAGATTGTCTTCATGACGACCCCCCATGCATACTGATTCCAAAACAACTACTATTTACTTTACAACCAAAGGTAGAAGAAGAATACGCCTTTATTTGAATCATACTTTTACATATGTTGCACAAAGAAATGTTAATTTTTATCAGTTCAATGATATGACTGATGCTGCAAAACACCGACAAGCTTCTTGATTCTGGGTTATTTGAAATCATATTTTAGTGATGTTGCACAAAGAAATGTCAGTTTTAATCAGTTCAATGAAATGGGTGATGCTGCGTAACATCAACAAGCTTCTTGGTTCTGGGTATTGCTACTGCGACAGCACATCAGAGGTCATGTTCCATCTGCAGCCTATTTCGAAATTCCGTTTTGATGCGTAAGATCGGAGAACGCAGCCTCACAATGGTAGGTTGAGGCGAATTGTAGGTCCGAGATTTATGACTCGATATTTCTGGGAAGCATCTTGTGAACTCTAGTTCCAAGGCTGCCAGATGCCAAATGATCAAAGTCTGCGTCGCGCCATCGCATTCCTCAGTAACTTCTGATACTGTTTCCAGCACAGCAAAGTTACCCAATTTAATTTTGCGCCTCCAATTTTTCAACTTGTGAACGAAGGCTTTTATCTGCTCAACAAAATCGATGATCAAGCTTTCTTTCCCTTCGAGTTAAGCACTCAGAGAGTTCAACTGTCTGACAATGTCCACGGGGTAGGCCAGTTGTGATACCCAGTCATCCTCTGTTCAAGCTAAGAGCGGATCCATTTTGTTTTGGATACTTTGTAGCTTGATTTCTTCTCCGAGTGCGAAAAACACGTTAGACAACATTGCCTGTGGACAGCATGTTCAGGATGCTTTGACTGCAATTGTGATTTAATTAAGCTTGCTAGGCTGCAGCGCTTCAGTTGCCAGGACTTTGTAGAAAATCACACATTGGTGTTTTACAACTCCTCTCTCATTCATGCTTGTGAAACCGAAATTCAGGTAGCTGTCCAGATAGGTGCGTTTCTTGCTAGACGCCATGCTGTCTTGACTACACCTACTAAAATTGGAAATAAAATATATATTTTTTTAGTATACTTGGAACGTAGCACAACAATTTATAAACAAGAGCATCTCCATAGGTGTCAGATCGCCTTAAAATAGCATTACCACCCAAAAATTATTAACTAAGCAATTCTATTCCACAATTCTATATTTACAATGGTTATTTTACATTTTATTTTTAAAACAAATCGTTCTATTGTATTTTTATTTATCTACATTTACTGCATGTGTATGCAGACGGGGTTTTAAATTGAAATAAATGTACAGAACAAGCTGGATAATTCGAAGTGCCCGGGACCATCAAAAACCCTTTGAGTTATTAGGAGTTCGATTTATCAGAAGCTCTGGATAAAGAAGGCTTCGGGTCGGGATCTGACGAGAACTTCGAATTATCCAGCTTTTCGAATTAACCGACTTTGAATTAAGTGGAGTGCCGTCCGTGCACTGTATAATAATCCAGATAAACGTATTTTCGTTTCAATCCGCCAGGTGGCACTAGTGATAAAGACAGTTTCCAGAATTCTCGTAATTCGGCAGTTATGCCAGCTAGGTAGGCCTACCAGCAACCACTAGTAATACTCGTGTGAAATTCGCGAAAATGAAATATATTTCATCTTTTTATATAGAAAAACACACCCAATCCCCATAACCCTCAATTTCGACCAAGTCCGGTGGTAGATCCTGAAATGTTGTTGTGTTCGGGCAAAACGGCCCCTGGAAGTAAGACGCCACCCCCACCACGTACGCAAAATATAAAACTCTGAACGTCCCAAAATCTGGTGCAAAATGAAGCTAATTATCTTCTATCTGATACACATCCCGAGAGCTCAGCAACACGAGACAGGCGTAAACAAATCAGTGTGTTTTAAAAGTTTTATACGCACTATTATATGTAATATAGTATAATATTTTGCCAGTAGTAAAGGGCTGAAACTCACAATATATAACGTTGTGAATCATTTATTTAATTGGTGACATGATAATATTATTAATCAGTTGACAGGTCAAACAATGCAAAATGGGCAATTGTATGTTGTGATTTGTATACATCGTGTTGTGTTGTGTGTGTGGGGCCAGACAGTCCCTACGTCTCAGCCCACACACATATGGTTACAATGTATCAAATGTATTACACATGCCCAATCATGTTTATTATATTTAATATAATATGAACATTGCATGATTTACGTTCTGTTAGCCTGTTGGCTGTAATTATGATGGAATATTACTAAACCAATATTACATTATGTATGGATTGCAAGGTATATATTATATGTTAGCTCTTATTTAAATGTTACAACCATAACGGCCTGATATATTACTATTATGCCATCTGTGTGTATATATATATATATATATATATATATATATATATATGTATATGTATATGTATATGTATATGTATATGTATATGTATATGTATATGTATATGTATATGTATATGTATATATGTATATATGTATATATGTATATATATATATATATATATATATATATATATATATATATATATATATATATATATATATATATATATATATATATATATATATGTGAAAATAGTTTTCCAATTGGTAACACAGAACAGACATATCCGTCCATAATGTGAACACATTAAATACAAACTAGTTTAATGATGTACAATTTGAAAGTTTTCCTTGGGGGGCCGCTGCCCCAGGTTACCCTACATGAAATATTAACTTTATTCATTTATTCAGCGCTAGCAGCTTCTAAAATTTCACACAACACACGTTATCAACACTCTTTAAGGGAATTAATCCTATTGTAGTACATTGTTGGTGCCTCAGTATGGAGTGGGTTAATCTGGTACATAATTTGACGCTTTGAGTTCTTATTGGTTCATAGTTTAACACGTACCCGGTGACTAAACACGATTTCTGATAGGTTCATAATTTGACGCGTAACTAAAACGTCCATTGGCCTGCAAAAAGGCAATCGTTAGAATGGGGGGCGTCACGCGAACGGGAGCGAGTTGGATCTGGTGTCGCCACCTACCAACAAACGTGGGGCGCGGTGGTCGAGTGGTAGAGCGGTAGAGCGTCGGACTTTCGGTCGAGGGGATCGGGGTTCAAAACCTGGGCAATTTCGTTCACCCCACTTTGCCCGTGTTTTTCGGAAGAGACACTAAAACCCGTTGGTCCCTGCATACCTGCATGGTGTCTATGCCTGGGGAAGTAAAAAGATCCCACACAGGGGGTAAATATATGTAACATATGCCGTGGACTCAAAGAGTGGTGGTCTCTATCTCTAACCCACCGATTCCCGGCGCGTGAGAGGCACCGAGCAGGACTTACAACGCTCTCAAGAAGCCCAGTCCTTGACAGGAAGAAGAACTGGCTAATAATATCACTGATGTTTACTACAAAATAACCAATGTAAATTTACAAGTAAATGAAAACTTTTAAAAAATGGCAAGTACACGTTTTGGTAGATGTTGATTATCAGCAGCGGATCCGAGAGGGGGTTCTTATGCAAGCAGCCATGCAGCTAATATTAACCCTTCTGTAAGTAGAACGACACGCCCCCCCCCCCGTTCGTAAGTAGAACGACATATGACTTACGACTGACTGAGACCCCCCCCCCGCCAACAAGCCCAGATCCGTCCCTGATTATAGACGTGCTGTACAGGGCATTATTTTACACTTTGACAACAATGTATAATGAAGGCGGTGTGGCTGGAAGTGGGAGGTGGGATGTACTGGTCCTAAACATTGATGGATGGTGTGAGGTTGATCTCAAACACATGTAGGACGTGGACTCTCAAAAATGGCGGGAGGTGCGAGATTGGCCCCATAAACAGCTAGGTGGGAGATGGGAAGTTGGCCCCCAAAAACAGGTGGGAGTTGGGAGGCTAACAGTTGAGACCCCTGCCACGCCCCTCTATAATACATAAATCACTCACACGTATCAAAATATCATAATGTGTGCATAATATATATAATTCTAAATATTCGTGACGTCGACAAATCTGACATAATTACGGGACATTTTCGTCGGCGTCTTTTACACCCAGCGTTTACATAAACAGCCGCAGTATGTCTGTCTGGAAGGTATGCGACATAAATAGAGTGACCGGTTTCACGTTACAGGGATATGCAAAACTTATCAACTCAACAACCAATCAACAATTGCCGTCACATCTAAATTGAGATTCGACCAGCTGGGCTCCGAGCTGGGAGTAGCCGCCGAACGATTGAGGCTCCCTACGGTCACCGTAAAACACCACGCCGAAATAACGTTCGCGGGGTGGGTACATACATATATAATGTGTTCACTCGGATCCTTTCTCATGGTGACTTTTCATGAATGTACACAACGCATCATCGCAGTTTATAATTGGTAATTAATCGGTAGCGTACACACGCACAGCATTTTACCAGCCGATAAATTTTATCACCGACGTGTAGACCCTCATCCCGACGCAGAGGGAGCCAGCCCCTTGCGATATCTTTCCTTCCCTTGCGGCGTCTCTCCGTTTCGTGTATGGTGCCGGCTGCTGGCGCTGGCTTTGACCTTGGCAACGGGCATCCTCTGGTAATAGCGTCTTTTCGGAGACATGACGTCTGTCCTGAGATAATTCATTTGCCGTTCGTGTGTCGACGAAATAAGCAGCGTCAGATTTGTTATTAGTGCCGTCGGTCACGTGACCACAATTTTTTTGGCGGTCGACGCCGAGCGAGGTCGCAGTAGTAACTGGAATACTGCATTCGTCTTCCTGGACAAAGTTTCGTGGTAAGTTGTGTAACTTTAGTGTTTATGCATACAATTCCACTTTCCATGTTTGAAGAAATAACTGTTTGTTGCATTAAGCCGTACCTTGAGTGTCATATGATTCGATGGACTAGGTGCTATTTGGATGCGATCAAGACGCCGAATTTGGTTCGCAAGTTGCCGACGCCGATATGATACGCAGGCCATAACTGCGTAAGGCCGCGTCGCGAGCCTACACAAGTCTATTATACAAATATCTGTTTTGAAGTAAATACAACAGATAAATTATACAATTAACCGAATATGTTTGTTTTAATATGAGAAGGTAAAACTGTAGGTATAAAGGTGTATTAGTCTGGCCGAAATTAGTAACGATATTAAAAATGTTACCTAATGTTTTGGATGCTAGTAATACTACTAGTATACTGGTCGGTGTAGTTTTCAACCTACTTAATAGAATATGCCTTTTTAAAAAAAAATCTGGAGACATTTTGTGTGCAAGAGTGCGATATACCAAATCATTAACAGCTACCTCATCTATACAATGCAAACAAATTATTAAAATAGTTGTTTTAAGTGAAAAACTTACAAATATTAAATACCCGAGCCATCTCACGCAAGACAAGGAAACCGGCGGAATTCAACCTATATCTATGGCAAGCCGTACAGACAATCTTTTTATTTTACCACTTTGTTCCAATTATTTAAACTTTTTATAACAATCAGGCTTGTCATAGCACTTTATAAAACACATACACATACTTGTATGGAATAATTATAACGTTAATGTAGTACATTTTAATTATTCCTACTTTTTTGACAAGACTGGCTTGCCATACATCTACCACCAAAGGGCGATTATTGTCACATGGCCAAGAACGAGACACGTGTCAGCAGACACTCAATAATAATGTCTGGTAAGCATGCAAAGTCGGTGTTTTTTATCAAAGTATGAATATCATAAAAGTGTTGCGTGTTATATTATATATCAAAATATATTTTGCTCTGCATCGTTATTGTCGTAAACAGACGCAGTGACGTTTCTAATGCGATATCATGCGTGATTTGATTTCAGTGGGTTGAAAACAGGAGTGGCTTGAAAACTGCACCAGTAACTATAATGTGTTCTTTGCATCAATTCTTTATGTTTCAGGTTCAAAACGGACGTATATTTGAAAAAAATATTGTGTTTTTGCACACTTAGTGCCCAAAACAATGCTATACTGGCAGTATCCTGTATTGTTAATATGGCGATCATCCGAAATGTGCTGAAACAATATCACGGTGGCATCAGAACCGGAAAGGCGATTTCACTGACAAATATCTTGTACTGCAGTAAAAGAAAAGACAAAAAAAGAAGAAAAAGTGCAATTTAATGTTATGAGAAACTCTAAAAATCAACAATTTAATGTTAAAAAAACCCCCAAAAAATAAATCGAACCACAAGTGTTTGTTGCTAGGGTTGGGCTAAATTACAATGGTCCATTAAAGTTACAAATAGAAACATTATCATAACAGTTCAATTACAGCATTCTAAAATTAATTAATTACATTGTAATTGTAATTAATTATAAACTGTGTAATTATAATTGAACTCAAGTTACCGAACTCTGTTTCCTGTTGTGATAACTGACACGAAGTAACGTTAGTGAAGGAACAGTGTAGAATATATATCAGACAGTACTCATTCTCACAGAGGACAATACATGAATGGAACAAACTATCTACAGATTGTGTAAATGATGCTAACATCATGAATATGTTTAAAAACAATAAGCAAATATCTCAGAAGGGTGGGTTACCCATAGATAAACCAATGGCTTTCTCTTGATAAACCAATGGCTTCCTTGTCCACTTGCCATCTGTTTTTTTTTTTACTTTGGAAGGCAATCTTGTTAATTATTGTCTTGTTACATCTTGTTAAGCCATGGTTGATGTGTGCCTTCAGCGCCTGCTGTCAGTCCGAGCGCTACACAAAATGACTGATTCGGAGGAAGTGGCTGTGGTGGGCGCAACCCAACATTTCGAGTGCCAGGTGATTGGCTACCCACTGCCAACTGTCACCTGGTACAAAGATGACACGGAGATCACACGTAATCCACGGTACAACATCGCGTTTGATGAAGACCACGGAGTCATCACTCTCGTGATAAGGAATGTAACAGCCGTGGATGAGGGCTCGTATCTGTGCCGTGCGGAGAACTCGGAAGGTGTGGCATCCACAGCGTCTTACCTGGTGGTTAAAGGTAAGTCTGGTTGTCAAAGGAATGTCTCCATACATGTTTGAAAGGCATGCCTGTTAAATGATAAAATGTATGTTTTTAATAGCTAGTGAATGTGTCATACCCAGGGGTGAGATTTAGCGGTCGCCCGGTTGCCAGTTGCGCCCATACATGTTTGAAAGGCATGCCTGTTAAGGGTAAAATGTATGTTTTTAATAGCTAGTGAATATATCATACCCAGGTGTGAGATTTAGCGATCGCCCGGTTGCCAATGGCGCCCAAAAATAGCTTCGGGCGACTTAAATTTTTGACTTCAGTAGCCCGCATGGTAACTCAAAATATTTACGGAGCTGCAATATTTTAGACCCAGCAAAAATAAACGGAATGTTAATAAACATCTCAAAAGTGTTGTCCTGGCTATATGTTAACCATAAATCGTGTGTTTGTGACACGTTTGACATTGCAAGAAATGTTGCCAAACCGTAGCCGAAGCGATATCAGTATGGAAAATTCATTGTATTTTTAATCAACCACATCGATGCTCAACATGTAACTGAATAGTCATTCTACATTGAAATAATAACCGGTCATGTTAATAGTCTTAGTGCCGCGTGGTGCTATATATACTAGCAAAAATGCATGTCCCAAGGACCGGATTATGTGGTAGTTTATATGTGACATTCATGATAGCATTGTTTACCAAATGCCTCAGGCTAATATGCTATCAATACGCTTGAATGTATTACCAGAAACAACCGTGTCACGCACGTGATGCAATACTCATTGCATGTTCAAAAAGTGGAATGTCGCATGAATTTAGACCCGTGGGGCATGGATACTTGTGTTGGTTGTAGAATAGTAGAATACCTGCTTTCTACTGTCTTTTTATTGTGTGTTGGCCCTCGGTCTGGGACCTCAGGCCAAGGTCGCGTGAATTTAGACCCATCGACACTTGTGTTGTTTGTAGACTAGTAGAATATCTTTTTATTGTGTATTGGCCCTCGGTCAGCGACCTCAGGCCAATACGTGGGTGGGTGCTTTCTACCATAATTAATATAAACTGCTCAGATGGCGCTACATACTCTCAAACGGTTTACCTACCGAAGTATTCGCCGCAGCGCGTGTGGTTTCTGCGATTGTTGGAAGTTAACGTTTTATGCAGCAAACATTTGATTACCATAAAAACCACTTGATATATGGGGTATTTAAAAAAAATAAAGGCGTTACGTTTCATTCGTGGGGGTCGTAGATTAATCCATGAAAGTTTGGCGCCCGAAGTGCAAGCCGTCTAGGAGGAAAATGTGAACATAACCACATATAAACATACATACATAAAAACATACGCTATCTCAATTATACTTAGATATAATTATCTCCATTGTGTGTGGAGCGCTTCTGGTGAATTAATCGGGAACCTGGTTAAAATTTCTCTAGGCTATGGTAAAATCAGGTCCTGAAAAAAATCAGCAAAACTGTTCTGTTCACAGGACCTGATGTCCTGTGACGCTTGGAGACTTTTCATGTAGACTGTTGGTGTAACATGTTATGAAAGAAAAACAACCTGTGTATACTGTATTTTATTCAGTATTATGTATCACATTCTATTGATCCTGCCTTGAAAATAAATGTTTCAAAACTGTTTGTTTGTGATGTTTTTTATTTGTCGTTGATGTCGTTCATACATTCTATCTTCAAAGTATTTGCTTTCTATCATCAAAGTATTGATTAGCAAGTGGGCTACCTAAGAAGCTGTCGGGCTACTTCCCTTTGCAAGGTTGGTTCTTCCATGACTTGCTAAATCTCACTCCTGCATACCTAATATTTAGTGAAAGGTAACACTTGATGGCTCAGTGGTTAGAACATCGCACTCTCAATCAAGAGAATCAGAATTTCAATTCTCTGCAGACCTCGACATTAACACTGGTCTGCTGGCCTGATGCCCTTTTTGGAGCTGTTGGAACAGTTTTCATATTTCACTGGCCCGGTGGGCCACCATAGTTTCAGATCGTGTTTATTCAAACAGCCACAGGTCACTTTTCCTTGCCATCCACCCTGGCACTACAATTCAAGTTTAAACACAAGATTTTTTCTTCATATCATCTGATTTTGTGTTGTTGCTTCGTATAGTTGCCATCTTGTTTTGATATGTATGAGCTTCACAAAAAGTCTGCATGGCGTCGCTACTAGCGACAACGTGCGGACATCACACATATGGAGTCGGTGTGTGATGTCAGTCTGGCCAAATGAACATCAACAAACTTGCCATTCCATAGCAACACATAACATCTGCGTACATTAAAAGCTTATATGTTGCAGTGGGGCAAAAAACAATGAATTTGGGTGTGAAAATCAGTTCCATTATTTGAAACACTATTAAAACACTGCAGCATAATATTATATAGATTTTACATAATAGCTAGTGTATGCTGAGAGGCACTTTGTGCACTGTGCTACGACAAAATCGCAAAGGGCAAGCCAATACAAAGGCAAGACAGCTCTCTTCTAACGTTAGATCGATGCAGTTTTTAAAAATTCCATATATCAAGATATTTTGGCAGTAAAATCGTGTTCCAAAGACAAAGTAGGCTGTTGGTCCATCTTCCAAGCCTAGGCTAGGCTAGAATCGATAACTGTGTCTACTAACTTGTACAAACTAAACATGGAATTGAAAAACAGTTTGATAAATAAATATGCATGGTACTACAAAAATAGCACTGTTGTAAATACATTTACATTTATGTTGTTTTTGAGGTTTTTGATCCCGGGCATTTGTTCACCGTGGCGTGAATCCGAAGGCTTCGGCCAATAAATCAGACCTGGTTTGACACAACTTACTATCGCTACCAACTTCGTTTTTGTGACTGTGACTGCATTGTTGACTCGTACATGTACAAAATGACTTGAACTGATAAATTTATGCCAGTTGCACCGCTCGACATTTTGCGTGATCTAAATCTTGCTAAAAGTTAATTGCGTTTGTTTGGCCAAAATGATGTCATGCGACCTGACATCAGCTGGCAAAAATCCACAAACTGGTTTCAGAAAGTGCCTTCGGGAATTTAGGTATATCCCCCGTTTTATGACTAAATTCATGTAACGTTTTACAATTTTATGACTGAATATGAATTAGGTTAAATGTATCCGACCTTTGCATATGATCTTTAAGGGAAGAATTAATTTATTTATTAAATTGTTTGAGATCTCGGTGTTTGCCACTATTTGGACACTGTCCTGTTCCACGGGTCACATTCTCCTCTGTTCACTGCCTTATCTACGTAGTTCTGACTCAGACCATGTGGTCTGCCAAGATGATGTGAAATATGTCGTGCAGATAACTGACATCACCTCAATGAGTACAAGTGGCCACTTTCTAAATGGATTCCATGCAGACGTGTACCAATGTCCGAGTCTTACTTCCTGTTCACTATACATAATACTTCCAAACTTTCAGTGAATTTAGCACAATCTCCACCTTCAGTGCACCCAGAATAGTTGTTTGCAGGTGGTAGCATTCACCTGGCTTGCATGCAGTGTTAATGAGTACAGAACTGAGAGTCTCCAAAAACAGATGTATTCTTTGGTGCTGTGCACATGTAGCACTCTATTAATAATACTTACATTTGCACATTAGTACAAGCATGTGCATTGGTCACAATTATGTTATTAAATAATTTTTTTTTTACATAGTTTCCTACTGGATATTGTAAATGTATGTTAAATATATAAGTGCCTGTAAAAAGTAAAGGTTTTAATTTTTTTATTAATCATAAAACCAATAATCTGATATTATCTGTAAATTATGGAAAGTGTGATGTCAGCTGATACAAGAACATGGACTCCTTCCATGTCCTTGCAGTAGTCTACTTATATTTTAAGATGAACATAAGATGTTGTGGCAGATTATGACTCAACTTCACCTGTGGCCTATGTACATGATAAACATTTCTCAAATTTCTGTATGCACATAGAGGTTTAATTGACTAGGCTGTCTAAACTAGATACGAAACATCAACATCCGTTCAAGGTTGGGATGAAAAAACGGTAAATGAGAAACTATAGAAGCATAAACTTAAAACCGTGTTGGCTCAGTTTCCAAAGATGGAGATTATCTCAAAGATTCAAGTCTGGTAATCACATTGCCTACAGGAATACATAAGAAGTGTGGCAGCAGTATGATATATTAACACTTAGTGGCATAACTGAGAGACCACAATTAGTTTTGGTGAAGATAACCTGCTGCTGGTTGTTGGCTGCTGCTGATTGCTAGCTGTTGCTGGTTTCTAGCTGCTGCCAGTTGCTAGCTTTTGCTGGTTGCTAGCTGCTGCCGGTTGCTAGCTGCTGTCAGTTGCTAGCTGCTGCTGGTTGCTAGCTCCAGCCAGTTGCTAGCTGCTGCTGGTTGCTAGCTTCTGCTGGTTGCTAGCTGCTGCCTGTTGCTAGCTTCTGCTGGTTGCTAGCTGCTGCTGGTTGCTAGCTGCTGTTGATTGCTGGCTTTTGCTGGTTGTTAGCTGTTGCTGGTTGATGGCTGCAGCTAGTTTCTAGCTTCTGCTGGTTGCTAACTGTTGCAGGGTGCTTGTTGCAAGCTGCTGCTGGTTGCTGGTTACTGCTGGTTGCTAGCTGCTTGCTGCTAGTTGCTAGCAGCCATACAGCTCTAGTTAGCCAAATAGCATGTCTGATTGACTCTTACAGGCCTTCTAACTGCTGGTTGTGTTTACTGCCTCCTGCTGCTGAACACCTTCACAAGATGTCTTAATTGGCCCAGCTTACTAGAAACTGCCTTGGTGCTAGCAGTTGTAAACAACATACTGTGCAGTATTGATTAGTAGGTTTTATTACCGTAGGTAATGAGAGATAAATCTTAATGTTTTACAGTAAATGACAGGTAAATCAGCTTGAAAACAACTACTAAGCTAGTGTGTAAACCTAAGGAATACCAACTCGTGCTTCAGAGCTACTGGGGAATAGATTTTGTAGTTTCACAAAACTGCTTCATTAGTTAACATTTACCAGTTCCAAATGAAACTTCTCAGTTTAAGCCTGTTATTATGATACATTGCACATAATTCCACGCGTCTGACAAATACGCTTGTCATGGAATCTGGATACAATATAGCTGTGTCAAATTGTTAAAAATCCAGAAATATCTGTGGCTATTATCCATGGAAACCAGACATAGCCCCCTTGGACATAACCCACTCCAGGCAAAACCCCTAGGACAAACTCCTCTGGACAAAGCCCCCCCACTTTTAATATAAATATGAACAAACACTTCTAAATTGTGTCTGGGATGGACAATACCTGGCATGTGGCATAAATGTGCAACATACAGAAAACGGCAAAAAAGAAACAGTGGTGGCTAAAAAAAATTCACACAGTTTATTTCTACCTAATACATTGTTTATATAAATTTATAGGAAATGAAAACTGTGTTGGGAAGCCACTGACCTAGTCTTGTCTGGAAAAGACTTCATTACTAAATGGTTTAAATGACTGGCATCATGACAAGACAGATTGAACAGAGTTAACACTTGCATGAATTACCTGGCAAAGTTCACCAGAAAGAGATTACAAACACCAATAACAAAATTAAAGGGAAATTAAGCATTTTGTTATCATACACAAAGATTAGTAGAGAAAACCCATTGGGAAAAGCCCAGCAATAAAAGTTGTTTTGTATAATGAACCAGTTAAAAAAGGAATGATTAGCATAACGGGTAATCCATTTTCATTTCACCATACATTTTTTTCGTATTTATTAAAGAGAATGGGTTTTGTCCAGAGGGTTTTTTGTCTCGAGGCTGTTTGGCCAGAGGGGATAATGTCCTGGATTCACAATTTCATTATCCATAGGGTATTGCTAGTGGGTATGGCTGTATTTATGAACAAGAAATGCACTTGTCTGTAGTCTATGGTCTGTATGTGTAACTACATGGGACATAACTGACATGGGGCTTTGGATATGTGTCAGTTGTTATGGTGTACTTGTAACTCTTAAGGCGAGACACGCGTGTCAAAATCACGAATTTTCATAAAATAAATAAAAATGAGATACCGTCATATTGTGGATGTTTTGTATGTTTACTATGAATAAAGTTCACTTTTATTACAATAACGTGTCTAAGCAACGTTTATTCATGTATAAAATGTACCTGTCATAATTTAAAATCCCACTTGCGATCAAACGACGACGAAACATTTGAAAATAGTCGAACTTCACACCCTGACAACATGTCGGTAAATCCATCGTTCACCATTTTGTTTGGTATAAAAATAAACTACTGTATGTCGTTTATCTGTCAGTCTTGATCACAGTCCCGCCCCTTTCACCATATTCGGCGTAGAGAGTAATTTATGCATGCCGAGTATTGGATTATTTGGCACAGAGGACCTGCGTACGTCATCATCAGGAAGCTCAGTTGCACTTTGCGGCCGGACGTTGCCTTATAAGGAGTGCACTGGAGATTTATCATAACCACAATGCAACGTGTTGCTACTTCCAAATGTAAACAAATACGAAGATGCGCGTGCCGTCAAAATTGTAGTTATGTTGGCGAGTGTCTACCATAAAATGACTTTGCAAATTCCCAAGCGTATGAAATTTCATACAAACCACAGGTTAGGTAAAGGAATATGTAAGAAGGCGAAACACCTGCAAATGGCACGTAAAAAGTGGTATTTGGCGGCGAGAATATCAGCAGAACAACTGGCAGGAGCTTCGCTGGGGGACGGGGACGCGGACGCTGCCGATGCTGGCAGGCATGATACAGCTGCTAGAATATTCGCTGATACTGCAATCTCACGAAGTAGTAAAAAGTTACAAATTATGAAAACTACTGATGTTCGAAGAGCTGAAGAACAGGGAGAACTTATGCATGTTTCCCATACAACGGATTGTAGAAATGGTAAGTGCATTTAGTGATTTATCGAATATAAATGATAAGTGCATTTACTGACTTTAGTAAATAAATCATCAATGCATTTACCGAGTTTAGTAAATAAGTTATAAGTGCATTTACCGACGTTAGTAAATTAATTAGAAGCACATTTATTAAATTTAGTTAATAAATTAATTCCAATATATAGAACTTATGCATGTTTTTTCATACCACGGATTTTGGAAATAGTAAGTGCAAATCAAGGTATTTACTGACTTAAATAAATAAGTTTATAAGGGCATTAACTTACTTTATTTAATCAATTATAAGCACTTTTACTGACTTTAGTAAAATAAATTACTTGGTTATTATTGGTTACTTTAATGTTAGAAATACTGTATGCTTTGACCATGTATGATTTGGTTATCTCATCAGTCATGTATGAATAATATTTTGCTACATAAGTTACTGTTACTTGACTTAAATTTATTCAGACAAGGCAAAGGACATGATTGGTTAACCGTGTGCATATGGATACATAGAATAATACACCGGGTTAATCAGTGTCAGTGAAGCATTGGAAACAGTTGCATGTTGCACTATTATAATGTACATTTTCTAGGAGCATTATTCAATAAATATACTTATGTAGAATTGGTGTATAGCCCCATTTTTATAACAACATATACACTTTAATTCTTATTGAATACTATTTTTTTTCAGCTTCGTCTGAATCGTCTCCACACTGCTGTATAGCTGATATACACTCAGTCAACACGCTGCTGGAGAAAGTCACGTGTCCCCAATGCCAAGGCAGCGCGTATTCTTCACAGCATATTCAATCCAACAAGCATTCACCATTTACCATCAGTGATACCATGGTGCTGTTCTTCAGTCGTTTGGGACTGGAGCACACAGCTGTCAAGGAATTTTGTGGCATCCTTGGAATACCTGCAATGCACCTGAAGACCTTCCAAGAGAAACAGAAGAAGATCATCACCAAAGAGAACGAGGCAACAGATGATGACCTACGGAAGAGTGCTGCCATTGTGCGTGACATGAACCTGGTTCTGGACCCGGAGTTCCCTGTGACAGAACCTGTCAGTTTCGATGGAACTTGGCAGAAGCGGGGCAACACTTTGATGCATGGTGTCGCCGCAATGATTGAGGATGTGACAGGCTTGGTGGTGGACTATGTGTTGTTGTCCACCTACTGTCACAGCTGCAGCCTCAAACGCAACCAGTTTGGTGAGGATGCAGCTGCCTTCAACAACTGGTACATGGACCACGCAGACGACTGCTCCATCAACTATCACGCTAGCTCCAATGCGATAGTAGTAGAGGCAGCGAAGTGACTCTGGGGTCGTTCTGTTGCCACCATGAGCTTGATGTACACTGGATTCTTGGGTGACGGTGATTTCAAGGCATACCAGGCAGTTGTCACCATGGCACCCTATGGCCCCAACATCATCATATAAAAAGAAGAATGTGTCAACCACGCCCACAAGCGAATGGGGACGGCCCTTCTGAAGCTGGCGAAAGAACAGAAGCTTGGTGGACGTGGTCATGGTCGCCTCACTAAGGAGAAGGCCACAAGGCTGCAGCATTACTACCGCGATAACATCACCCAGAATGTCAAACGTGATATTGACAGCTTGCAGACCAGAGTGTGGGCAACTCTGTTCCATTGCATGAGCACCAACGAACAACCCCACCACTCCCAGTGCCCTCAAGGTGAAGACTCCTGGTGCTTCTACAAGCGTGTGATCGCCAAGGGTGAGGAACTGCCTTCTCACAATGACAACATCAAACACCCCCTTGCGTATGAGGTTGCTGAGGCTATGGTGCCAGTGTACCTCCACATGAGCGATCCCAATCTCCTGAAGAGATTGCTGAAGGGGAAAACCCAAAACAGCAATGAGTGCCTTCACTCTGTGATTTGGAGCCGCTGCACCAAGACAGTGTTTGTTGGCCATCACAAACTATGTGGCACCATAGCCTCAGCAGTGGGGGGCTTCAACGAAGGGGCTGTCCACCTCACCAGGGTGATGGATCTCCTTGCCATTGAGACAAATGAGGTTACACAAGCGTTTGTTGAGAACCGGGACCGGCTGCGTGTGATGAAGGCAGAGCGAGCATGGGTGGTGAGTGCGAAAGCCACAAGGAAGAGGAAGGGGGAGGATCGCAAGCGCAAACGTTCCCATGAAGAGGAAGAGGAGGGCCCTTCATACGTGGCTGGAGGCTTTGCTTGGGTTGTGATAACCAGTGTTAGTTAGTCAGTTATAATTTCAATGTTATTCCGATGAACTGAATGTCAGATGTGCATCACCGTGTGAACTGCTGGTTCAATATGAATATAAGTCATACGTGTTGTAATACAGCACATTGTATATATGTTCTAGAATGCATCAGTGGTGTTATCAAGCACATAGAGACTATGTATTATATACATATAATGTAGCATACAGTATCTACAAGTGTAATCATCCATGGTGGACTATTGAACCAAACGTGGAACATGCCTCTCTTCACCGTGTGAACAGCTGGAGCATAATAAACACAAGGCATACATGTTATAATACAGTAGTCAGTACACTGTATATATGTTCTACAATGCATCAGTGGTGTTACCAAGCACATAGAGCTGTATTATATACTTATAGTGTAGTATACAGTAGTATACAGTATCTACTTGCTGAATCATCCTTCTAACCATTATGTAATCTTTGACAGCCGTTTGCCAAAAATGGTAATAATGAAGTTATACCAATGAAGTTTTGATGGATGTGCTCCTTATTATCTTCTCTATGCAACTACGAAGATGTATTTTTTATGTATAGTTTTAGTGTGATGTTAGTAGTTTTGCATAATTAAAATATTTGAAAAAAAACTTATTTTTTTGTAGTGTCAGACCTTAAACTTGTCCAAAGAGCAACTTTTTGTGAATATTTTAGTTGTGCGCGGTCATGTGTTCCAAAGTCACATGAGATCCAGTCAATATATCCCGAGTGTAGGACATAACCCCACATGGAAAAAACCCTCACACACATAAGCCCTCATGGACGTAACCCCTCATGGACAACACCCTTCATGAACAAAATCCCTCACAGACCAAACCCATCACCTTTTTAGAGATTTGGGAATCATCTAGGACAGACCCCATTGCATTTGGATTAGATTTAATCTTTATGTGTGAACATTACTAATGTACTTTTATGAGTTATTTGTGAGACACAATGTCAGAACATTTTGTGAGTAGATTTGAGTTAATGCTTGAGACTGTTTGCAAACTAATTAGGATTTCAAATGGCTTTTTGAACTTCGCTGATTGCATTTCATGGATGTTCTTAGCATGTATATCTAAGTTCATATACTGGTTTTAGATATAGCAAGTTTGCAGATCATATTATACACAACTATATAGATCTTTATTAGTTCTATTCAATACACGTGCAGTGTCAATACTCTTGACTGCTGAATAAACGTCACTATATGCGTATTTATTTGATGAAAAATGCTACTCTATACACACCTCATTTGGCACTATACTATTATTAGATTTAAAACATTTGTGCCAGCCTACATTTTTCGATAATCTTGGCAAATCATGCAGGGCATGATTTTTGTAGGAAAGCATCGCTCTCACTGCCTATTGCTCGTGCTAATCAATCATCCACAGAGTGGTTTACCGCTCTCGCTAAAATCACTTACTCCCAACTGGAGCCACATGTGTCTTCCTTGATGGCTAAGTTTTCATCCTTTTGAACGACAGTTGTGAATTTAGCGGGATCCCGTGCTTCCAGATCCTAGATTTTGATCCCGAAACGTTAGACCGTTAGATTTTCATGATTAGATGAATCCTGAGTTCTCGGGAGCCCAATATGGTATATTATTAGTTAAAACTCCATTATCACTGTGTAAACTGACTGTAAATGGCTGCCGTGCACAGCGCCACAAACCGATCGCAGTTTCCCCTGAAACGAGCTTGGCCTTGAGTATTCAATTCAATAAAACTTTAATGTCCATTTAAAAATGGACAATTCCCTGGTTTTTCTTAGATATAAAACACGGCTACTTTATCTGCAGCGACGCGAATACGCACGAAGTTTATGCATATTCGGCAGAAAAAACCCTGAAATACACTGCGATCCGCATGGTTTCAAGGGACGCCTTGGCTTTACGTCGAGTAAAAATGGTGAAACATCTTTTGGCGCTAAAAAAGACAAATATACTAGTGCCTTTTTTGCACTATGCTATTATTTATTTGAACAATTTGCCACCCTGTTCTGTTATTCGGCACTATAGTATGTTTAAATTTGACCGATTTGCCGCCCTATACTGTTATTTGGCCTATACGTTTATTTGGCACTCGAGAGTATGTATTTGACTGAATCATTTAAAATAAACAAATTGCAGAAAAAAATTATGTTGTTACACTACTATTGAAGTCAAAATAATAATGACTATGAGGGGTTTTGTCTGTGAGGGGCAGTTATGTCCATGAGGGGTTATTTCCTTAAGGGCTATGTCCTTGAGGGGTTATGTCCGTGAGGGGTTATGTCCATACCCTATATATCCCAGCTTGCACAGCGAGCTCCTGTTTAGCATGTGCTTCAAACCAGCGGACGTAGATAATCAAACGGGGTCGTTTGCGGGTCATACGGACTTCTATTACCAGTCTTACAGGTGTGCACCACTCAAGGTTGGCATGTATGGGGTTTGCCAACACTGGACATAGCCAGTGTGGTTTCATTGGAACTGTCTCTGTAGTGAATAGTTCAGAACTATTCAGAGCCTCGGGAAAGAATGCAGAAGCAGGCCCATAGCATCAGTCTGAAAGGGTGACAGATAGCAATGTCTGGAAGCTTGTCGACAACTAGCTGGCTTATCTGTCGCTTGTCTACTGGTTCATATATTATAATGACAGTACTGTTGTGAGGCTATGTGTTGGAAACACAGGATGTGTGGTAGTACAGGTTAATGTGAAAAGCAATTACAGTTTCCTAGAAGAAATCGTGTATAATTATGAATAAAAATATAAACAATTATTTACCATAAGGTGTTAATTAGTAAACATGAAACAGCCGACTACTTGACACCCTGCCTTCAATTCCTGGCTGGTCCTTACATGAAAAGATCAAAGAATTTATTTACTGAAACAGGTTTCAACATTTGATCATTTATTCCAAGGGTTACATAAGTTCAGCCAGTACTGGTTAGGAGACAATCTGATGCACGGAAGCAGGCACTGGGTTTGCACATACTGCCATCCGTAGCAGCCACCTACTGATTGTTGCTGTAAAGTAAATATTATTAAAATAATTTTGAAAATATGTTGTATCCTGTTGTACCTAAGATGCACATTCGTGTTGGATTTGAAGAAAAATCTTACCACCTCTATTTGAAGGTTAGCAGTAGAAAATAAAATTAACAAAACTGTTTAAAAGTCGTAGTAAAGAAGAACCTTTTCACATTATTTGGCAAATACGTAATATTGATGATTATTGTTTTTAATATTGGAAATGTCATGTAGAAATGTAGCAAATACAAATAAACATAACCCAGGAACAAGTAACAAATGGCAGTCAGATTTCCTCACTACAGTTGAGCTGTAGCGGAGGTCTGGGTGTTAGAGATAGTGGAGGAAAGATAATCTCCCCCCAGTTATGTTCTGGTAGAATACATCACAAGCAGCCAGAAGTACTGACTGACTGTAGAAGCCTTACTTCTTTTGAAGTATTTGTCTCAATCTAGAAAAGTACAAACAGGCACCGTATTTGTCTTAATAAGTGTACAGTACATTAAACAAAATTTCAAACCAACAAATTTCATGAAATATGTTCTAATAAACATACACCTAAGTTTGTAGATCAACATGATGTCGACAACTCGCTCGATAACATGCTGCCTTGGACGCACAACTGGCTAATGTCACTTGACGACAATGACTGAAGAAACCACATTGACTTTTATTGTCATTGACGTTGGTCCTAAGTCAGCAACGTAATTCACGTGTGTTTGTCGAAAGAACCGTCCAAAGCAACGACATGCCAATACCTCCCAAATAACGTTAAGTTGGCAGGAAATATAGTAAAATTTCGCTATCAACTAAAAACCCATCTGCTTAAGCTCGCTTATTGTCCATAGCTCCTCAGTGCACCTATCCCATTGTTTACAACTGGAATTGTTAAACCGACTAGAACTGTCTAACCCATTTGTTTTGGTACACTGCTGAGCTTGGGTTTCCTGAAGATTTTAGTGCAACAGAAGTTTTTAACTCTATTGTGTAGATTTATGTTGGAAGTCGGCGATCCTCATTCATATCTGTACAGTGTCATCCAGTCGATTAGTGTAACACAATTTCCTGGGGACCAGAACTTATAAAATAAATGAAGTGTACAACGAGTTTCAGTGGTTAACTTATACGCGGCTAGTTGACGTTTCCATATAATTAAAATTGTCTCAGTCGTCGGAAGTTTCAATTTCAAAGTACATCTACATTGACAAAGTAATAGTGTTATTAACTCTTTTTATCCCAGAGGCCCATCCAAAATAAGCCTCCTAGTTCCCAAGCAAATTTTCGTGAACAATAACCTCATAAAGCCCTGCTGCCACTTGACTTATCTAACTTAGTAGCATTTATACTCCCTGGTGGAACATAGCTAGGCCACTAATGACTCCTTTCTGTTGGACACAGTTTTGGTCTTGCATTTCCAGTTGTTTCCATCTACATCCCGCTTTTGCTATTTCAGTGTTGCTTGTAATGGATGGTGTTGGGATAAGAAGCTGATGGCACCATACTGCCTCAGCAGTGTAGCTTTTTTCATTCTCCCTGACTAACTATTTTCACCATCCCTGCTCCCTACTGCTCCCACTCTCCCACTGAAGTTATCTGCAGCTGTGGATAAGAACATGGCTCCCATGTCTAGGGAAGCTACTTTTAGCTGCCGCTATGTCCACTGTGTTGGCAGCCTGTAGCTCTACCAGGGCTTGACACAATGACCCACACATACTAATATATAGACATCATCATTGTCAGCACTGCATGGTGTCTGACCACCAAGGTGGGGGAGTCGGAATCAGGCCCACCCACATATTTCTCTGGACTAGCATGTCCATCAGGAAACTGGCCTTCCATGTTCTTGCCTCATTAGTTATGCCCATGTCTCTTCCTACTAGAATTGTGGCATTGTCCTCTTTCCATCCATTTCCCACATATATCCTATCATATCTGTACTGTCAGACCCAGTGTGTTTCATTTCAACCAGTTTTTTTTTCCACACATTCTCTGGGTTAATCAGGTTTCTGTTGTGCTTATAAGCCTTCTAGTTCTGTCTGGACCCCCCAATTCACAGAATAATGTGGTATAAAATTATTTTCTGGATTCATGGTACAAGTATATGAATGAAGTGCCAGTGATTTTTTATTCCCAGAAAAAATACATTTGAACAGGGAAATGGGCGTATTTGAGGACTACACCAGCTCTGCTGGTCAGAGGGTTATATTTCTGGCGACTGGCGGGCAGCAGGTGGGCACGTCAGTGTTGGAAGGATCCCCCAAATCAATCTTCTTTTTGGCAATGTGATGGGGAGCATCTCCCACGTTGATTTTCTCTGCAGCATGTCAGTGACATGACATGTCAGGTCAATGTCATAATGACATAACATGTCAGGTCAATGTCACAATGACATAACATGACAATCTACTTGTTGTTTCCACTGACGATGATGATGACTATATATTAGTGTGATGTTATGTAATATGATTTCAGTCATGCACTTTGTCTTACTTATAAGTAATGATGGATTGTGTAATAATATAATGTGACTTTTGATGTAGAAAACTCATCATGATGAAAATAACATTCATGGATTATGATTTACTTAATATGATACTTATGAAGAAAATAGTGGTCTCAAGTATCAATTGGTTATACTCCAACAGCCCAAACTTGGGCTAATGCAGGAGTTTGTGGTGGACTGTGTGCATGCACTGTGGGTAGTACATACAACTAAAAGACTAGTATCTTTAGTGCTGCTGAAAGGATTTTTATCTGATAATTTTACGTATAGGATGTTAGATGAAAATTTTGAATCGGTTGGTAATGTGTATGGATACTGTCGCTGTTTTGCTACATGTACACATAGACAGTATCCATATCCACACGATGGATAAGTTTATGCTGAGCACTGTGTTTTAAAGGCAGTTTAGGTGAGGAGGTGTGGTGAAAGGGAGTTCCATGATAGCTTCTTGAAATGATTTTGGGTGTTTTATACTGGTAATTTTTGGTGGAATCATATTCCTTATGTGAATGGCTCGGGGATAAAATGAAAAGACCATTGCAATTATACGATACCTGGAGGCTACGTAATGTCCATGGGTTCGAGAGCGGGTTAGTAGGCCTGGGGGGGTGATTTCAATAATGTTATTTTATGGAAGGTTGTGGCTTGTTTAATAATACGTCTTCGTTCAAGGGTTGGCCATCCAAGGGCAGTAATTAGATCTGCTGGATTTGTGTTCCGTCTGTAATAATTTTTAACAAATCTGACAGCAGAGTGTTGTACTCTCTCAAGGCTTTTAACTTGTGAAATGGTGTGGGTGACGAGTACTAAAGTTTTGGCTGGATTAGCATGTTGTAGGCTGTTTGTTTAACTTTGGGTTTGCATGGGCCAAGAGTTCGTTTAATCATGCCTAAAACTTTCGAAGATTTTGAAGTTATGTCAGTGACGTGATTTGTCCAGGTTAATTTGGAATCCAATTTTATTCCGAGATATGAGTGTCTGGATACGGTGGATAATGGTTGGCCAAAAAGCAAGTACTTGTGTGGGCTGGGTTTAGTTTTGTTTGTTATTGGAAGGTGGACACATTTAGATACATCAAATTCCATTTGCCATTTGTCTGACCATATTTGGAGTTGGTTTAGGTCATTTGGAGAATTTCGTGGTTGGTTTTGGAAGAAATCTTACGATCTATAATTTTGTCATCTGCAAAAAAGGCGTATAGAAGATTTGATGTTCCCATCTATGTCATTTATATAGAGTAAGAAGAGGACAGGTCCAAGACTGAACCCTGTAGGACACCAGATGTGACATCTGTGATGTCCGACAATACTCCATTAACTGAGACTCTGTTTGTGGTTGGATAAAAAAGATCTGGTCCAATTTTGAGTGTTTACAGTTATTCGTAGGAGGTAAATTTTGATAGAAGACGTAGGTGAGGCACTTTGTCAAAGGCTTTGGCAAAGTCAAGCAGGATTGCGTCAATTTGGGTCTTGTTGTCCATAGCAGTCATCCAGTCGTGGACTGTCTCAATGAGTTGAGATTCACAAGACAGTCCCGACTGGAATCCATCCATGTTGGAAGTGGAGAATGATGTTATGCTTGTGCAGGAGTTTCCACATATTGCTTAGGATGATATGTTCCATTACTTTACAGAGGATGCAGGTTAGTGATATGGGTCTGTAGTTAGCAGGGTCAGATTTGTGGCTGTTTTTGTGTATGGGGGTTACTAATGCTTGTAGCCAGCCATTAGGAAGTTTACCTGTGTTGTATGATTGTTGGAAAATTTGGGTGATGATGGGAGCTATCTGCTTTGCAGTTTCTTTAAGGACTCTGGCTGGGAGTTCATCTGGGCCTGTAGCTTTGTTCTGGTTTAGATTTTCCAGCTGCTTTATTATGCCATCTATGACAATTTCGAGAAGGGGGATGTTGGGATAATTAGAGAGGGCTTTTTGGGGGATGGGGTGCTTTTCTTGGATAAATACAGAGCTAAATTGGTTGTTTAGGGCATTTGCGTTATCACGATCATTTATTATTGGCTGGTCATTTACTCAAAATGTGGGAATGCCAATGTTTTCTCGTTTATTTGCCTTAATAAATGACCAGAATCATTTTGGATTAGTTTTCAGGCTGTCTCAGATGTGGTTGTTAACATAGTCTTTGTAAGATTTTGCTAATGCTTTAGTAGCTAGCTTTTGGTGTTCCTTAAATTTTTCCCAGTCACTGTTTAGTCCAGTTTGCTTTGCCTATTTGTGGCTTTTGTTACGTCTTCTCTGCATTCTAATTAGTTCACGTGTTATCGAGGGGAGGTGGGTTTTAGCTTTGGTGTATCATCTTGGTATATTAATGTTAATTAAGGTAGTCAAACGTTCGCGGAAGAAGGTCCAGTTTATGTCTATATCCTGTGAGTTGGGGTCCATGTCGAAGTACTCACGATTTAGTTTGTTTATGTTGTCTTTGAGTTTGTCCCAGTCTGCTGATTTGTAACTATAAACTTTGTGTGGGGGTTTCTTGTTGCCAACTGGGTTTAAGTTGAAATTGAAGGTCATGGATTCATGATCGCTCATACCAGGTATGGGTGTCGATGATGATAGAGGGATTTGAGGTGAGTATGAGGTCAAGAATATTACCAGAAGCGATAGTTGGGTGGTAGTCTCAAGTCTCAAGTAGTTATACTCCAAACAGCCCAATCTTGAGCTAACGCAGGAGTTTGGACCAACGGCTTTTAGTGTCTCTTCCGAAAGACACGGGCAAAGTGGGGTGAACGAAATTGCCCAAGCTTCGAAACGGCGGAGGTGGAATCGAACCACCGTCCTCTCGATCGACAGGCGGGTGCTCTAACCATTAGACCACCGCTCTCCACAAGAGCGGTAGGAAAGAGTATGTAGCATAGTTTGCATCTAATTTAGTTTCAACTAGAAATATGATGTCTGGGTTATTAGATTGAATAGTTGCCTTTGTTGGGTTGCTTTTTCTATGCTCTTAACACTGTTGGTGTTTATAAAAATTCCTTTAAGTGTTTTTCACTGGGTTTTCTTATGACGTTCGGGGGTTGAGGTGTTTTGAGGGTTTGGGGCGAAAATTAAGCCGGCATTTTGTGATGTATGGAGTGTTGGGGTAATAAGCATAGAGCTGTCAGACCAGGTGTTGGTAGAATTGGATTGCTCATTTCTAGATGGAGAAGTGGTAACATTTAGAATTCCACAACGCAGAGCCAGGAGGCACTTTGGTTAATCAAGGAGTTGTAGGATGATGGGGATATACCAATACAATGTATGTGGTGCCATTGATTACATTCTTCGCAGAGGATAGCCTTGTCTTGGCTTCTGACAGGTTGATGACAACTTCCACAAGGACAAATGGGGCGACCATATGGGCCAGGGTTTGGGTGGATGTCGCCTGAGAGTCCGATCAGTCCGCTGAGGTACAGATATGTAAGAATGTCTGATTTGAATTTGATTTTGGGTGGGAATTTAATTCGGGGTTTCAAAGTTAGGGCATCATATTTTGGTTTAATTTTGAGATTTGATTGAGATACGCGTTGACATGTTCCAATGATCGTTGCTATTAGGAGAATGACAGTGATAATTTGCGTAAGCCCAAGATTCATCTGCGTGGAGTGCGGGACTAGGTGAGGCGAATATTTTCTAAAAGGACATCTGAATTGGAATACATTTTGTAGCATGGTTTTCTGAAAGTTAGATCCAAATGCAAACATGTGGCGACTTGGAGAAAAGTAAGCTTACTAATGAAATGCTTAGCGATAAAATAAAAAGAACTCACCTGGATGGCGCCGGCAGTGGAAGTCCGCCATCTTGGAAATTTTGGTTCATGTGTTGCGATAAAGGGTGTTGTTTTGATTAGTTGCGTTTGTTGTCATTTGGTTTGCCTGGTTCTACGTGATCAGTGGATTATGTTGAATTGTTGTACCAGTTGTGGTCATTCGTTGTGTTGGTGAAATGTGTAGAGCGATGTGACGGACTCGTACCACCCCGACGCATGCGTACCCCGGCGGTCGTGATGGTGATTTATGATGAAAATCAGGTTATGAGCTCAAAATCTTGGATTGGATTGACCAAAGTGTTTGTCATGGTAAATGTATAGCATAACAAGTGTCATCTAAGATTATAGTTATCTTTTCCTGAGACTCCAGCCATGGGTTATTGCAGCCACCTTCACGAGTCAGCTGTTTGCTATCTTTTAACCGTATTTCTTAATTTAACCTGCCTTTCAGTGATGACTCTTCTGAGACATATAAAGTGTGCTACTTTCCATTTCGGTACTGTTTCTGACTGTTGTGGTTATCACTACTTCTCAAATCATGTAGCCTTTCAAAACACAACTCCAACTGTCTTGAATTGAGTAATTTCGGTAGAAGGTGTTTAAGATAAATTAACCATTTCTTCACTCTTGTAGTTGAAATACCATATAACATAACGGCCATTTCTAATATTGACATATCCCCTTAATTTGCTGCCACAATGGCCCTTGAATCTGTATTTGTAACGTTTTGTCTATGATATCAAGTTACACCAGCCATCTGACAAACATGGGCGTGTTTATGATCATTTTGATTGGCCAGTTATCCATTATGGCTTCAAAGGCATAATAAACTACATTAGCGCTGATATTTAGTGGTTTAAAGACATGATTTAGTTGATTTAGTACTGATGTGTACTGGAATCACAGTAACCAGACAATATGTTCCGTGTTCATGGCGAACAAATAAAGCTGTTTTGAAGATTGATGCACACGTGGTCGTTACTATGGAAACATCGTCAGCGTTTCTAAGAAGTCAGGAGGATTTCCAAAAGGACTACTTTTTTTTAGAGAATGGATTGGCAAAATACGATGTTAGTGCGGGGTGATTATTTGTGATGTTGATGTTCATTATTTCCTAGCATGTTATGAAAAAAAAAAAAATCAACTGACACGACAGCTACCCCAGCTTCCTTAATTACAATTACTACCTCTTTACTATTACTAGTTTGTGACCAAGCAACCGCTTGTTTGATATTTCCTTTCCATCACTAGCTCAAGCCAACCAGATAATAACTAAAATAAATAGTTGAACAAAATTGCTCCTTCAAGTTTGTAGCCACAACAAATTAAGAGCTAGGTTGCCATTTTTACACTTCTAAAAGTCATGTAATATGTAGCCTACATTACTACTTGTAGATTTTGAAATTGCCACCGTAAAATTGTGCATTTTAAACTGTTTTAAGTTAGAGAGATCATCTAAGCGTGTATATCATTTATTCGTACGCAATAGTTTAGGTACAATTGAATAAAACAAAAATCATTGGCAGCCTGATTAACAAGTGCAGAGTGCGTTAATCATGTTGTTAACATCGTTTTTTGTAAAACCGGGTAAGTCAATCTCGTTATTGGATACACGCAATAATTCGAGTATGCACCAAGCGATTCCTGTCAGCTCTGGCTGACTGAAAAGACATTCTCTATGTACGTGGTTCACATTAATATCTAGTACATATATTGCGTACCTATGCCGAATAACCGCTATATTTCGGCCAATTGGTGATTGAGCTGAGTTTATAGCCCGCCTAACGAAGTGCCTAACAATGGCGTTGCGGCTAGTCAACATTAAATCCACAAACTTGCAAAATCGCTTCACCAATTGAATGGATATGTGACAGGTGTTAATTAATTGTCCTAAAAGTGCTGTATGCGTCATAACTGACATTTAACATGCGCCTGACGCATTTGTTCCAAGTCACGCAAAAATTGTTGAACCCTTTATCATCCCCATAGAGTTGAGCCATAATGGGTGCTACAATAAGACTGAAATAGACGAATATAACAATCAATAGGCACTTTGCCTCTGAAGTGGCCCACAAGCCAGTTAACACTCGTACTGGTAGTAATTTTTTTGGCAGTAAATAATGTGGATTGCTACCCAAAAAAGAGAGGCTATTGTATCAGTGTCCTGGCAGTGGCATCACGTTGTCAGCTGGTTACAAGCCTGCTGTACTACAAATGACTCTTGGAATCTGCTCCAATGTTGGCTGTGGATTCATCACTCAGTCTTCCCTAGTCTTACAATGTGTGCAAGCTGGCATATCTCAGCAGTTACTATCTCTCACCTGGTATTCATTAACCCACAGCTTTGTACTGTGCTAATCACCAGTCCTCTCACTGTATCCTACTGTATCATGAATTGCTATCTCAAGATAAACACAGGCAGACCATAACTAATTCAAGCATTCCAGTCCTTTTTCATGAAATGTGAACTTTCTCAGTTCAACAAAACTGGTGTATGATTCCCACATTCTCTGAATTCTAACATTGCCATTTTTATGAAATGTTATTCCTCCAGAATATTTTAGCTATGTGATTTCTCTACATTTTTGCTTTATGTTGATATTGCAGTATAAGTACAAAGTGACTGATACACTAGCTAATCAATTAAAATTAAGATTTTTGTAAAAAATGTAATGTAAAGAAGATTAAAAAACCAACAGATGGCAGATGATGTTTATAATTAGTTGTAGACATTTCTCTTTCTCGGCTTATCTCCTTCTAAATTTCAGTCCTGGTTTCAGTATTTGTAAAGCTGGTAAACAAACATCTCGTCATCTGGTCTAGGTTGCGATGCACATTCTAAATCTCCATTAACAGGTAAAACAAATCTATTTGCACTAGCTTCAAATTCAATTGAAATTCAGATAAGAGAAAATAGAAATGTGATATTTTGTTGAAATAAAAGAGAACACATTGTGTTTACCTGCTGCTAGCATGAACCAGGTGTGGGGGTTGGTTCTATATCAACCACTACGCCAACCTCACAGAAACAACTCAGGGGACTGTGTCTTCCTACACTGACAGTGACACCCACTGGTTACAAACCAATGCATTTTCATCCTTTTGTATTGTGGTATGTAAAGTTGTCGTGGAAGCCCTGGCACCTGCTGTTTGCTCTGTCTTCTGTTTGCTCCGTGGAAGCCCTGGCACCTGCTGTTTGCTCTGTCTTCTGTTGTTTGTAATATTCCACACATGTTAAATCATCAGTATTTCACTGGTTTACATTCATATTCAGTTTGCTTTATCAGCATTTGATGCAACCAATGTATTCCTTATTCCCCCTATTACAATGTGCTCATTTTATGTCAGTGGTATTAACTGTAGTTAAAGCCATGTAGAAATTATTGTTTATAAGCTGGTTCACATAATTCCACCACTGTCCAGATACACATTCATGGTACCGCTGAGTGAACAGGGCCAATGTGGCATGAATGAACAGTGCCAAGAAACACCAACAAAAGAACACTAGTCTTCTCTCTGTAGTGTCCAACATTCTACCATGCTGTTGGAGCATTCAGCTGTTCAGCTTTATAAATGCAGTCCACCTTGACCTCTCACGTCATGCTCTTATAATTTTAGTTTTATTTTGCATTTTTCATACATATTAATTAACACTTGATGATGAAAAGTATTTTTTTTGAGATTTTTGCTGGAAATAAAAGTATTCATGTTTATGCATCAATACTCAAGTTAATATAGTTTAGTCATTCATGTAATAATATGAAAGAAAAAATTTTCTTTTTACTTAGTAGTAGAACTGTGTAATTGCATCACCCATCCATAGCCATTGACAGCCACATTCTACGTTAAAGAACGATATAGGTTATGGGAACAAATGAGAACTTCTCTGTGTAATGCTACACTGCCTCGGTCTAATCTTGAAACGTGGTGTGATTTATACTTCTAAGACTACACTCATTACCTGTTGGTGACCTCACACGTCAGTGCCCTGATGCTAAAATTTGCTTCCTGCTTGGAATAATTTTGTCTAGCGTTTGTGGGCCACATAAATAGATGACCCTAGCTCAATAGCTAGGGCAACGTAGGGCTACACCTGCTGTGATCTACATGTGGCAAAGCTCCTGGAATGACTACAGTGTCAGAATGCTGAGAACATATCTGCTGTATTTATGGACTCTGGTCCATTGTAAAAATCTGACAGGCATATACATGCGTAGACATGTGTATGTACATGTGGAGATCATGCGTAGACACCCTGTGACTCTGCTATGTACAATAACAAACCATTCCTGGACTTCTGGGGTGCTGTAACACAGTGCTTACAATGATGGACTCTCATATTCAAGCAGGAGGACATGGAATCCTCTTGCTACTTGGGCAATTGTGTTCTCTCCAAATTATCCCAGTTACGTATAACTAAGTACCTGCTCAGAGAATTAGCGAATAAACAGGTATGACAAGGCATGAAGTGTAAAGGACTGGATACCGCACGTTATAGGAACATACCTTTACCTGTTTTATTACTGTATATGAAAACAGGGCACAACCTTGCATAGAACTACAGTAGAAGTTGTAGTAAAATTTTTGGTTTAGTTGAATGTGACAGCTGGGTCAAAGTTCAGTTCCATGTTTTTTCAGTAAATCCATAAAATATCACTTCACTTCTTAACAATACAACTCTTCAGTTATATGTATATCACTGCTATTACATTTGCCTCTGTAGAAGTTATTAAATGGTATGTGTCTATCCTAATGTATAATTAGCCTTCATCTGGACATTTTTATCAGTTAAATTTCTTTTATATACGTATTGATGGTGCAAAAGTTAATGGGTTTCTATAAGCAGTTTTGCTATTAGCAAATATGCAAATTAACAGCACATTTTGTTTAACAAGACTAGCTTAATGTATAAAGGCAAAACTAACCACTTCATCTGCAGAATACAACAAAACTTGAAATACATTTTCCAGAATTATACATTTTAGTCCTCATTTGTACAGAGAAGCTGTCTGAATTTTTCACTTAAGCCTACAATTATACTGAATTATAGTCGTTACATTAGCCTCAGTGTAACTTGTAGTAGTAAGCCAGTGCTGATTTCCTTTGATGATTATCATATCGGTATGACATTTACAAACACAGCTCTAGTTCCTGGAATGGCAGTACAATTTGAGCAGGTTGATAAGAAAATTGGCTGGAATGTTTTTTCTTGCTGGTTATAACAGTGTGAGAGAAACAGCAACAGTCTTTGTATGGTCAACCTTCTAAGTTTACCTAAATTTGGATATCGCACCAGAGTCGTACCATTTACAATGCTTATGCCATCAACAAATGTCAGTATTCACAAGATTCAGTCAGGTTGGGCTCATAGTGGCAAAACTTCAATTGGTTGGTCCCTTGAAAATTCTAAACAAATTATATTATAATAAAAAATTACAGTACATTGGCTAAGAAGCACTGGATTTACATATATATGTTTACCATATTGGCATGTGATCATTTTAATCCTTCAACATTTATTTAACATTCCTGTTCTTGAATAGTCTGCATTTTCTGATTTGTTAAACAAATTTGGTATCTGATAATTTTTTGTTATTGGTGAGATTTCGAAATATGTATATTCTACACCTTTATGTATGTATTATTTTTACCAGTTGATGTTGTTACAATATTAAATGTTTTGTTGGTAACTGGGACAGATGTCAGGTTTCTCTTAGAGCATCACACAGTACCTAATCTGCTGTATTGTCTTCTCAGTTAACATCGCTTTGCTCAGTGACATTTGTACATCATCATTACAATTGCTAATAATATAATTTTTTATACATTGCATACTCAGTTTAAGCTGGACTTTATTTGTAATAAATGTGCACAATTGACTTTATTTTTTTATTTTGGACAAGAATGAAACAATTACTGAATTTTTTCTTGACACACTAAAATAAAATAAGTGATATACTATATGACATGATTTTACAATAAAAACGATCAGCCTTCACCTTTAATTCAACAATATTGTGGTGTGTTCCCAGCCGACACGAGGGGACCAAGGTTCTATGAGGGATTCTCGTCAGCCATGAGCGTGGAGAAGTTATCAGAGGAGGAGATTTCGCAAATTCAGATCCTGAAGTCTACGGGCCACACCGTCATCGAGGAGGTTATCAGTCGGGTGGAGGAGACGGAGAAGGAGGAGATCTGGGAGAAGTTAATAGGTCAGTCCCTAGTCAGTGGGGTCTGGGAGAAGTTAATATTTCAGTCCCAAGTCACTGGGATCTGTAAGGTTGGCTCCTAGCGTGAATTGAACAATTAAATCAATCCATACCATTTCATTGAATTATGTTGTAGTTCCCCGCATTACCTACCATGAAATGATGGGTGAGGAAATTGTGACAAAGGTCAAAGGCAAGATCTACATAGAGGTTGACATCAGTGGTTTCCCTCAGCCTACTGTCACCTGGCTCCATGGTGACACACCATTGACAAAGTCGTCAAACGTCAATATTGGAGTCGACAGTGACTGGTCGTGTTTGAAGATACGAGACGTTACTGCAAAGAATGCAGGGAAATACTACGTGACTGCCGAGAACAAGGGTGGCCTCGACAAGGCAGAGTTCACTGTTGTTGTCAAATGTGAGATTTCTGTAATAGTGGTTAACAGATTTATCAGATTGTTACTCAAGTGATGCCACAATATTATGTACTGGTATGTATATGTAAAGGTGGCTTTGGTCAGTAATATAAATTATGTTCTTTTCACACAGAAAATTTGTGGTTACGGGACAGATAAGCTTAAACTTGTTTTTCAGTAATGATAAATGTAAAGTCTGTTTCAGTCAGTGTGATTAATAACTATCTAATGGCTTCTGTTGGGTGAAATAATTGATATAAATTTATATAAAGTATAATTTATCATTGGCATATATATATATATATATATATATATATATATATATATATATATATATATATATATATATATATATATATATATATATATATAAGGTAGGACTTCTTGTTGGGACAGCAGGTTCAACAGGTAAAATTTATACCATCTGTGACTTTTCTCTTATTGGGAAAAGCATTAATAATATATTATACGTACACATATATTCATATTGTTATAATCACATCTCTCAAGAATTGTTCTGCTTTTTTTCTACGAATATGTATTACGGGGAGAATTCATAACCCATTTATGTTGTAGCGACTCCATCTGCCCCGTGCAACCTGCGGGTCCTTGATGTGTACAAGAACTTTGTGGTGCTGGGTTGGGAGGCGCCCGTCACTGATGGCGGTGTTGCTGTCATTGGCTACCAGGTGGACAAGAGTCTGGTTGGGGGCAACTTTGTCAGCGCTGGCTATGCCACACCCAATGACCTGCAGTTTAAGGTGACCAAGCTACACGAAGGCAACCAATACATGTTCCAAGTGTCAGCCGAAAATAGGATCGGACTCGGTGAACCTGCAAGACTGGAGCGAGCAATCACTGCCAAACTGCCATTTGGTGAGTTCAGTATCAGTTGAGCATTTGATTACTGTGAAACCTAGGAACAGGTCATTATGATTATTCTCTTTTCTGCAGTATTCTGCGACTGTAGTAGCAAGAATACATTCTACAATTGCAACCAGTCCTTCTTTGCCTGTGACAACTGTGTCTTGTTATCAGTCAGTCCTTACATCCATCAGGTTTTTCCTTGATCTGAGTGTATATAGTCCTACTTCTTTGAGATTATTTGACAGCATATTTAACAGTTACATGGTTCAAGTTAGGACGCATCTTTGTGCCTTTGATGTTTTATTTTAAAGATTGGCACAATTATATGAATGTATGTGGCCTAGCAAAAACAATCCTACATAAATTGACAAGAAACATCCCTATTCTGCAAATTTGTTAGCCAAGATTCAACAGCAAATGAAACGCCATTCGACCAACCTGATTCGATGCTAGTCCGCTAGCCGCGTGCTTATCCAAATCTCCTCGATCTCAGTGACAATGATGGCGATCTGAATAGTGATCACAAACTAATGTTATATATAAAATTTAAATTAAGATAATATAATGCTTAATAAACCTTGATGCCACAACGCAACTTCTTGTACTGTTGTAAAAGAATTGTCTCATTCTCGTCAATGTAATATTGTGTACAACTTCTGGAAACATCTTACTTGTTATAGTTCTGAAGGATAATGATATAATGATATCGTATCACATCTTTCTATTGCAATCAGAAACAATTAAAAATAATTCAAACCATGTGCATTTTAACCATTTCAGTACGGCAGGCTGGAATTCCAGCGTCGCGGTGTGTGACGCTACAGCATTGGCTACGTTCACCATTTAAATTGCTTTTACTCGTAGTTATCCACTACGTGGAGCCACTTGTTATATACGGTTGTCATGGCGAATGAATTAGCTATTCAGTAACTGCAATCGTTGATTATCATGGATTATCATAATCTGCTATGGCCGCAATGGTTGACGGCATTACTTCAACTGACGATTTACCGCCGTATGTTTTGGGCAGATTATTTTGATAGTTTTAGTGACGAATCTTTGTCGGATGTTGACGATCGAAACAACAGTGACGTTGGCAAACTTAGCGACCGAACCAGAGGCGAAACGGATACTGACAGCGGGAGTATTTTCGATCGCTACTCGGACGTCAGTGATGATGAAAGTGACAGTGTAAACGCTGAGGATGAGTTGCGCACTGTACTATCAATGCTGGATGATGCGTAGTTTGATTTTTGTAAGAAGGAAAGGTGTCTGTGAATACGTCAACATACAAAGTTTGATTGTAATCGGTCCAGTAGTGATGAATGTGTTAGCAAATATACAAATAAACACTTCTGTCATATATGTTTAAAATACAGATAAATAACTTGTTTCTCACTTTCTTATACTCCACAAAATGTACTTGATATTGTATTTTATATCATAGTACACTCCTGTAGCATGATCAACATGAGTAGTTTACATTAAATATGTATATTGGTGTACAATTGAGTTCAGCAACTGCAAAAATATTGAAATCGTGGTGGCCATCTTGGATTGCTGGTCACCATGACAACAAAATGTAAAATGATATGGCTTATTTTATTTGATGATTATCGTACTTTCAGAATATATATATATATATATATATATATATATATATATATATATATATATATACAATATTCCTATTCATAAAATGCATTTTTGTTGCTGAAATCTTGACTTGACGTGATGCAGTCGATTTTCTTGCATATTCACTGGGTTTTTTTATTCAGTGGTCACAGCAGATCAGGGCTGTAGTACTGAAAAGCCAGCACTTTTCATGGAAACTGTGGGTGACCATCTCAGCCTTACCACACTACATTGAATGTGACAAACTGCAGCAGGATATTGACATTCCTCATACAAATGTTATACCAAATTATAGGTAATATGTTATTCACAAAACCAACAAATAAAAAAATTGTTTTGTAATGGCTTCCAAAGCAATTATATTATTGAACTGAATCGTACATATAATTAATTATACAGCTTAATCCATATTATTCCTGCAAATTATGAGAGAGTATCTGGTATAATTACCTTACATAACTGAATATGTACAAACTTTGTGCATTCCCCAAAATAATGCGCCTGGTACATGAGTAAAATTGTGTATACTTGCATGCTGTACAATTGGTGCAATATTGTCCAAAATGGCCCCCTCCTACAACCTAGATGGGCCATTGGCCCACTTGATCAAGATCCTAGATTGAACCCTGCAGGTGTTATTATTATGAGCTATTTATTCCAGTTTTGTTTGTAAAGTAACAATGGACATACAGAATGCACAACACATTCTTGTCTTTGCTGCAGAAAACGTTTACTAAAAAAAGTTGATGCCTTTTATAATAGGAAAGTATTTTTTATTAATTGTTGACCAGTTTTGTTTATTTGCACTGTCTATAAAATTCAGAGTAAGCCATTTCATCCAGGGGAGATGAGATTATGTGATTACAAGGACTGCGTTCATTATCTAATGTATTCATGTATATTATATAACTTTATGACTGCAAATGCATAAGTGTGTTTTGGGTGAATTACATTATCATGAACCTAAACAATTGAATAGCTCATACTTATAGTTGAAATATGATTTATTTTAATATTTATGTTGTGATTTGTATATTTACTACACTTGTGTGCACAGAGACAGTGGTCATTGCATGTTGTTTAATTCTGTTTCTCAGACCCACCGGACTCACCATGTGGCCTGCGAGTCACTGATATCTACAAGGACTACGTGACGATTGACTGGGAGGCACCCACAGCTGACGGTGGCTCTCCAATCACTCAGTATATTATAGAGAAGCTCGACGCGACCCGTCCTGGTGCATCATGGGTGGTTGCGGGAACGGTTGAAGCCTCAGTGCTGAGCTACAAAGTGACAAAGTTGTTCCAGGGGAATGCATACCTCCTGCGAGTGGCGGCCGAGAACAGAGTCGGGATGAGTCTGCCCATTGAACTAGATCGTCCTGTCATTGCCAAGTTACCCTTTGGTGAGTGTTCGTTGAACTTGATCACCCTGTCATTGCTAAGTTGCCCTTTGGTGAGTGTTTTTTTAACTTGATCGCCCTGTCATTGCCAAGTTACCCTTTGGTGAGTGCTCGTGGAACTTGATTGCCTTGTCATTGCGAAGTTACCCTTTGGTGAGTGTTTGTTGAACTTGATCGCCCTGTCATTACCAAGTTACCCTTTGGTGAGTGTTTGTTGAACTTGATCGCCCTGTCATTGCCAAGTTACCCTTTGGTGAGTGTTTGTTGAACTTGATCGCCCTGTCATTGCCAAGTTACCCTTTGCTGAGTGTTTGTTAAACTTGATCGCCCTGTCATTGCCAAGTTACCCTTTGCTGAGTGTTTGTTAAACTTGATCGCCCTGAAAAAACAAGAGGATGAAAGTAATTCTGTTTTACTCAAAGAAACAGTCAGAAATTAAATCTGTATATTTGATTCGAAATTCAGTACAAAGCCATATAATTCCATAAAACATTTTTCATTGGTTGATTGCTATAACAATAATTCAGTGACGTTGCTGCCAAGCTGTCCACATACTTGCTCGAAGCTGTTGATGTCAACTGACGCTCGATCGTCGTCTTCCTTATTGTTACTTTCACTCTCAGAAATTATGCTTATTTCACTGTCGCTATCTGAACCGTCTGACTCGACGAAGTTCCCCAGACGATACTCTTCGACTAGCTGTGTCAATGCATCATCATCAATTGACACACCACCGAACTATGAACAAAAAGCATGTCAATGGCAACTAAATAATCGATTAATGAACATAGATTTGATCTAATAACAGTCTCCGAAATAGTCAAACTCAAACCAAAACAAAAATGGCATCGCATGGGGGTAAAGGTCACATTCCAATGTTGAGAGCGATTATGCATGCTCGTTTAATGCTGAGCCAATCAGCCATTGTGATGTGATTATGTCCTCCTTAGTAGTTTGGTTTTGTTTACACGTTTTGTCCCCGTTTTATAGCTGTCTGATTGGTTATATAGTAACGAGACTGATTTTGCCTTAGTAAATTCGTCCCATAATAACTTTCCAATGATGCCATGGCGGGGGTGAATGCGACGTGCAGTGGATACATATTGCTCATTTTACACTGACAAATATGTTTGCTCATTATTCTTATGACTTCTAATGAGCAAGTCATACAATGCTCAAACATGGTCTTACATTTTACATTTTCTACAAATCAACAAAGGTTTACTCTCTATTCTAGACCAACCGGAAGCACCACAAAACCTACGAGCCACCGATACAAACCGTGACTATGTTGTCATCCAATGGGACGCCCCACGGAGTGACGGTGGCTCCCCCATCACCAGCTACATCGTTGAGAAGCGAGATGCAAAACGCCCGGATTACTTCTACTTGGCGGAGCTGCCTGGTGACAAGCTTACTTTCAAGGCTGTCCGCCTGTTTGAGGGAAACGAGTACTACTTCCGTGTGATCGCAGAGAATGAGGTTGGACCAAGTGAACCATGCGAGTTACAGCAGCCAGTCATGGCCAAGCTACCCTATGGTCAGTGCAGTCTTTATTTCTTCTTCCCTCTGGGCCCCTTGTGGGGTGGGGCCACTGTTCCCCCCTTGGCCCCTTGCGAGGTGGGGACCACATCACTTAGCTTGCTTTGCCCTCTCGACGAGTCTTCTCCATCTAACACAATCTTCTGCAATTCTCTCCCACTCTTGGTTGTTCACCTCTGCCCTTTTCAGATCTCTCTTAACACTGCCCCTCCATCTTAATGTTGGTCTTCCTCATCTTCTCCCACTCTCTTCTGTTGCCATGCTCTCTTTGTCAATCTCTCCTCACTCATTCTCCACATGGTGGGGCACGGTAGCGTAACGGTTAAAACGTCGGGCTCTCAATCGAGAGAACCCAGGTTCAAATCCTCTTGCTACCTTTTCGAAACTTTGACAATTCCGTTCATCCCATGTTGCCACAGTTCACTCAGCTGTATAAATGAGTACCTGGCTACAGACAGAGATAGTTATCTGAACGAATAGTCTTTGTGCAATAATTGCAGCGTGGCTGAATGCTTCCAGAGAAGTCGAGATGGCGTTGAAATAAACAGGTCTGCCAGGGGGTGAAATGTAAAGAGCTTTGAGCAGTCCCGAGGACTGGATACTGCACGATATAAGAATGTACCTTTATGTGTCCTGCCCATCGCAATGTGCTCCTAACTACCTTCATCCTCAGACGTTTCTTCATTACGATCTCTTCCCTTAATTCCTCCATCTTCCTTATGTCTTCTAGTTCATGTCTTTATTTTGAATAGTATAAATGTGAATATTTTGTTTTGGTTGAACCATTTCAACTTAATGTGCAACTTTTAATTGTACATTGACAGCATTGAATTTTGAAAACAAATTCCTGTTCTATTAGAATATTCTAACCTCTTTTGGGTCTAACCACAAACAAATTAGGCATGAAGAAGTTTTTTGAAACTAAGAAATGTTTTTGTTGCATTTTGGAAGAAGACATACTCCAGAAAACTAGAACTGAAATTACTGTGGTTGCAATGCTAAAGAAATTCATTTTATAAAACACTTGAGTTTGAGGTCCATAAATTATTTCATAGATTTACATATCAGAAAGAAAGGCTACATAATTATGAGATGTCCAACATGAACTCTTATAGCAATTTCATTAACTGTTTCATAATTGAGTTATCCCAACACAAACAAATCTCTTAGAAACGTGTCACTCTTATAGGTCACAACTTCCCATGTATGAATCAACAAACCAAACAAATATCTTGTATTTAGACAATTGTTTGAATCATATCAGCCTGTGTCTGAACTCACAAACCGAACAGACCTCTTGCAAATGTCCTAGTCTTGTACAATTATCAGAATTATCTCCCCATGTATGAACTTACAGACCAAATAAACTTTTTGCTTTTCAGTTGTTTTAATTATCATGTCAACCCTTGTATGAGCACACACGGTTACACACTTTTACAGATGAGCCCTCTCCACCCTATAACCTCAGGGTAATGGACTACTGGAGCGATTACATCACCATTGCTTGGGACACACCCAAGAGTGACGGAGGATCTCCCATCACAGGCTTCGTTGTAGAAAAGAGGGATGCTTCCCGCCAGATGTGGATTAAGGCGGGAACTGTCAGGCCAGACATCACAACCTTCAAGATAGGCAACCTATTCGAAGGGGTCGATTACCATTTTCGGGTGTTTGCTGAGAACAAGGCTGGCCTAAGTGTATCTGCGGTAGAGACAGAGAAATCGATCACTGCTAAGATGCCATTTGGTAAGTATGATGCACATAATATGAAAGATTCTTTGGCCTTGGGACACAAGGCCAAAGAATCTACTCTTGTAGTTGTCAGATATGTTGTTGGCAGACCATTGTAGTTGTTGGTAGATCTTTGTAGTAGTCAGATGCTTGTCAAGATATGTAAGCAGCCAATGTCTATATTTATGCAGAATGCATGTCTATGAATTTAAAATAAAATAGCTTCCGCTGACCCTGACACAATCTACCCCAGATTCATAAAGTATGTGTAAGGTATAAATGATGAGATTCAGTTTGTGTTCATGTCCACTTATTTGTGTGCTTTGGATAAATTATATATAATGTACAGAAATGTAAGCACACACACTTCTGTACAATAAAATTTTATAAAAATATGTTTTTCCAAGTTACCGGTATAATAATTTATGTATTATTATATTCATATTGTGTCATCCCAGACCCACCGTCTGCACCTGCGAACCTCTCGGTGACAGACTTCAACACTGACTACATCACGGTTGCATGGGATACTCCACAGCTGGACGGTGGCTCCCCCATCCTGCGCTACATCGTCGAGAAGCGCGATGCGATGATGACAATGTATACCCAGGCTGGGAAGACTAGCCCAGAAACTTGTATCCTCAAAGTCGACGGGCTCTTTTCTGGGCACAGTTACTTTGTGAGGGTATCTGCAGAGAATCAGAGAGGCCGGGGGGAGTTTGTTGAGACTGGACCGGTCACTGCTAAACTGCCCTATGGTGAGTAGTTGAACGTGCCTTAGCTAGCTGGCTACAGACTTACATTTTTGGCTATGATATATCTAGAGTTGTGGCTTCAGATAACCACATCTTTTATTTATGTGTACAAGAAACTTACATGTCTGAATATTTTGGATGTGTCTCACAGCCTTCTTCAGCGGATTGGCTTCGCTACAGGCATGTCACATGACCAGCCTCATGTGACACAAGCTAGAGAAGGACTGGTGGGAAATGTTTTATCGATGTCTGCCACTTGGTCATATTCATCACATGTTGTCCTCTATTACTTACTGATCACAAGCAGATATGTTTTGCCAGGATCTTTTGGATAGGCTAATAACTGTTTTTTTTTTTTTTTAATAAAGAATATATTGTCATACCTATCTAATGTACAACTTTGCCATCTTAGATAGCAGTACAATATTGTTATAATTACAACTGAAGATGTGATATTCACATTATCTCAAAAGTGGGTCAGTGTGAAATTATTAGGAAATACAGAATATAGTTTCAGACCAGAATAAAACTTCTTGACAAAAAGAAATTATATTGTGCTACATAACTGCCAAAACCATTGTTAGATGCATGTATCCATCCGCCCATTTCACCAGGCATTACAGTTCACAATCATCTTTCAATGCTCTCCTAGGATGCTCTTCTGCGCCACGGAATGTTCGCACCACTGAGGTCTGGAGAGATTTCATCAGCATTTCTTGGGAGATGCCAGAGACAGACGGCGGATCCCCCTTGACGGGGTATGCGGTTGAGTGTCGTGATTCGTTTGAGAGCAGTTATCGTCTGTTGGCCACAGTCAAGCCGGATACAACCAGCTACACGGCGACTGACCTCCAGGAAGGTCGAGATTATTACCTGCGTGTGTTCTCCCAGAATGCAGCAGGGCTGAGCGAACAACCTGCAGAACTGCTCCCTGCTGTCAAGGCAAGGCTGCCATTTGGTAAGTTTAGTGTTGGGAATTTTTCTACTGTTGTAATTTAATCTGCGATAAATAAATATGGAAAATTGTGTTACCAGTTCAGTGACTTGGTAGGAAATCAACAGTCTGTACTAGCTATGTATTTATGTTATGGATGCCTTTCATATTCAGAAAGCTGATGGTGTAATTTATAAGTTTAACTTATATTTAAGGCGTCGCTTGGGTCTAAACGCATTTTATTTTCTTATTTCGTTATCACTGAACCTACAGAGCTGAAACTTTCATAGATTGCAAGTCCAGGTAAGAGTAATGCTGTGAATTTTTTTCAGAAAGTTTCATACATATTTTCCCACGGTATGCCGCCATCTTGGATTGAATGTTGCGTGTGACTTATATCAGTAACCATTGGATTTAGAGGACTCAAATTTGGTGTGTAGTTACTCCACATAACCCCAATGAAAACAGTCAGTTGACTTTCCAAGTTTTCAAAAAACTTTTGTTTTCATGATTTTTTTACATCTGAATGTATTTTTTCATCATGAAATTTTACATTGATGGTTCATTATATAAAATATAAATAACGTTTTCTAAAAAGTTACTACATAGTTTTCAAGAGCATACTATCAAGAAACACTGTAGAAAGTTTCAAGTAATTCTGTCAAACAATAGCCGAGATAAGTGACACGGGAGGCAGTAGGTGTGAGGGAAAACATGTTTTTGAGAAAATCATATTCAAAGTTTATGTACATTGGCACATACATTTCAACATCTGAAAAGCAACCTAGATGATTGAAACTTTGCATACATATTACTGAATGTATAATCTATCAAAAGGCAAAGTTAAGAGTCATTGGCATTGTAAAATAAATTTCACACAAGTCCCGAGTACCCGACACCCATGTCCATCATTGCCGACACAGCTGATCTCACCACGACAAATGGGACATTCGTCGCCTGAGTCCCATCGATACAGTCTGATGACAGAGTTGCATTGATGACCTTGTCGCAACTGGTGCAGAAAGTCTCGAGGCCACACACCATGCCGAGGGTGCGGTGCGGTCGACAGCTGGGGTGGAGAGTGTATGCTTCCTACACAACGTGCATAGCAGGCTCGCAACAAGTGATGGCAACACGGCACAGCGTACAAGTATTGTTGAAAGATCTCCATCAGCATCTGTCTCATCCTCAGCCAGGAATCGCAGGACACCTATCTCCTCCAGAAGATCTGCATAACCAAACTTCCGTTCAGTGACAGACAGTCTCCGAGACGGATCAGCTGGTACTGTTGATGACCGCCTTGATGCCTGGAAAAAATACACAATATAAATGTATTTCATGAACAAAAAGTACCCAAGACATGTTCAACAACAAAAGCCCCCCCCTTACTACGTATGCAGGGGTATGGCATTGAATGCAATTTATTTTATTGGCATTGCCATATTATACACACACACCCGCGCGCGTGTGTGTGTATATAGGCTATAGGTATACGATAATTACTAGGGCAAATTGTAGTAATATAATAAACTATAGTTACAACTCTGCTTCTGATGTGCCTGGATGGCCCCTGGCCTGGGCCTGAATGTCAACACAACCACGAACATCAACAGCATGAACTAGATCAGCGTCAAATCGTTTATACAGTAATGGTTATGCCACAAAGGCGATGTTTGGATAAAACACAAGTGAACATATGAAATATCAGAATTAAACTTACACTGCGTGCCATTCTCGCTGGCACCACGAACGGTGATGGTCGAAGAAGACGAAGTTGTCGCCGCAGGTTCATATGACATTGGCGAATTGAACCCTCGATGCCTTCGCATCGCGCGCTAACTGCAACGATGCAAATTTTCGCTGCCTCCCAGTACCGTAACCGCCCACTCGCTTTCGACCAAACGGCATAATGTCGTTTTACAAAGCGATATAAATGAACGAAACTCATGGGATAAAAAAGTCGATCGAATCGGACGTAGCTGGTTTTTCAAGCTGACGTCAGAGGATGGAAATTAGTATTACAACCAATTAGAGCGCTTGATTTGAGGGAATCCGACATCACGTGGTGATGTCCGGCGAATCGTCGTGGCATTCCCCATTCCTTTGTCACCGAGATGGTTCAGAGGCGGTCATTTATAGTCGGAATTACTCGGATACCTCCGGGCACATTTTAAAACTGTTTGTACCATCATACAGAGCGAAAATGGGGCTTTCCCGTGATATGCGCTATGTTGGAATGGCAGCGTTTTCCGGCATGCAATGGCTCGCGGAAAATCACCTAATGTCCCATTAGTCTCGGTTCATTTGACATAAACAAAGACTTAGCAATAATAGGCATCATACAAAAGACACGTTTTATGACAGAAACGTGTTTATTTCGACAGTGCAACTTACATGAATGGCAAGTTGAATAATATTTATACACGGAAATAGCAACAACTCGAAATTCATTTTATTGTCAAAAATCCGTAAAATCCGACCCGAGTCTCCCGTTAATCTGAATGATTATACAAGAGGGCAGAATCTAAATTTGTTCAAGCCAAGACTGGCTACATTGCTTCTTCAGCAGAGAAAACATTCTTCACATCATGTTTTCAGGGAAATAACAGTCTGAGAATATAAGACAATTATAAACTGCTCTGGATATAGTTACAAGTTAGTTTAAGGGCCCACTTCTCTTATGTTGTCACATCTTTAGTATGAGCATTGGAAAATGTTGTGTCAAATTGTGTCACATGGTATTTGTCATATGTGAACATTATGCAAAAACATCATGATAGATTTTAATTTATTTAATGTGAATATTCATGGTTTATTTGTGGTGATTCATGGTTTATTCAGACTGAACACACTTTGCATTTATTTGCTACTATTTATATTGTGGTAGATAAATACAATTTTTTACTCATTATGTTACTTAATCTACTGTTCTTTGGATTTCGGTTCAGCCTGCAAAATCACACTCATCTATAGTAATGTAAAGATGGAGCTATTTCAGGGGATGACAATGTTGTAGCAACTGAAGTTACACCTATAATATGATTCTGTCATGGGTAACAGTATCATTGATGGTTGTCTAAAACAGTTGTCATTCATGAGATATAGTCATGGAAACAATCTGTTCATATTCTTTAGAGTTGCCGTCATCCACAAGAGACCTACGTGTGACGGGGACCGGAGAAGGGACAATAAGTATCGAATGGGAAGCCCCGGATAACAATGGAGGCTCTCCCATCACGGGGTATGTCATTGAGGTGTGTCATGCGACTGGCACAACATTCACGACAACAGGTCGTGTTACAGCGGAGACGCGTCACTACGTCATCGAAGGACTGCTAGACGGAGGGGAATACAACGTGAGGGTGATGGCACAGAACATAGCTGGAGTGAGCAAGGAGGGTGCAGTCCTAGACGCCCCTGTCACTGCCACTGCACCCCTCAGTAAGTTCATGTGTTACTTGTTACCCTCTGCAGGTCATTTGTTAAGTGTTTCCCTTAGTAAAACCCTACTTGTTATTTCAGCATTGATAGGTTTCTAGTTGTTATGTTGCATCTCAGTTAGTTATCAGGTATTGGAGTATCCCCCCTCTTTGAGGGGGGTCTTTCCACTTTATATTTGATCACTTCATTACTTTATATTGGATTACTCTACCATTCTACACCTCTAAACTGATGTCTGTTTCTCTAAGGTTCATGATTTATAACATGTTTCTTTAATTGTATTAACCCATAAGCTACAACAGAATTGTGGTTGGTATGAAATGGGTTAAAAGTAATTTCCTGTCACAGCTCATTTTTTTTGTATGAACAAAATGATGTCTACCTTTACAAGGTAATTTAAACTTTAGTGAAACCGATCCGTCATGTTACTCTGCCCTGAAAGATGTGCATCTTCCAGTGCTCTGATGTGCATGCATATTCAGCCAGTAGTATTCATGTATCTGTGATTTTTCAGCCATAGTTAACAGTTATAGTCGCTGTTAAACTTTATACTCAGTTTTAATAGCATTGTCTGCAGATAGTATACAATTGTCATTGACCTGATTGTGCAGTGTAATGTTAGGATTAAGGCTTTTTAGACTGTACCTCTATAAACCAACAGTGTATTGTGTTATGCAGACATTGAGATAATATTAAAGGGACTCTTATTTTGTCACATCTTTAGTATGAGCATTGAAAAATGTTATGTCAAATTGTGTCACATGGTATTTGTCATATGTGAACATTATGCAAAAACGTCATAATAGATTTAAATTTATTTAATGTGAATATGCATGGTTTATTTGTGTCGATTCATGGTTTATTTGTGTCGATTCATGGTTTATTCAGACTTAACCAACTTTACATTTATTTAGTACTATTTATATTGTGGTAGATAAATAAAAAAATTACTCATTATGTTACTCAATCTACTGTTCTTTGGATTTTAGTTCAGCCTGCAAAATCACACTCATCTATAGTAATGTAGAGATGGAACTATTTCAGGGGATGACAATGTTGTAGCAACTGAAGTTACACCTATAATATGATTCTGTCATGGGTAACAAGTTGGTTCAAGTAATCATACCATGTAAACATAGCTTCAGAACTTTAATTTGTGTACTTCAGTGTCATATCTATTAATGGATGTGTTTAATGTTTGTTTTACCTGCTCAGTTGGTTTGATGGCAACATGTATTTCACTGTTTCTGTGTTCACTGTGTAGACGTAGCAGAGTGCATGAAGTGTTGTGTGCCCCGCTTGGCAGCCTGTCAGGGTAGAACCAACTGCCCCTACCCTGTCCCTCCAGTGTCGACTACTCTTGCCGTGTGATCTGCCCCAGCGGTGTGTAGTTGAGTGTCTTCTTTCTGTCTAGTTGTACACTTGTGAAGGTACGCTTTGTCTAGTAGTTACAATGTTGATTTCATTGAAAGTTTTGATAAATATAGCTGACACTGCATGAGAAAACCCAACTTAAGTCGAAAAATCACAAATAGAGATTTCAGCATTTTCAACTAGCTTGGTTTATTTCCTGCAAAAGTAGAATTTCAAATGGATGCAAAATCAACAATTTCAGGTAATTCATTTATATTTGTTACATGTCATACAGAAATTAATACACTCATAAAATACATAAAAATCTCAATTTGTGATTTTTTAAAGCTGGGTTTTCTCATTCCGCATCACAATTATTATGTAGGGTGATTTATAATCACACTTCATTGAAAGAACAAGTGTATAATGCATGCATGAAAGTCAATGAAAGTAATATATTAAAACAAATTTCATTATCTAAGATTTGAAGGAACATTTTGTAACTTTTTTGAAGTAGAATGGTAGGTACTTTCTAGTTAGCTTTGTGTACGACATGAATATATCTAAATATTTGCAGGTACTTTCTATCTGGTATCAACTTAAATTACTCTGAATATAGTTTAATGCACTAACTTTGCATGTCTTTGTATAAACATTGATATAGCTTTATAGCAAACAATCATTATGAGAGCATTCATCGTCTACAACAGTTGTTTGTATTGTTCACACAAAGCATCACCAACTTTGTGCAACATATGTATTGTATGTACATGTTAATTACACAGTTCATGCAACTCCAGCCAAGTCTTACAAAGTCGTAGATATCTTTTTTTATCGTTTTAGTACATAGAATGGCCAAATTTAAATAATATTTTTAGCATATTTAGTGCTGTTTGCTTCACAGCTGAATTACTAATAGCTTGTCATTACGCAGAGTTAATTACACAAGAGTTCAGACATTTTCCTTTGTCAATATAAGAATATCATGTTACTCTCTTGTCTAACATCATAAATAATTGAATGACTTCACTGAAGATGCATGAACTTTGTAGTATAGCACACACTAATAAATGAAACTCCTGTAATGTACCTAACCAGCATGCACCGAGTAGGGTGTATAATGTTGCCTGTTTCTAACAGAGACAACCTCTGCCCCCCGCAACCTGCGGGCGTTGGAGGTGACCTCGGAGGCAGTCTGTCTGGGATGGGAGGCTCCCCTGTCCGATGGGGGAAGTCAGATCAACGGCTACATTGTGGAGAAACGACGGGGGACAGATGGGACGTTTGTGTACGCAGGGCGGCTGGAGGGGAGGGGGTGTGATCTGACAGTGAGGGGGCTCACGGAGGGAGCACAGTATGACTTCAGGGTGTTTGCGGAGAATGCTGCTGGAATCAGTGAAACTTGGGTACAGTTAGATGCCCCTGTCATTGCCAGAACTGCAGTCCGTAAGACCCTACCTTTAATCACTTGTACTTACTCACTGTATAGTCTAATTTCGTATTGTATTAACCTACCTCGAGTAACATGTGAAACTAACTATTCTTTAGTGGTGCAATGTTATTTAATTCTGAGTTTTCATAGCTATAATGTATCATAGTGATGACAAATTTTTTTACTAAATTAGTAAGATTACCACAATGCCATGCTAGAATTGTTTTTGCTGATGTAGAAACATATGCATCTTACTTGCTTTGTTGTGCACTGCCATATTTACATCACACATATAATGGATATGTAATATATGGTGATTGATATTGCAAAACAAATGTTTTGTTGGCTTGCTTGAGTCAGTGTTGCCAGTAACATGGTCACAACAGTAGAAAATATCCTTGAAGCTGCTTCTGCACTTTGATTTCTTGCTCATCTCATTTCAGATCATTTAACAAAATCAAACTAATCTAGTGTTGACTCTGACATGCTAGCTCATGACTCTGACATGCTAGCTCATGACTCTGACATGCTAGCTCATGACAGACATGCTAGCTCATGACTCTAACATGCTAGTTCATGACTCTGACACGCTAGCTCATGACTCTGACATGCTAGCTCATGACAGACATGCTAGCTCATGACTCTAACATGCTAGTTCATGACTCTGACACGCTAGCTCATGACTCTGACATGCTAGCTCATGACTCTGACACGCTAGCTCATGACTCTGACACGCTAGCTCATGACTCTGACATGCTAGCTCATTTGTGCAAAGGTCTTATTTAGGTTTGATGAAATCATTTGACAATCTAATGATCAACGTCAGTTCTTTTGACAATATCAACAAAAGTACGCACTCTCGTAAAAAACTGACTGAGTGTATTAAACTTAAACTGTTCACACGCTACATATAACTTAAACTATTCACACGCTACATATTACTTAAACTATTCACACACTACATATTACTTAAACTATTCACACACTACAGATATGAGCATAAACGATCTTGATTCGCCATGAGCAAAATAAAGTGCTTCACTTTTCCACAGCCACAGAAAATGTGACATTGACAGTCAGTGGAGAAGCAAATTTATAAAAAAAACAGTGGTATCTTAAATAATAGGCAGTAATTGTGCCATGAAATGAAAGCCTTGGATGGATAGCAAACGTTTCACAGAACTGGCTGAAACATTTTTGTTTTGTAGGTTTTTCATATTGTGATAAAATGTTACTATATTTCAGAAATACCTTCCACACCAAAACACCTGAAAGTGACGTCAGTGACACATGACACAGTGACGCTGTCTTGGAAGGCAGGTAAGAGTGACAAGGCGACACCCGTGACAGAGTTTGTGATAGAGACAAGTGAGGAGGGTGGGGAGTTCACTAAGGTCTTGACAGTCGGTGAAGACGTAACCACGGCAACGATAGCTGACCTGGTGGAGGGACGCAAGTACGACTTCCGTGTTGTCTCCCAGAATGCAGCAGGAGCGAGCAAGTCAGCAGCTGAGCTGAAGAGTTCTGTTACGCCCAAGTCTCCGTTCAGTAAGTACGACCTCTTCAAATTGTGAGGTTGAAATGTAGGTTGATTGCAGTGATCATTAATCAGAATTGTATTGATTAATTTGAAAAGTCTTTGATTGTAAAACCACATGCGCAATTAAAATGTAGTTTGATTTCAGTAGTATTGAACATATTTTTTTAACCAAAGTTAATCTTATGGATACAAATTGCTGTGAAAAGTGCTTTATGTTGCCAGTGTCTAAAACACATCAGGTAGATATAAATAAATAACTGTTTTCTGTCTTCCAGAAAAACCATCATACCCAAAAAAGCTGAAGGCAACAGCAGTCAGTAAGGATTCAGTGACTCTCACGTGGGAAGATCCAAAGTCCGATGGTGGCTCTCCAATCTCAAAATACTCCATCGAAAAGTGCCTTTCTTCAACAGGCGAGTTTGTGATAGCCCTGGAAGTAGATGGCAGCACCTACAGGGCAAAGCTTGACGGACTAGTGCCTGGTTCCGATTACCAGTTTCGCGTGTTTGCCCACAATGAGGCAGGGACTAGTGAATCACCAGCTGAGTTGAAATCTCCAGTGGCTACCAAGAAAGGAATCGGTAAACTCACTAATGATACCTATTTTACTATTCATGTGTGTTTATCAATATTAATGTAGCATCAAATACTCAGCTTGTTATACATTAGTTAGTATATTATTATTTTTTTTTTTTATAAATGCACAAAGACTTAAAAAACTGTCTACATAACTATTAAAAAAATCTGTAGGTTCCTTTCCAATCACAGATCTGTGTAGTTTCATTTGTTATGATGAATTTATGTCTTTGTTGAGGGTTCATCTGCAGAATAAGCATGCTCTTAATATGCTACATTTGATTTGTTAGATGTGGCCAAACATTCCTGATATAAATATTACACAATATCTTCCAGAAAAACCGTCATCTCCCCGAAAGTTGAAAGTGGCAGACATCGGGAAGGATTCAGCCACTCTCTCGTGGGACGCTCCAATGTCTGATGGAGGTTCACCAGTTGCACAGTACATCGTAGAGAAACGTCAGGGCTCATCGGGCGAATTTGTACAGGCGCTCACAGTAGATGGCAGCACCTGCTCTGGGATGATCGATGGATTGACACCAGATTGCAACTATGAGTTCCGTGTGTTTGCCCAGAATGAGGCTGGATGCAGTGAATCACCAGCAGAGATGAAAGCTCCAGTGACTACTTTGAAAACAATTGGTAATTTGTTCATGCCACTTCTAAGATTCAGTTGTTTAAAGCATAGTTTGTAGGTGTGCTAGTTAACGTTGTGGAATGCCCCCAAAACTTTAGTCGTTACAGTCTTCTATATGAATATAAAGGTGTGTTGAATATTTATCAGCAATTTTCGTGAAGAATTTTTTCAATATTTTATTACTTTTGGCTTAAGTGGATTCTGAAATACCATCTAACTAATATACTTATTTTATTATAGAAATTGCTGATAGAGATGAAAACTCCAGTGACAACTGTGAAAGCAATTGGTATTTTATTCATGCCACTTCTCAGGTTCAGTTCTTTAAAGTAAAGTTTGAAGATTTGCAAATTAAGGCTGTATAATGCAAACAACTTATAACATTATAGACCCATTGTCTATGTTATTGCATTTATTTCTTTATACCTAAAACTATACCCTCTGTGTGAAGGTTCATTGAATATTTATGAAGGCATTTGTCAATTGTGTGAAAAACCAAACCTATCTAATATCCACTGCAACATGCCAGCTCATATGTGCAACTTTTGTATGTAGTTTTTGTGAAATCATCAGAGAAACTATTAAATTAGTTAATGCTTGTTCAAGCATTAACTGAAGTAAACTTCAAAATGCTGAAAAATCACAATTTTCTTCCTTCGTGAAATTTTTTAACTTTGTCATGTGATCGGCGAGAGGATGGAGGTCATTCCCATGACCAGCATTGACCCACACAGTATTTGTCGTTTTGGATATCCACGATTTTGATCCTCACCAGATCTAAAGACTAAAGTCAATTTTTTTATGATTTAAACAAAAATAGACATATTTTTATTAAATCGACTGTGGATGTTACATAAACTATTCACACACTACATATTTGGACACCAATGAATCAGATTTGCGATAGGCTAAATCAGTATTTTAAATTAAAATCAAACAAATGTGCAAAATATTGTGGCACTTTTTTTATATAGAAATTGACATTCACAAGCCAGATATAATACTTGTGTCTATTTATGTAACATTTATAATTCAGATATTATAACATTTGGAGGTTCTTAAGTAGTACAGATATAGACTGATGGAATTTTAATAAATCTTATTTAGATCAACGCTTCCAAACCACATTGTTGCTACTATATATATACTACTCATATCAAACGATTTCAGTATCACAATATGCCAGTAATGTTTGATTTTAGTTGTATTTTTTTTGCTAATTGAACTGAGTTTAGGGAATGTCGTCTTAATTTTAGGCAGCAGATAACAGAATTAGTCTGATAAGATAAGGCCCTAGGAGTTATATCTTGATGTGTACATTCAAGCTAAGTAGAATACATCCATTCAACCTTTTAGGAACAAATTTAGCTTTAACATTTGATAAAATTGCATTCCAGAAAAACCATCGTCTCCGAGAAAGTTGAAAGTGTCAGACATCGGGAAGGATTCAGCCACTCTCTCGTGGGACACTCCAAAGTCTGACGGAGGTTCACCTGTCACACATTACATCGTAGAGAAACGTCAGGGGTCAGACGAATTTGTACAGGCACTGTTAGTAGATGGCAGCACCTGCAGTGTGACAATCGATGGATTGACACCAGATTGCAACTATGAGTTCCGTGTGTTCGCCCAGAATGAGGCTGGATGCAGTGAATCACCAGCAGAGATGAAAGCTCCAGTGACTACTGTGAAAGCGATTGGTAAAAGTTGTGTTTTTTTCACGTATTAACATAAATTGCTGCATGAGTTTTGTAGCAGGATGAGATAGACTATTTGTCAACAAATGTAGAATGATGCTAGAGCAAGATGGATAGTCTACACTCACTGCGTTGGACTTAGGGGCTGTTAAGTTGCACTACTATTTGCATGGCCTATACAGTTGTGGGTTATGCGTAGTATTGCCTACAAAAGTTGTTTCATGCATTCGTCTCATGTCTTAGTTACGAAAGTCGCTTATTACAATGTGGTTTGACAACACTAGAAACCAGGAGACTAAGAGGAGACCAAATAGAAGTGTTTAAAATAGTGAATGGTTATGAGGATGTTGACAGGAATATGTTCTTCAAACTTAAAGAAGGCAGTACAACCAGAGGACACAAAGCAGCATTAGTTAAGGAGCAGTGTAGGTTGGACATGAGAAAGTACTCTTTCTCACAGAATGAAATAAACTGCCAAATGATTGTGTTAATGCTAGTAGTGTGAATATGTGTAAAAATAGAATTGACAGATATTTGATAAGGGTGGGCTACACATAGATGTGAAAATTGTTGGACTCTCGATAAGCCAATGGCTTCCTTGTCCACTTGCCATCTGGAACTTGTTGTTTGGGATGGCAATCTTGTTAAATCTTGTTAAATCTTGTCTCATGAAAGACACAGGAATGTGAAAGAACATTTTGTATAAATAGTCCAATAAAAATAATTACTAATAAGCATAGGCATCGGAAGCTGTTGAATATTGGTGGGGGGAGGTTTAAGTTGATGGCTGCAAGTACATCGTTCATTGCAGCTGAAGGGTTTGCCCCTGACAGTGTTGTCCCAGCATTTTAGCAAACAATAGGGAAATATTGGTCCACCAAAGTATGCTCATGCTTAATATTGCCCAATGTTCGTGGAAGTTGTTTTTCTAAATATCCTTTCATGCCATGATCCAGTTAGCAGGCAAGATGTCTGCTTGGGGATATCTTATTGTTTTTAAATGTTCCATATCTTTTGATTGAATCTCCTTGTCTTGACAGAGAAACCTGCAGTCCCATGCAACTTGAAGGTGACTTCCATGACGGCGGACTCAGTCGTCCTCTCCTGGGAGAACCCAGGGTCTAACGTTACCAAATATATCATCGAAAAGACCGACGGCAATGATGTATTGATTGAGGCTATCCCAGTAGATGGCAGCATGTGTGAGACGACTGTTGGAGGTCTGTCAGCTGGGAGTGAATACAAGCTACGACTGTTTGCTGAGAACGAGGCTGGCCGCAGTGAGTTGCCCGCAGTAGTCCCAGTCGTAGGGAAGCCAGCTGAAGATTTGGGGACAGGTGCGTGTCATTTCATTGTTGCCCTGCTTGTGCTTCTTCTTCCCCTTAATCCTTGCAGGGTTGAGGGCCACATCACACATTGTGTTCAATCCTCTCGATAACTTGTCTCCATCTCTCTCGATCTTCTGCCATTTTCTCCCATTCTCTGTTGTTCACATCTGCCTTTTCCAGATTTCTCTTCACACTGTTACTCCATCTTTGATTTTAGTCTTCTACCACCCTCTTCTGTTTCCCATGCTGTCTTTGCCACTCTGTCCTCACTGATATTAACTACTATATAACTGGCCCAGATTTTTTTTAACTGGCCCAGTTCTGTTTTGAACCGGCCCAGGTGGGTTTGAACTGGACCCACAAAATATATATATTGGAAGTATACATAACAAAGTACAGTCTTTGTGCATAAAATTTAAATAGACACTGCTTTAAATTAAAATAAATAATAATTTAATATATGTAAACCATTCCAAATATTGTCGTTCATGAGCAGACCAATAAAATAAAGTAATGAATTTAATAAACATTTCAATGTAAACTTTATTTGCAAAACAATTAGAATTGTTGAAAGTAACATGTTTGATTCCGACATTTTGCAAGCACTGCCACTGCCCTGAGCCTGGCATGGACAAAAATATATGCCGTTCTCAATTCACTCCAAATCGAAGCTTCCAAAGTTCATTTCCACAGCCAGATATCACATTAATCAGAATGCCTTGGCACATTATATTGTCAATCGGATTGTCCGCCTCCTTAGTATCACTGGTATGAAATAAATTGGCGTAACATCCTTCATAAATCGTCGAACTCTACAATTCGCACAACTTTGTCTGCCATCTTTGGTGTTTCCCTGGTATTTCCCAAAATACTGACATTAAATGTGAATCATCCAATAGGCATCCATGTTACAAATGCCAGGGGTGTTTCTCTTGCAGATGTGGACTTCGCCTTTGAAGTAGTTTATCACAATTGTATTTTATATCGAATTAGTATAGATTAGTAAGTACTGTAATGTGAATCACTAAAACAGGCCGACCCAGCCGTGGCTTCTGGAATGAATCGGCGGGGTGGGGTTTGATAACGTGGCCTTAATTTGGAACATTGAGCAGTATTTTCTGTTAGTCAAAAACCTCCTTATGGGTGACAGGTCAGTTTCTTTACTATTTAGCCACAGTTTATGTATGTTTATATCAATACAAAGATTTCTGTCTACAATTGACACTTATGAATCCAAGAAATAATGTCCCAAAATGAAAGGGGTCTGCTCATAAGAGGAGGTATTGTAGTTCCTGCAGCATGATATTGTGATCAGTATTATGTGTGACTTGATGTTATTGCAAATTTAAAAATAGATTAAAGATGCCTGGTAAATGTATGTCATATATTTAATAGTGCTATTGAACATTTTAGAGAAGCCCACTGCTCCTACAAACCTAAAAGTAACCAGTGTTACTCCCGCTATGATTGAGTTGACATGGGAAGCCCCAGAAGGTGGCGTTACTGTCAAGCAGTACATCATCGTCATGCGAGAGGCACAGAAGAAGAAATTCAAGAAAGTTGGGAAGGCAGATGGCAGCACCTTGACCTTTAGTGTGACATCATCATTGGAGGGAGGACACGAATACGTTGTGCGAGTCTATGCCGAGAACGAGGCAGGCATAAGTGAGGTGGCAGCAGAGGTGAGCTTGCCCATCGTGGTGCCCATGGAAGAGTTGAAGGACGTTGAGGCTCTTGCAAAGAACATCACACCTGTGGAAGTGACAAAAGAAAAACCAGAGAAAGTAAAAGAAGAATCAGAAAATGTTAAAGAAGAACCAGAAAAAGTGAAAGAAGAACCAGAGAAAGTAAAAGAAGAACCAGAGAAAGTAAAAGAAGAACCAGAGAAGGTAAAAGAAGAACCAGAGAAGGTAAAAGAAGAACCGGAAAAGATAAAAGATGAACCAGAGAAAGTAAAAGAAGAACCAGAGAAGGTAAAAGAAGAACCAGAGAAGGTAAAAGAAGAACCGGAAAAGATAAAAGATGAACAAGAAGAACACAAAGATGAACCAGAGAAAGTCAAAGAAGAACCAGAGAAATTCAAAGATGAACCAGAGAAAGACAAAGATGAACTAGAGAAAGTCAAAGATGAACCAGAGAAAGTCAAAGAAACTCCAGAGAAGGCAGAAAAAGAGAAATCAAAAGAAGCTGTAATGTTTGAGAAGGCAAAAGAAGAGGTGTCAGTGGAAGCAGTAAAAGATGAGGTGGACAAAGTGAAGGAAAAACCTACTCTTCCCTCTGCACCCCGCAACGTGGGCATTGCCAAGGTAACGGGAGACAGCATTAAGGTGAGTTGGGAGGCACCGGAGACCGAAGGGGGAACTCCACTGAAGAGCTTTGTCGTTGCTGTTAGAGACGCAGCCAAAAAGAAATTCAAGGACGTTGGCAAGGTTGATGCAAAGACCTTGTCCTTCAAGGTGAAGAAGCTGAAGGAAGGTCATGAGTACTTTGTGAAGGTATATGCAGAGTCGGAGGCTGGGTTGAGCAAGACGGCCGGAGAGTTGGCTGCTCCTGTCAAGGTCAGACTGCCAATAGCACAGGTCAGTAAGATCACTACAGCGAGACATCTCTGCTAATTTTTGCACATTTAACGAAAATCATATGTACAGACCATTAGCTGCAAAGATTAGAGTGAAATATGAAAGCTAACTTTGTTGATTGTTCTTTCACCTCTCTGTAAGTGTTCATTTATTTTAATACATCTTTTGACAGTCATTGTACATTTTTCTTATTTTTCCTGAATGCTGAATTTCACCAAGTGTTTAAATGTGCTTGTTTTATTATTGTTTTTTAGAAGTACAAAATGTGTCAAACTGTAGTTATGTTGTAAGATGGCATGTTTTGACAGGAGTCATCAGATGAGGTGGACGCTGTGAAAGTACAGCAGGCTGCCCCAGAGATCACAGTGGCTCCAAAACCCTCATCTGTCAAAGAGGGCGATACTATCAAACTAAGCTGCCAACTTAAAGGTAATGCCTCTTGTTGCCAGTCTTCTTCAAGTCCAACCATTGTCAGGTTATATGTTATAATCATATTATAATTAACTTAGCAACATCGAGTCAAAAGTTCAAAACGCTCAGTTTTACTGAGATTTATCACATTGGAACATAGTAGAAAGGAGCACTGGGGCGATAAGACAGTGTTGTAGAGTTTGGGAAACTAGAAATGTTCTATTGCCTGGGTAACTGGGTTGTTTTCATGAAATACAGCGTCATTTTTCTTGTTTCTTTGTCATGGGTCTTTGTAGAAAAACACATTTTGTTGTGAAAGGAGTTCCTCATTGTTAGATATAACTTCTGTTGAAATTATAGTTATGACAATGTTCGAGTTAGTCGCATTAATAAAATGCCAGAATTGGTAGTTAAAAAGTCAGTAATATGCTGAACTGTTTTCCTTCCAGGCATCAGAAATGTTGCAGCTCAGTTGTAATCACTTGTGAAATAAGAAATATGTGTGCTTTGTGTCTGTTTATGTCCACCACTTTGTATGCATTTGTCAACTGAACATAATTTCATATTTTTGAACACGTGTTTGGATGAATGTTCAAGACATATATAAAACTGGTGTTTCCTGAGCAGTAATGCATCTTTCAAAATCACCAGGAAAATCACATTCAGCAAAATCACCACCAACAAAGGACGGTGCAAGGACAAAACCGAAGAAAGCTTCTGAAAAGTCACATGTAAGAGATTCTGCAAAGCCAGCATCAGAAAAAGATCCTAAAAAAGAATCTGAGAAATCACGAAAATCAAGAAAAGATTCTGGAAAATCAAGAAAAAGTTCTGCAGAATCTGCCTCAACGAAAGATTCTGGAAAATCACAGTCAAGGAAAGATTCTGCAAAATCACTGTCAAGGAAAGATTCTGCAAAATCACCCTCAATGAACGATTCTGAAACATCTCTCTCAACAAAGGACCCTGAAAAATCACTCTCAAAGAAAGATTCAACAAAATCACTCTCAACGAAAGATACTGCAAAATCACACTCAAAGAAAGATTCTGCAAAATTACCCTCAACAAAAGATTATGAAAAATCACTCTCAACGAAATATTTGAAAGGAAAATCACTCTCAAGGAAAGATTCTACAAAATCACTGTCAAAGAAAGATTCTGCAAAATTGCCCTCATCAAAAGATTCTGAAAAATCACCCTCAACAAAAGATTCTGCAAAATCGACCTCGGCGAAAGTTTCTGAAAAATCACCGTCAACAAAAAATTCTGCAAAATCATCCTTGGTGAAAGATTCTACAAAATCACCCTCACCAAAAGATTCTGCAAAATCACCCTCACAGAAAGATTCTGAAAAATCAGTCTCAAAGAAAGATTCTGAAAAATTGGTCTCGAGGAAAGATTCTGCAAAATCGTCCTCGGCGAAAGATTCTGCAAAATCACCCTCACCAAAAGATTCTGAAAAATCGGTCTCGAGGAAAGATTCTGAAAAATCACTGGCAAAAAAAGATTCTATAAAATCACCCTCAATGAAAGATTATGAAAAATCACCCACAATGAAAGATTCTGAAAAATCACCCACAATGAAAGATTCTGCAAAACCTCTGTCAAAGAAAGCTACAAACTCTCTCTCAATGAAAGATTTTGAAAAATTGCACTCAACTACTGAATCTGCAAAATTGCCTGGAACAAAAATGTCAAAGCTAGATATTGCTAAATCACTATTGAAGAAATCCTCTGAAAAAACAGTACCTAGAAAAGATTTAGCAAAATCAATATCAAGAAAACAGTCTGAAAAATCGGCATCACACAAAGATTCTGAAACAACAACACTAAGAAATGATTCTGAAAAATCAGCACCTGGAAGAGATTCTGTTGGATTGACATCGAAAAAGGATCATGACACACCTGTATTGGTCAAGTTACCTATAAGGACAGCCTTGGAGAACTCTGTGGAATGTCTCCTGACTCGGCCACTTGCAGTGACCACACAGCTGGTCAACAAACCTGTCATGTTGACCATTACAAAGACCAGTGAAACGAATAAGGAATTGGCACAGGATGCCACATCCCTTGTGGGGCAAACTGACACCCAACAGGATGCCGAGGGTAAGACTAGGCTCCCATCGACTGGGATGAGAATGGGAAGGAGCCCTGTGAGGGACAGGTGGGTGTCCCGGAGACATCCGACAGCGTCGCCCCAGCACAAGTCTGTCCGCGAGGGCGGGGTGATCCTCCTCACCTGCTCACTGTCAGGTTAGACCTGCATGGCTAGCACAGCTACATGGTGCATCACACAGTGCTCGTTGTGTGCATTGTAGCATTCTGTGTACCTTAGCCGTGTAACTGATACAGCATACAGTGTTGTAGAGCATATTATGTATTGTCCTAACTATATTTAATGTCATAATTTAACAGGTGTTGTAAGTATTGCTATGCCTTATACGTGATTTGTGTAAGATTGTATTTTTATTTGTTGGTGTTTTAACCTTTATATAATTATTGCAGGACATGTATAACAAGCATTGTCTGTAATTGACAGGTTCAGTTTAACATTTATATGTATGTGTATATATGACTTGTATGTGCCTGTGTGTATGGTATTAGATTGTTTGTCTTACCTATATTTATTTGGTTGTGTCTAATGTAATTGTTGTACCTGTTGGGTGTTGTCACCTGTCTAGTTTCTTGTATAGAATTGATACTTATTGTTGAATAGGTGCAGCATTGTAACTATGTTGATCTAGTGGACTCTCACTATAAGGAACATGTTGGGGCTTAGCCAAAATATTCCATATAAACGATATTCTATATATCCATGGGGATGTAAAACAGTTCAGGCCAGAACAGGGATCTCAGAGTTGTTCCTTTTAAGCAGATATTCCTTATGGTCCTTATAGCGAGAGTCCAGTGTAATAATTATACTGGATTATAGCAAATACATTTCTCATCATCAGAATAGTCAGTGCTGTTAAGTAGTGATCCTCAGTAAATAATAACTCATGTCAAAGTAACTTCACAAAGGCAGAATTGCATAAAATCTAGTGGCGTAAGGTAATTTCATGTCTTGACCTCTGAGAGTGACCTCATGAAATGACCTCACACTGACCTCATGACCTTGACTGCAGGTGAAGAGAATGCCACTGTGTCGTGGTCAAGGAATGGCAAGCCACTGAAGGTTTCAAAGAAGGACAAACGTGTGAAGATCGGTTACAACTCGAAGGAAAAGCTTTACTTCCTTGAGATCGCGTGTGCCACTGTGGACAATGCGGGCGAGTACTCCGTCACTGCCAGCTCTGATGGAGGTGAGGTGACCAGCACTGTTGCCATGGTAACTGTCGAACCAAGTGAGAAGAAAACTAAGCCAATGTTGCCTCATCTGCCAGAAGCTATCTCAGTGAAGGAGGGTGAAGACGTCAAGATATCCTGCACCATCACGGGTTCGTGCATGATTGGTTTATTCTTTACGGATTTTGTATTTCTTCTCTTGGAATTATGTAGACATTTACTAAAAACTGTCAGTTGGTGTTAGTGTATTCACCCTTGAAATTAAGTATATTATTATTCTTGTGCCGTGTGGTTCCAAAGTAAATGTATTGTCTATCGTCTCTCTAAGGTATTACTGCTTAAACATAATTACTTATTGTATAAATAATAGTTTTAAAACTGTTTTCATTTATATTGCAGTTCTCTAATTTGTGTCAACCTTTACTAATATATTGTATAATTATGTAGGACTGAGTTTCAGGGTTTACTACTGGAAATGATCAAAACTGGTTCTTATTGCTTTGATTGTGTCTGGACCCTGTTATGAAACTTATTGCTTTGATAGTGTCTGGACCCTATTATGAAACTTATTGCTTTGATAGTGTCTGGACCCTGTTATGAAACTTATTGCTTTGATAGTGTCTGGACCCTGTTATGAAAGTTCAACATATACAAACAAATGTGAGAACGGTGTATATAAATTGAACATGCAGATTACTAAAAATATTTTAGTTGTATAACTACAAGTGAAAGTGTGTGCACATATAGATTGACTAGCTGAATGAAACAATAGACTACCATCAAAGTGAGTCAAGTAATTATCATATAGGTGACTCTTTATGACATGAATGATGACAACAACATGCCATGTGTCTTCACCGACAGCGGTGCCTGAGCCAGAAGTGAACTGGTCCAAGAACAACAAGCCAGTCACATCGAAGGATGACCCGCGTGTCAAGATCACATCCAAGGAGCACACATACAGCCTGAGGATAAAGAAGGCTACAGGAGTTGACAGCGGGGAGTACACCGTGACTGCTGTCAACAGCGAGGGCATGGTCTCTCACGCCATCCCTGTCACAGTGGTTGCAGAGGGTAAGGAGGCGGAGCCTGTTGCTAAGAAAGATGAACCAGTAGCTAAGAAAGAAGAGCCTGCTGCTAAGGAGGAGGAAAAGGCAGTGAAATTGCAGTAAGTATTGTTTATGTGCATGAAATGTGAATTTCAACTTCTGAACACATGTATGTACGACAGAAGCCACTACTGACTATGATTTATGACACAGTTTTCCTTCTCTTGAGTTAATTAGTCCATTACAGTGTGGGATTTTTTACTTCCCCTTGCATAGATGTGAGGTAGAAGGGACCAGCGGCCTTTAGTCTCATCCAAAAGACGCAGGCAAAGTGGAGTGAATGAAAGTTTAGAAACGGTACCTAAATGATGTTTTGAATAAGTGCATACTTTTGTGTGAACATTGACTTGTGTGGTGCTGACTGGTCAATGAGTGCATTGCCTGTGGCAGACCTGAAGTGAAGGAAGCCCCAGCTGAGGAGGAAGATGGTCCGGAATTCACCTGCAAACCAGAGCCAATTTTCATTGACGAAAAACAAGAAATCTTAATAGTTGCTAGCATCAAAGGTGGGTTGATGTCATTGTCTCTGCTTAGGCTGGGAAAACAGATAAACTTATCCTTTATTAAAAATTTATAAAACATTTTTTTTCATGTAAGTTAAGCTGGGTTTATATGAGGCAATAACAATTACAGCATTATCATCCGTGTAAAGTGTGCATCGCTGTTGTGGTGATATCGCGAGTCAAGTCATTATTGTATCATCATCCCATGTAAAGTGTACATCCCTGTTATACATTGTGGTGATATCGCGAGTCAAGTCATTATTGTATCATCATCCCGTGTAAAGTGTACATCCCTGTTATACATTGTGGTGACGTCGCATAAAATAGAACTGATCCTATTATGAAGTGATCTCACATGCGACATGAAGCAATGACCTTTTCTAATGATGTAGTTATCATCTCGTTGCAGCAGTGATATCGCCTGGCTTTAATCACTTGAGTGTTTACACGGTGCTGAGTCTGCTGACTATGTGCGTGCAGGCATGCATCATCCACACACATTATAATGATTTGGGCATAGTCAGTGCATAGCATAGATTTGTTTACAAAACTATGCTAGATAAATATCCAAAAGAAACAAAGATGAAATGTTTATCATTGAAGCATCAGTAATCAAACTCTATTATACCTGTGACATAACCACTGCATTGTTGGTTGCAGGTACCCCAGCACCCTCTGTCACATGGTCCAAGGGGGGTAAGCCCCTGAAGACCAGCAAGAGAATAATAGAATCGAGGGATGGTGAAAAGTATTGTCTGCGAATCCCCAGAGCGGTGGTGGCTGACAGTGGCGAGTACACATGCACTGCCAACAACGCCGGTGGAAGTGCTTTCTGCATGGTCATTGTCACAGTCGAAGGTTAGTGGTGGACCTGTCAAATACTGTTGATATTTCATGTTTTTGCTCATGTGGGAAATAAAATGTGACGCCACACACCAAAACCAGGCTCTTGTCGACAATTTTACAAAACCATTTTATTACAGATTCAAATAGAGGAGATACACAGCTTTAAAATGACACCAACATGAACAGTGTATCTTACTCCTGGGCCAAGATATTACACGTTCTTGGAATAACAGTTTTAAGAAAATCAGCTTTAAAAAACGGCATTGAAAAATTGCTTCTTCCATAGCAACCATGCATTTATAATGCTCCAAATGGAATGAATTTTTTTAGATTCCTCCAGTAGATGTGTATAAAGAAGATACAGAAGTATAAAGTGGAAAAACATAATATTTATTGAATGCCACCTCATTTACTACCAGGTTTGGTATTCCCGGAGACTACCGCGCGCGAGCACTGGGAGCCGAACCCCTAAAGTAAATCCCTGAAATATCTGAAAATAAAACATTATTTACACATTACATATGTAATAACACTACGCAATGTCAGTTTTCCAAATTTGGAAAGTCCACTCCCGCTGGTGGTGAGCCAACCAGTGCAGGCTCAATGACACTGTGGTCTTCCCCTGGCCCTGGCCCTGGCCCTGGCCCTGCCCCTGCCGAGACGATTTCCATGGGCTCGACGCGGCCTTCGAAGTAATTTTCAATCACGGCAGCTAAACTGCTGTCCTCGAGATTGCTTCCCCTCGCACGATCCAACTCGGTAGCTAAATAAGCTTCTTTCGATGCCATAGTGCAATTTTTTTAACGAATGGAAGACGAAAACAGTGGGCGAAACTGGCGAACAAAGACGAAAGAATGTGTAAACAAGCCGATTGCGCATGCGCGCTTACATTTTCGACCATTCAGCGAGCATTTCGCAACGTCCTTAGCAACAACAGCATTTTGTTGCTAGATAAATTATGTATAATAGGAGCTGTTCCATTAGTCTAAAGTAAAAGATTCCCAATCACACGTGTAGTTGACGTCATAAGCTTTCCAGCCATGTATAACATGTGGGGTTTCCTGCTTGTAAACGAGCGAAGACAGTCGATCAAAAACGCGTAAACATGGCTTTGTTTCACACTTCTCAACCACGACTCAGGGGCTTCAATAAAGTGCTAAATATTACTAGTTTGAACAATCTTTCTGCATATATAAATGGATTTATGGAAAGATGGATAATTTCGCTGATCGATTCCGTCGTTAACCCTGTTTTGACAATTCGAAGGTACGGCATGCATTTTACGCTCCTGCGCCAAACTAAATCTAGCGACAAGCGCCTGGTTTTGGCGTGGCGCGTCACAAATATCTTATTTTTATGTAGAAATCATGTTGGATGTAGAGGCAGTTCCCAGAAAAATATGACTTATGTTTTATGCAGCCATTGTTGATTGTGCATCTAGAGTAACATGCTTATAAATTAACAGTGTATTTTGTCTTGGTTGAGGGAATATACAAACTCGTTGGCATTAAGCTTTTGCTTTCAAAAACTAGAATTTTTATAATAAAAAACAATCCAAATTTAGACAAAGCTGCCGTAAGCTGCATTAAGGTATATACATATTTTTTACACATGATATGACCTCTACTGCAGAGGTTGACAGCGAGGTGGAAACAGCCGACAAAGACCAGGCCATCATGGAGAAGCTCTCAACGAAGATTGCTGAAGCAAAGAAGAAGCTGGGAGGAGACGGAGGAGAGGTTGTCTTTGAGACATACACAATGCTGGGCAACTATGTTGACAAGGACACAGAGGTGTCACTGAAGAGTGGCGAGGTTGTTGAGGTGATGGACGCAGAGAGTCCTCATGGCTGGCTCGTGAGAAAACATGATGACAAGAGTAAGGTATGACTGCATCACCTTGTTCCAAATATTCTTTTTATTCAATAGTTAAAATTACTTTGATTAGATCACAGTTAAACTTCTAATGTATTTTATTCAGTGCTTTGAAGAAATAAAAATAAATTATTTTATTAAAATGTGATGTGCCTGCCTCGCCCCAGACTACATGGAAAGGAGGAGAGCAACAACATTTTATTAATCTTTTAAAAGACATTCAACAAATATCATTTTGCAATACACTATTGGACCAGCTGTGCTTTTTTATTTTATAAAACATAGATTAAATATTGTGTAAAACATTTTATATAGATCACATTTTAAGCATATCCACTATTACCGTAAATTTTCTAATTGTAGCTGCATCCCTAATTAAAGCTGCACCCCAACTTTTGACATAAACCCCGACTTTCCTCCGCACCGTGTGTTGCAGGCAAAAACCTTATTTAAAGCCGCACCTCGACTTTGAGCCAAGACCGTTTTAATGCTTCGTGTGACGAATTTTCGTAGTGCACACAATTAGGAACAATTGAAATGGGTTCTGCAAAAAAGTTATAAACTTTGTTAATAATTATCATAAATGAATGAATGAGGTATAATTTTATTGTTAAAAGAGTCTTTAATGTATTACAATGATAATAAATACATCACATTATGTTATCATGGGAATATTACTATGTGAATTTCGTCAAAACGGAAAACAAAGATAAACAAATATCACTGTGCTACCAGATAATAACTGGGTGGCTGAATGTCCATACACCCAGTGGGAGAAATGTAGCCATACATGTTGGCTATACAGTAGATCTAAAATTATTCAAATATGTTGAGAAGTTTGTTTGTATGATGTTTTATGTAGAACCATGTATAACGTTGCATGCATCAGATTAAAAATACTACCCGGGGTCTGTCTGTTGTGCCAGCTGTTTCAACTTCAAAGGTCTTTGAGTGACAGCTGGTAACTATGTAATAACTGGACGTCTCGATCAGCTGCAGGTGGCAAGAACAGATATTGTGGTTTTACTTTTTTCTTTGAAAGTTCCTGTTGTTGTGTCATCGTTGGCCTACTGCTCTGGTACTCACAGTATTTGATGAAATGTTAGCGCATTCAATTCAACAAGCCTGGACATTGTTTATTTACTCTCGAGTTGTTTCTGGGGTTGTGCACTGCTGACTTCACACAACTTTTCAGGTGATCATGAAACAGGGAATGGCAATGCATGTTGATTACATAATCAGCAAGGCGTGACCGTTATTCTCAAAACTACTGATTGATAGATTGGTCTAGTTCGCAGACAGTTTACTGGCATGTGTTAACGGGACCACTTGCATAAAATACCAGGTCTGTGAGATTATAACACCCTATCTTGCACCAGGGTAAATGCAATTAACTCCAACGAGGCACTGGTAATGATTTTGCTTTGACAATCGAACGAAGCCAGCCAGCTTGGAACTCCTCATAAAAGTAACTCAGCTTAAAACATCAAAACCTGAAACCATGCACGACATCGATGTTGCTGTAATCCCCGGCGGTCTGACGCCACTGGTACAGCCGCTTGATGTTAGCATCAATTGCCCATTCTAGCAGCAGATGCGACACTTGTGAAGTTGTGGGGTACAATTCCATCTGCCATGATTGAATACAGCTTCAAGAAGTGTGGCATCTCCAACAATGGAACGGATGACATGTTCGAAGATGTTTGCTGGTGCATGCGGCCATGGTCAGTGATTCCGAAGACTTGTAATTAGACACGGATACTTGAGATGACGCCGCCATGCTGGTACCAGCAGCATTCTTCGACAGCGACGACGAAAGTGATTTTGAAGGATTTTAACTATGACATGATTTGACATGTTTGATCAGTTTTTGAACGCTACGGGCACAGGTTTTTATGTTTTATGTAATTATTTGTTATGCACCAGTGGTAATTGTAATACAATGTTTTGTTGATGCATCTGGCCTCATTTTTTCACTGATTATAAACCGTTATTTATCGCACTAATAGCCGCTACTACTGACAACCCAATGAGCCAACTTTTGCAATTTTTTCGCCAAGTTACTGTATTTAAAGCTGCACCCCAACTTTGCCGTCATCCTCATCGATTCGGCTACACACTATTGTAATTGAAGCTGTGGCTACAAATAGAGAATTTACGGTATGAAATTTTTTTATTATTAATTTAAGTTATTAATCACTCTATTATATCTACATATTGTTGACAGACACTGGATTATACTATTGTGAATCCATCATTGTTAAAAACATAAAATAAAACTGTTTGCCAGTGACTTACAGAAATTGTACATATATCGTGTGCCACTAGATCTGCTACGTGCCTGTGGAGCTGCTAGTGTCCAAGGAGAAGGGGAAGAGAGGGGAGTCTTCCGACGAGGAAGAAGGTGGGATGAAACTAAAGGAGGTTAGTAGTATGAACTAAAGCAGAACACACAGAAACAACAGCTATTTGTGTAAATACTTTAATATAATGTTCATTTTAAAAGCCCACTGTAGTATATCTGTCTGCTGGTAGTTGGCATATCAGTCTTGTTAAAGGGACTAACAACTAGGCAGTAGCTAAAATACTTTGTCTGTGTGTACACAAAGTTTAATATTGTATGTGCTACATGCCAAATAAAAAAATTAGGAACAATTTATAGGTAAAATTAGATTTTTGATGCGTCTAACTCGCAAAGCGTGCATAAAATTCGAAGGTAGTGAGATGAGTGATCAAGTGGTTTTGTGATATCGATGATGAGATGGGTTTACATTCAGTCAGTGATTTCTATGCATTGCTTCAGTATAGTTTCACTCACGTTACTATAGCGAGTGATGGCAATATCAATTTTCCAGAATAAAAAGCCTAGCTTCGCGGAGATAGGCGTAGAAGATATAGCTAGCTTTTGTTTTTTTTATTGTTACATGGAAATAAGAGTAATGTTTGACCATGTGACATGTGTATATGTATGGTAAATATATGAGTAGTTTGGCAGCTCTAGGTGGTCGTTTTCGTGTTTAGGTCAGAAAGTAAACATCGCAGTAGCAGGAGTGGTGGTGATTTTGGCCCAACTACCATGTTATTTCAGCTTGGTGATTTCGGTGATTGATGTGACACGCAAGATCTACTCAGTTCTAGCTATTAATGGATGAACCTTCACTTTAAGGGTTTGCTATTCCTATACTTCATGGGATGCCAAGTTTAACTAGATACTGTTGAAGTACAATGCTTGATCTGTTTTGTACAGTGAGCTGGTGTAAATAAAAGACCATGTTTCACATTCAAAATGATCTAATGAAAAACGCTGTATAGATCAAAGACTATTATGCAGGTGGCTCCGTTGTATTCACAATACAATAATCACTTATCATTGTCATTGCTCTGTATTTGATTTAATTAAAAAAACATGGAGAGAATTTCCCCTGATGAGGGACAATACTTGAAAATCTGAAATATAGAAACAAGATATTATGATAATTGTAATTTAATTCATTTAAATTATTCAACTGTATATAATATTATTATTTATGCAGAACAACGACGCAAGTCCAATGAGGAGTGAAGTAGGCCAAATTAATGATAATTTATTAATCATGTACCAATAATTGTGTATGCATCCACTTTCAATTTTACATTCATTAGCACACAATCATAGTCCGTCTCATTGATTGTGTTTTAAAATGGAAACATTATAGCTCCGTATTTTATGCGAAAGGAAGCAAAAGCTATAAAAGCAGTTACAAAGTAACAATTTCGGGTTAATGTGGAACAAAATCAGTTAACAAATGAGAGAATAAATAGTATGCTTTATTCACAGTAAGACACATTAAACTTCATGTGCTCACTACACAGTCATTTGGGCTGATATCACTATGCTGGTTGTGCTCTGAAGCCGAAGTTACCAGAATTGCTGGCCAAACTCTCTAAAAAAATGCTGTCCGAATTCATCGTGAGCCGACATCACATGTATCCACGCTGACAGCTCGCTTCGATCTTAGATGGACCATGGTCGTCAACGTTCTGCGGATTGGTGGCATCACCATAGCTTCCACTACTGGGAATAATGTGGGCACATCATCCTCTTTCAAAGTTAACCCAGGGCTGCACCTTCTCTAGTCCGGATTGCAGTCAAAACAAGTTTTCTCGAAGCCAGCTGTGTTTCCTCGGCTTGACGTTTGCTTTTTTTAAACAAAGTTGGCTCCATAGGAAACTTAGACCAACTACATGTTACTTTATTCTTACTACTGTTTGCATTACAATAAAATGCCACACAATAAACCATTCTGACGCTTGCTTCTAAACAACTGCTATCACTGTCAACGGTACGGTGAATGAATTGAAAGTCCCAGTCTCGTAGCACTTCCTTATCATCATTGACATCACGTCGAAGCTTGCTGATAAGCGTGTGGAAAAAATTATGCATAATCGAGGCAGGCCGGTAGAACAGAGTATTATTTGAAATTAATAATTAATGGGATTCTAATAAATTTTTCTGGGTTGTTGAAATGGAAATATACTACAAGATGTAATATAATATGATTTCAAGCAATTGTTGTTGTTATTCCCTTTAACTATATATGTTTGGTTGATTGGGACATGAAATAATATCTATTGTTTTAGTAATTTCCTCGTGTAATCTGACTCAATATTCTGCAAAGATTCGTCGTCATATTAGCCAGTTATCGTTAATACATTTTTTACAAGATCATGTGCTAGTTATAATCGATTGTGATTGATTATAACATAAATTGATAATAATTATATGTTTATCTTCAAATCATTGTAATTGACTCATGTAATTGATTATAATTTGTTGTTACTGTAACGTTTCACACGTCCAGACTATTAATGCTTTGACATTGATTCTTGCACAGACATTGAGGATTTCATCTAGTTCAATTTAAAAACGTTATTTTGAGGATTGGTCACTAGAATAAGTAATCGCTTCTCAAACTAGTGATCCGGCCAGCCACTGGCATATACAAATTAATGCAATTGTAAATTAAATTTTTTTGGAATGCTCTAATAACATTTAGCAATGTCGTCCAGTTTATACCGTAGATGAATCCTGTCTTTCCCTCACCCAGCAGGTCAGGCCTGTCTACATGGCTGTGACTGACCACCGACCATCTGACACGGTTGGTCTGGCCCTGACCGAGGGTCAGATAGTGGAGGTGTTGGACTGGAGCAGTGCTGACCACTGGCTGTGTCGACTCAAGGATGACCCATCCACTCAGGGTCTCGTACTGCCCAGTTACCTGGTGGTCAGTACTGGCGACAACAAGCTGGACACACGGACCCCGCAGGAGCTCTTCAGGGAGGAGGTGATTCGCATCAAAGACCCAGCGCAGGAGGCCATCATGAAGCGACGGTAGGAGCAGTCATTGTGACAGGGAGTAGTCACTGGTGGGAGCAGCCATCGTGGTAGGAGCAGTCATTGTGTAGTGGGAGCAGTCATTGTGGTGGGAGCAGCCATTGCGGTAAGAGCAGTCATTGTAGTGGGAGCAGTCATTGTGGTGGGAGCAGCCATTGTGGTAGGAGCAGCCATTGTGGTAGGAGCAGTCATTGTGGTGGGAGCAGTCATTGTGGCAGGGAACAGTTATTAACTTAACTAGACTGTTTGTGATAGGTGGTATGATGGAACAGAGCAACAGTCTTAAATGGATCTTGCATTTTTAGGTCTTAAAACAGGAATTTTCTTTAAAATTTCAACTGATAGTTTTATTACCAAATAAACGCATTGCTCCTGCAGGGTGTTTGAAAAAAATTTTTCTTTTTTGGGTTTCAAGTTGTCATTGTAAAAGTTCTTAAATTGTTGAAATATTGGTCTTAAAAGGTCTTAAATTGTAGAAGTATTGGTCTTAAGGCGTCACTTGGGTCTAAACGCATTTTATTTTCTTATTTCATTATCACTGAACCTACAGAGCTGAAACTTGCATAGATTGCAAGTCCAGGTAAGAGTAATGCTGTGAATTTTTTTCAGAAAGTTTCATACATATTTTCCCACGGTATGCAGCCATCTTGGATTGAATGTTGCGTGTGACTTATATCAGTAACCACTGGATTTAGAGGACTCAAATTTGGTGTGTAGTTACTCCACATAACCCCAATGAAAACAGTCAGTTGACATTCCAAGTTTTCAAAAAACTTGTTTTCATGATTTTTTTACATCTGAATGTATTTTTTCATCATGAAATTTTACATTGATGGTTCATTATATAAAATATAAATAATGTTTTCTAAAAAGTTACTACATAGTTTTCAAGAGCATACTATCAAGAAACACTGTAGAAAGTTTCAAGTAATTCTGTCAAACAATAGCCGAGATAAGTGACACGGGAGGCAGTAGGTGTGAGGGAAAACATGTTTTTGAGAAAATCGTGTTCAAAGTTTATGTACATTGGCACATACATTTCAACATCTGACAAGCAACCTAGATGATTGAAACTTTGCATACATATTACTGAATGTATAATCTATCAAAAGGCAAAGTTAAGAGTCATTGGCATTGTAAAATAAATTTCACACAAGTCCCGAGTACCCGACACCCATGTCCATCGTTGCCGACACAGCTGATCTCACCACGACAAATGGGACATTCGTCGCCTGAGTCCCATCGATACAGTCTGATGACAGAGTTGCATTGATGACCTTGTCGCAACTGGTGCAGAAAGTCTCGAGGCCACACACCATGCCGAGGGTGCGGTGCGGTCGACAGCTGGGGTGGAGAGTGTATGCTTCCTACACAACGTGCATAGCAGGTTCGCAACAAGTGATGGCAACACGGCACAGCGTACAAGTTCTGTTGAAAGATCTCCATCAGCATCTGTCTCATCCTCAACCAGGAATCACGTGACATCTATCTCCTCCAGAAGATCTGCATAAGCAAACTTCCGTTCACTGGCAGACAGTCTCCGAGACGGATCAGCTGGTACTGTTGATGACCGCCTTAATGCCTGGAAAAAATACACAATATAAATGTATTTCATGAACAAAAAGTATCCAAGACATATTCACCAACAAAAGCCCCCCCTTACTATGTATGCAGGGGTATGGCATTGAATGCAATTTATTTTATTGACATTGCTATATTATACACACACGCGCGCGCGCGCGTGTATATAGGCTATGTATACAATAACTACCAGGGCAAATTGTAGTAATATAATAAACCACAGTTACAACTCTGCTTCTGATGTGCCTGGATGGCCCCTGGGCCTGAATGTCAACACAACCACGAACATCAACAGCATGAACTAGATCAGCATCAAATCGTTTATACAGTAATAGTCATGCCACAAAGCCAAGGCTAACGATGTTTGGATAAAACACAAGTGAACATATGAAATATCAGAATTAAACTTACACTGCGTGCCATTCTCGCTGGCACCATGGACGGTGATGGTCGAAGAAGTAGTCGCCGCAGGTTCATTGGCGAATTCAACCCTCGATGCCTTCGCATCGCGCATTAACTGCAACGATGCAAACTTTCGCTGCCTCCCAGTACCGTAACTGCCTACTCGCTTTCGACCAAACGGCATAATGTCGTTTTACAAAGCGATATAAATGAACGAAACTCATGGGATAAAAAAGTCAATCAAATCGAACGTAGCTGGTATTTCAAGCTGACGTCAGAGGATGGAAATTAGTATTACAACCAATTAGAGCGCTTGATTTGAGGGAATCCGACATCACATGGTGATGTCCGGCGAATCGTCATGGCATTCCCCATTCCTTTGTCACTGAGATGGTTCAGAGGCGGTCATTTATAGTCGGAATTACTCGGATATCTCCGGGCACATTTTAAAACTGTTTGTACCATCATACAGAGCGAAAATGGGGCTTTCCCGTGATATGCGCCATGTTGGAATGGCACCGTTTTCCGGCATGCAATGGCTCGCAGAAAATCATCTAATGTCCCATTAGTCTCGGTTCATTTGACATAAACAAAGACTTAGCAATGATAGGCATCATACAAAAGACACGTTTTATGACAGAAACGTGTTTATTTCGACAGTGCAACTTACATGAATGGCAAGTTGAATAATATTTATACACGGAAATAGCAACAATTCGAAATTCCTTTTATTGTCAAAAATCCGTCAAATCCGACCCGAGTCTCCCGTTAAGAGATCTTAAATTGTAGAAGTATTGGTCTTAAAAGGTCTTAAATTGTAGAAGCATTGGACGTAAAAGGTCTTAAATTGTAGAAGTATTGGTCTTAAATTGTAGAAGTATTGGTCTTAAAAGGTCTTTAATTATAGTATTGGTCTTAAATAGGTCTTAGATCTGATCAGATCAATGTCACACATGTCCTAAAGCAATATTGTGAGGAATGTAGTGTTGTTTGCAATGAACAATCATCTTAGTTCATGATTTAACAGATCACTACCATGCAGTTGCTACGCAGTTCTAGCCCCTTCCACATGTTCAGCAAATGTAACAGTATTGCAAGGAACCATAACTGTTGTTGGTTATTAAAGGATCGGTTATTGTCATGCAGGTATGCCTTGAAGGATATGTGGGAGTCAGAGAGAGAGTATGTGCGTGACCTTACGTTCACCATGGACACTTACTACAAGGCGTTCGACAGTCCCGATCTGCCCAAGGAACTGAGCGGCAAGAGGGATGTTGTGTTTGCAACACTTCCTGACATCTTTGAATTTCATAAAGAGTAAGTCTTAGCACTACAGGGATGTCAATGTACATGTACAGTAAGAAAAACAATAGCAGTGAGCGGTTTATTGTTAACTGCCACACTGCCAAAAAGCAACTTGAATCATAGTCATAGTACTAATGCAGGACTGCCGGTTCACACGAATCACCAAACTAACCAGTTCTATCAACAAATGGCTGAAACACCGGTTTCAACATATGAATAAATATTTACATTACCTGAAATTCTTGTTTGCATTTCATTTGTTGTCTTCCAGTAAGTTCCACAATGAACTACTTGAGTGTCCGAACGATGCTAAAAGTATTGGAGAGACGTTCCTCAGAAACGTAAGTACGCAGTGATGTTTTTGTTAAACCCATCACACCATTCTTTCTCTCTGTGAGGCAGCATATGCTGAAACCACCTAATTTGAGATTTTGTGATGCCACACAGTTGTTAGTGATGGAGGTAAAAGTGTTTGCGGCAACACGTGCATGTTAAATATGTGATGCTATTGAATGATGAAATAGCATATTTTTTATCTGTTGTTTAACTACATTTGTTTGTGCATTAAAAAACATGATTGATCTCAGAATGCACAAATTAGATATAACATGTTTTGTGGATGAATGCTTCATGTACAACGCAAGTGTTAGCAGATTTAAAGATGTGTTGATGAGTTGGTCTCACCACCAGGTGCACTGCCAGAATGCTTTCCCAGTTGATACATTATAAAGTGGAAACTAGCACCAGTTAATGTTAATTTTTAATAGTAACAACAGCAACAGTGACAATGCAGGGGTGGTGTACATTATAATGAGTATCACATGCTGTTTGTACCAGAGAGAGGGCTTCCAGAACTATGTGACGTATCTGAGAGACAGAGATGCTGCAGACAGAATCTTGTGTCTCGACTCGACTGTCACCTTCCTCAAGGTTAGACGTGTCACATAATGCCATCCCTCAGTTCCTTTCACTTTCACTCTTGCTAATCTTCTTTGTAATCTTCATGAAGCTTTGGGGCATCAGATGTTGCTTATTTACCATCATGTCTTAATTCGTTTGTAAGTTGCTACTAATGACCTATTAAGAATAGATCTGGGATAGGCATGTCAGTGGCTTTCCAAGGGGGATTCTGGACAGCCCTTGAAATTAGGTAATTTTATGTCTATGTACCCGTGCTAAGGAGGCTATATAATAATTGCTACAAACTGGTCCCATCTGTCAGAGAACCACTGTCTAATTAATAACCAGGGTGTCACAGTGTCTGTCCATGGAGAGCCTCTGACAAGTGCTTGTGCGATTAGCTGGACAAACATGTTGACATTCAGACCTTACATTTACACTAGGCTAGACTAGAGCTAGACATTTAAACACGACAACACTAACACTCGACTAGACAACAGCTAGTTGTTTGCACGTTAGTAGATTAATGTAAGATGTTTACACCCATGGCTAGATCAGTGTAATTTAATGCTAGACAAACATGGCTAGATTAAAGCTAGAAACTTGCACATGGATGAGTTATTGTTTGACATTTACAGTCTTGGATATATCAGAGGATATGTCAACTACTTATGAATAGATTTTACTACCAGCCAGGTCTGGTTTATGTAATTCTAGCCGAGTTACCCGACGTTGCACAGGACAAAAAGGCAATCACTGCAAGAGCTTATGACGTAATCTATGCCAAACGTTCACATACGTTATATCCCCACCCCTGGGGAATTGTGTTGAATTTGTTTATGTACGAACCATCCTCATGGCCCCTCGGGCACATCTATAAAATTTCAGCCCCAAAGATGCAAAACTGACGGAGATATGATTACACATACAGAGTTAGAAACTATTTTATATTATAAAAATATGTTGATATCTTAATTAGAGGCTTGCTTGAAGTGTTGAATATAATATACTGTTGATACACTACAGACTGTTAAACTAATGTATTGGTCATATCTAATTGTGTGCTTGCCCAGTGTGATTGTTTGAAACAAACATTAAGTACACGTGGCCACCAGCTACCAGTTGTACACGTGATTTGATCACCTATATTTACTGCTTTTTGAACTTGAAATGAATAGCAAATTTTTTATCTCAGATGAAATTCTTTGCATCATGATAATTGGCATTAGGACAAGAAACCTTGACTCGTTCAGACAAACTGACTTCAAAAAGAATATTCCCAAATGTTTATATCATGACACTATGGCATATCAAATTTGCTTTCATGAAAAAAGCCAACTTTGAAGTCTGAGTTAGTTGTAAAACCGTCAGGCTGGGTGAGCCAACCTGCACACTACCAGTACCTGTAGCACCTTGTCACCTGATGCCTTCTACTCCTTTCTCACCTGTCACTAATTGTACACTAGGAGTTGGCATCACCTGCTGAGGCTGACAACCCACCTGTGAACCCAGTAAGTATCCTTGCCCCAACCGTGCACTGGAGGTTAATACCACACCTGGTCATTTGTGCATATGTAGTGTTAACACAAAGTAATACTGTTGACTGCACATGTCTGTTTGGTAGTTAAGAGAAACAACTTTCACCTCACATGAAAAATTCCGCAAAATCATAAGATGTTATATGCTCATCTCACATATTTGAATTTGATATACACCACAGATAATTTACAGATAAATAGTAACTTGGTTAAGGACACATTTTAGATTATGTGGTGTACCAACTGTTCAGTCATAGTGAAAGAATATGCTACTTGAAATACGTGCAACTCTTGCTACTTAATTAATTTAATTTAATCATTTGTTCCCTCACATGTGTTTAACTTTCATATTGCCCTTTATAATGCCAGTCACTAAGAGAATGCTGTGTGCTACCGTTCTCCCTCTTGGGTGGTCTGCTGACAGAGCGGGGTGAAACAGTGAATAGGGTTCAGTGGGTCCATGTGATAATGTCACTGGCATGTGTTGATACATTGTTTTTCTGTGGTAGAATGACATGGAATGGAATGGTGACCGGCAGCTATGTTTTTGCAAAACATGGCCGCTGATCACCATTCCGTCATTGTTCTGCGACAGAAAAACACAGCTGAATCTACACATAAAGTTGAAAAATTGCATTATGCCACTAATTGTCTACACATGCCAGCGACATTACCTTTGCTGTTTCCTGCTCAATCTAACAAATATGCACTGCTTTCTATATCCACCTAATCCTCCAGCTGTAGGATGAATAGATCCAGACTTTCACATCATCATACTGTGTCCTGATGAACCCTAGAATAATAAAACATAATGTGCTTATCGTAAGATCTTATTTTATGACTTATAACATTTGACCTGATCATAAAGCTTCAGGGAACCAAGACTGTTGTTTCTCAACTGTTGAAATCCACTCACCAATATTAGTTCTTTAGATCGCTGTCACAGTTCTGTAAATGTTTCATCAAACCAGCAATGAAATATGTGATATGCAGGAATCAAAGACAGGAATGGGGAAGGCGAGTGACAGCCAGATGGCGCTGCCTCAATACCTCCATCGTCCTTGGCAACGCATCGATGAGTACATTAGTCTTCTGAAGGGTTTCATCAAGTACAGTCAGCGCGCTGAAGATGACTGCACACAGCTAGAGGAGGCTGTCAAGATGTTCCTCCAACTGAGGCACCAGGCTGACGATCTGATGGTCCTGCAGCAAATATCTGGCTTTGCAGGACCCCTGGACCCACTCGGACCGGTCCTCGCCCACGTCAGTACATGAGCCTCCAATCAACTGATTTGGTTTCTTAATTGTTATGAAGACAACTTAGTTTGCACTCTTATGGGAAAGTTCTATGTAATCATATCTATGTAGTATCAATTGTAAAAATAGTTCTTTAACATCAAACATTTAAAATAAGTTAGACACCTGTCAGAATACTGGTATTGCTATGCGAATGAGCTGTTGTCCGGTGTCATGTGATCTGGATGTTGATTGTCACGTCCCAGTGATTTTCATGGAGCTATTGTCATGTGACAATTAACATCCAGGTCACATGACACTGGACAACAGCTCATTCGAACTAGTCATTCCAGAATTCCTGATGAAGACTGCCAATGGCAGCTGAAACATTGAATAAGTAATCTCAATGGTTGTGTTTAGAAGAAATTTGTTACTCATGTATCTACCAACTTATATGCATTCCCTGTTCTTCAATTTCTCCTGAGAAAGTAAGCCACCCAGTTTCTTGCATCTACCCGCCTGTTACTTTAGGATGACTTCATCGTGTGGGATGGCATCGCCAGCGGCAATGGCAGAGAGCGCCACCTGTTGTTGTTTGAGAACAACTTGATGTTGACAAAGAAGCAGAGTGCAACTAAGCCTGGAGAGCAGGCCAAGTTCACCTTCAAACAACTCGTCCCGGTCAGTTGATATCATGTGACTTTCTCTAGTATAGTCAGGGTGAGGTGTTCAGTTGATGTCATGTGACTTTCTCTAGTGTAGTCAGGGTGAGGTGGTCAGTTGATGTCATGTGACTTTCTCTAGTGTAGTCAGGGTGAGGTGGTCAGTTGATGCCATGTGACTTTCTCTAGTGTAGTCAGGGTGAGGTGGTTAGTTGATGTCATGTGACTTTCTCTAGTGTAGTCAGGGTGAGGTGGTCAGTTGATGTGACTTTCTCTAGGGTAGTCAGGGTGAGGTGGTCAGTTGATGTCATGTGACTTTCTCTAGTGTAGTCAGGGTGAGGTGGTCAGTTGATGTGACTTTCTCTAGGGTAGTCAGGGTGAGGTGGTCAGTTGATGTCATGTGACTTTCTCTTGGGTAGTCAGGGTGAGGTGGTCAGTTGATGTCATGTGACTTTCTCTAGGGTAGTCAGGGTGAGGTGGTTGGCAGCTGTTTCGTTTAATCCGGGGCATCGATGTAGTTTTCTAAACAACATTGTTTATTTTCTGAATGCAGTTCAGAAGTTTTGTGTTATGATGGCTGAAGTGCATACTGTCGATGTAATTCAAAGTTTCATGTAGTTAAGCTTGTGGTTAAATGTGACGCATTTCCAATTCACATACAGTTACATTTTAATGGTCCCCATGTGATGCATGGGACAAACAAAGGGCTTCCTGAAGTGTTGGTGTCACAGATTCTGTGCCAGTGGTGGCACTGGTAAATTTACTGAGACAAGATTGCCACTAAAAAGAAACAAGCAGATGTGCCAGGACAACAGCACATGTTACATAATATGGTTAGTTCTTTAGTTGAGAAATTATAATGTATGTAATTTTAGTAATTCAATTTTATCAATCCATACGTGTTTATTTTCTGCCTGTAGTTGTCAGACTTGGCCCTGAATCGACTGGAAGACACCAGTCCACAGTTTGCTCTCTACTCGACCAAGACAGACAGACGAACCTTTCAGGCAAAGTCCGTTGAAGGGAAGCACACATGGTGTGACCTGTTGGCCAAGTATTGCAAACAGTATGGTAGGTCTCTGCCGGTGACTGTGGAAAAGGGCATTGGTGACTTGTTCATGTTCAATGACAGTTTGTGTTATTATAAGTACCTATGTCCCATTGTATGGGTAAATCTGACTAACAGCGGCCTTTTCTTTAGAGTTTTACTCATCTAAATATTGAAAGTTCTTTATGTAGATTCTTGAGGTGAACTGTTGAACTTCTGGGTGTAATAATTGTGTCTACTGTGTGTTGTTTATCTTTCTATCTGTCTGGATGTTTAAAATAAGGCTACCTTGTACTGGCCAGTTATCATTCTCTCAAGTCATGGCAGTGTTTTCTTGTAGATGTGCTCACATGAATATATTGGTACACCACTATCGCATGTTTCAAACATTGGACCTACTGCCAGCAAGCAATATTTATCTCAAAATCTACTGAACTTTGTATTGCATAGGCAGTTAGTCGGTATTTATAATAAAAAAAATTTCAGTAAGCCAGTAATTTGAAGTTTTGTTCTGCAGTCCTCTCGCAAGAGCAACCACGGTTTACAAAGCCTGCTTTATTATGCAGCTAGACTAACACTGATAATGCTTAGCTTAAGACAATGCTTTCCCTAGCGCTGACTGTATGTGCTGGTTGAAACAACGCAGGCTCTTACTGTATCCCTGCCCTGTGTCCCGCAGACGTCAGCCCAGACCTGCAGCTTAGTGTCGATGATGTTTATAGCGATAACGAGTCCGTGCTAAGTACCCGGGGTAAGACGTATACGTGCGGTGTGCACTCATCCACCTGTCCTCCTTCCTTCTGTCTCTCCGGCAGCATAGAGTGTTGATGTGTTCAGTAATATTTGTTTTATACATCTGTCATAACAGGCACGGCTTGCAACTCATAACAACTAATGCGTGACAACTCACAATACCTGTCTCTCGCTTAGCCGACTTTAGTGTCTTCATGAACTATATCTATGTGTATAATTAATGGTATATATGTGTTTTGAATAACACTATTAAGTTATTAATATAAAACTTTATACAAAAAGTAAACTTTCCTCTAACCTCTGACTAAGCCATTAGTATTTGGCTTGCCAACTACCAGAACAAAGGGTCTACTATGTACATGTTGTAATTAGTGTCATTACACTGTCCTAAATACGATTATGCAAATTTTATTGCGATTACATCATCTTCCATATAAGAGAAAAATTCTTTAAAAAATTCCTTTAAAAAGTCATATAATACTGTTTCAGTAATTAGGTCTGTTCAGAGCTGTGCAGCCCAATACATTTCCACGATTAATTAGTTAGAAGATGTAATCATAATAGAATGTTCATAATCGACAGTAAACAAATTACTCAAAATAGGTTAAATCCTCATAATTGAAGTTTAGGCACTTGCTTGAAGGATGTCGGCTGAACATGTGGGTAATTGTACAATGTAATTCAATTAAATTGCTGTAATTGTAATTGATTATTATACAGGTACATTACAGTAGCTATATGAGCTGATTACAGATTACATCCTTGCCAACATTTCTGATTACAGTTACAATTACAGTTTTTTTTTTGCAAACGGATCCAACTATGCTCACTAGAACTTGTCCAAACTCATCAAAATTAACTTCAACAACTTACAACAATGAATGCAGTACACTTCAGGACATGAAAGCTCTTAATTGCTCAATGCACCTTTTGTGAAGACAACTTACCATAGCTTACCATCACTTACCACATGTGCTGTGACTGAATAGAACTTACATCCAACTCACCACCGTGACAGTGTAGTTAACAACACTAACACTGTTGTAGCAGAGAAACAACGAACAAGGCTGAATTCTTTTGATATTTGTCACTTGAGATTGACTTGATTTCAACTAAGTTTAACTCACTCGAGTGTTCATGTTGTTGTCTTGTTGGATGATAGACACTAAGATGTCTTGGTGGACAGGATGAATAATAACAAGTGTAACATTTGAACTAATGTTTACCTGTATGATTCTTTTAGCAGTGTTTTGTAATAACATGTTGGTTACCTTGATAGATATAGATAATATACTGTGCAATATATATGTAGTTTGAGATGGGGCATAGAAGGAAGAAAGGCTGCACAATGAAAGGGCATAATGATAGACAGGAAGAAAGGGTTCAATGATAGGCAGGAAGAAAGGGCACAGTGATGGGCAGGAAGAAAGGGCACAATAATAGGCAGGAAAAATGAGCACAATGATAACCAAGAAGAAAGGGCACAATGATAGGCAGGAAGAAGGGGCACAATGATAGGCAGGAAGAAAGGATAATGATAGGCAGGAAGAAAGGATAATGATAGGCAGGAAGAAATGGCACAATGATAGGCAGGAAGAATGAGCACAGTAATAAGCAAGAAGAAAGGGCACAATGATAGACAGGAAGAAAGGGCACACTAATAGACAGGAAGAAAGGGCACAATGATAGGCAGGAAGAAAGGACAATTATAGGCAGGAAGAAGGGGCACAATAATAGGCAGGAAGAATGAGCACAATGATAAGCAAGAAGAAAGGGCACACTAATCAGCAGGAAGAAAGGGCACAATGATAGGTAGGAAGAAAGAATGATAGGCAAGAAGAAAGGGCACAATGATAGGCAAGAAGAAAGGGCACAATGATAAGCAGGAAGAAAGGACAATGATAGGCAGGAAGAAAGGACACAATGATTGGCAGGTAGAAAGGACACAATGATAGGCAGGAAGAAAGGACACAATGATAGGCAGGAAGAAAGGACAATGATAGGCAGGAAGAAACGACACAATAATAGGCAGGAAGAAAGGACACAATGATAGGCAGGAAGAAAGGACACAGTGATAGGCAGGAAGAAAGGACACAGTGATAGGCAGGAAGAAAGGACACAATGATAGGCAGGAAGAAAGGACAGTGATAGGCAGGAAGAAAGGACATAATGATAGGCAGGAAGAATGGGCACAATAATAGGCAGGAAGAAAGGGCATGAGGGGAAGTGTGCATGCACGTGTGTGAAGGCGCATGTGTGCAAGCACATGTGTGGAAGTGTGTGTGCAAGCACATGTGTGGAAGCGCGTGTGTGGAAGCACGTGTGTGCAAGCACGTTTGTGCAAGCGTGTGTGTGGAAGTGCATGTGTGGAAGCGCGTGTGTAGCCAACCTGTACATTCCTACGACATTCCTAACGACTTGTGTGGGTTGTTAGGCTATGAGACAGCAGGCGACTCAGATACAGAGAGCTATTATTCTGCTGCAGAGTTGGAACCTGAGGCCACACAGCCCAAAGTGCTGGTCAAGCTGCAGCCGGTCACTTGTGACGGTCAGTATGTTCTGCCTAGTTCATGCATGCTTGTTTTGTGTCCAATCTATGTTTACATACACACCTTTGGTCTGCAGTCTTCCAGTGCATCTTTGATCTCATTGTTTCTAACCCCACCTGTAGGCTAAATACATTTTAATGTGTATCCAAATACATCACAAATATATTGCATATATATCTTTTTTAAGTCATAAATATTTATTTATTTATTGAGTAGACTAATATAGTTGGTAATTTTTTATTCAGATGAACAGTTCTTTTTATTTTCTTTAACTGTTTTGTCAACAATTTATGAACGTTGTTTATTCATGACTAACGGCGAGATGGCGTCACGTCTAAAAACTTCGTACCACAAGATCCTTGCAAGATTGGCTCTATGCGATGAAGTACCAGACAAGGATCAATATTTATGAGTTGGACTGTATTGTTTTCTATTGGTCACTCAAAATTACCATTTTCTATCCTTCAGATACCACATAGAATATAACCAGTTTGACTACTTCGGTGAATTTATAAAAGCAATGTTTCTGTGTGCTCAGAGTGACATGGTCATCAGATTCTTTTTCGAGAAAACCCAGGTTTAAATTTTTTTGCTGCTGTTTTGAAACTAGGACAGTTTCGTTCACACCACCTTGCCTCAGTTCACTTAGCTGTATAAATGAATACTGGGTTATAGACAGTGGTGCATATAAATGAATAAGTATAAGTTGTTGCTCTCCTCTTTATCCCTGAAGTCTGGGGTGAGGCTGTCACGGATGTCAGTTGTCAATTTTTTTTCCCTTCCTCATCTCCACCAACTGTCTCCACTTCCCCCATCCCTTGCTCTCATTCTCTACTCCCACTAAATATCTCTTCACGCAGTCCTCCCGTCTTGGTCTTCTTCTTTTTTGTCTACCCTCCACTCTAATTGCCTCTGCATTAATTGCATAGTATTTGTGCAGGAATTGCGGCATGGCTGAATTTTCCCAGAAAGGTTGTGTTGTTGTTGTAAGGAACAGGTCTACCTTGAGGTGAAGTGTAAAGCCCTCTGAGCAGAGTGGATTCTTCATTATATATCTTTTCCTTTTTATGTAGACAGATACACATGGGACGTACTTGTGATGTTTCAGAGGGACAGGCAGTGAAGTTAGAGTGTGAAGTGTCAGGAGAACCTGCACCCACCGTTACATGGCTTCACAATGGTCAGGTGGTCAGTGCATCATCCACTCACAAGCTGGCCACAGTCGGGAACACTTACACTCTGACGATGACGAATGCAGATGCGAGTGCGGCCGGTACCTACACGGTCAAGGTGGCTAATGTAGCCGGAGAGACAGAGTCCACTGCTAAGCTGGACGTTCGAGTGGAGGGTAAGTCTTGTGGTGAACACAAGTCAACACTGCCTAATGTTGTTAGTATCCCCATCATTTAAAAATCATCTGAAACTGTAGCTATTTTCCACTAAATTCTGGAAAAAAATTTTTAAATTGTATTTCCACCGTAAATCCTTGGCGGTCCTTCGCTCTTGTGATGACTTTTGCACGTCCCTGTTCTTGGTATCACGCTTGACGTTTCTGGTTTGTTGCACCTATGAGCTTGGATCCCTGAGTGTTTAGGCGCTATGGATGTTTTATTGTTGTAATATAAAATAGCTAGTCCCTCCTGAGGGCCAGTTGGGCTCCCACAAAGTCACACACAGACCAGCTGTGCTCCCATAAAGTCAAACACAGACCAGCTGTGCTCCCATAAAGTCAAACACAGACCAGCTGTGCTCTCAACAAGGCACTCACAGACCAGCTGTGCTCTCACAAAGTCACACACATACCAGCTGTGCTCTCACAAAGTCACACACAGACCAGCGGTGCTCTCACAAAGCCACACAGATCAGCTGTGCTCTCACAAAGTCACACACAGACCATCTGTGCTCTCACAGTCACACACAGACCATCTGTGCTCTCACAAAGTCACACACAGACCATCTTTGCTCCCACAAAGTCACACACAAACCAGCTGTCTCTCTCACAAAGCCACACAGATCAGCTGTGCCCTCACAAAGTCACACACAGACCATCTGTGCTCTCACAAAGTCACACCGACCATCTGTGCTCTCACAAAGTCACACACAGACCATCTGTGCTCTCACAAAGTCAAACACAGACCATCTGTGCTCCCACAAAGTCACACACAGATTAGCTGTGCTCTCACAAAGTCGTACACAGACCAGCTGTGCTTTCACAAATTCACACACAGACCATCTGTGCTCTCACAAAGTCACACACAGACCATCTGTGCTCTCACAAAGTCACACACAGACCATATGTGCTCTCACAAAGTCACACACAAACCATCTGTGCTTTCCCAAAGTCGCACTCAGACCATCTGTGCTCTCATAAAGTTGCACACAGACCAGCTATGCTCTCACAAAGTCGCACCTAGATCAGCTGTGCCCTCACAAAGTCACACTCAGACCAGCTGTGCTCTCACAAAGTCACACCTAGACCAGCTGTGCCCTCACAAAGTTGCACCTAGACCAGCTGTGCCGTCACAAAGTCGCACTCAGACCAGCTGTGCTCTCACAAAGTCGCACCTAGACCAGCTGTGCCCTCATAAAGTTGCACACCGACCAGCTGTGCTCTCACAAAGTTGCACACAGACCAGCTGTGCTCTCACAAAGTCGCACACAGACCAGCTGTGCCCTCACAAAGTCGCACCTAGACCAGTTGTGCTCTCACAAAGTCGCACCTAGACCAGCTGTGCTCTCACAAAGTCGCTCCTAGACCAGTTGTGCTCTCACAAAGTCGCACACAGACCAGCTGTGCTCTCACAAAGTCGCACACAGACCAGCTGTGCTCTCACAAAGTCGCACCTAGACCAGCTGTGCTCTCACAAAGTCGCTCCTAGACCAGTTGTGCTCTCACAAAGTCGCACACAGACCAGCTGTGCTCTCACAAAGTCACACACAGACCAGCTGTGCTCTCACAAAGTCGCTCCTAGACCAGTTGTGCTCTCACAAAGTCGCACACAGACCAGCTGTGCTCTCACAAAGTCACACACAGACCAGCTGTGCTCTCACAAAGTCGCACCTAGACCAGCTGTGCTCTCACAAAGTCGCTCCTAGACCAGTTGTGCTCTCACAAAGTCGCACACAGACCAGCTGTGCTCTCACAAAGTCACACACAGACCAGCTGTGCTCTCACAAAGTCACACACAGACCAGCTGTGCTCTCACAAAGTCGCTCCTAGACCAGTTGTGCTCTCACAAAGTCACACACAGACCAGCTGTGCTCTCACCAATGCATTGTTGTGTGAGCAGAGAAAAAGTCCCCAGAGTTCACGAGGAAGCTGGGTACAATAGACGTGCTGCTGGGAGGCGAGGCGAAGCTGCAGTGTAAGATCAGTGGCAAGCCAGAGCCTGACATCACCTGGTGAGTGGACAAAGACATCGTCTCCATGTAGTGTCAGACAGCAGATCTAAGCAAACAGTATAGTTGAGGTCACAATAGTTATAAATGTCCAATTTCAGTTAAAACTCAAAATACAGTTCATAAATATGACTCATATGTTACTATCAATACAGTGAAATACAATGCAGTAGCATAAAATATCACTTTTGAAAAAGCTTTCATAGGTTTTACTATTCTGTTGTGTCCAAGTATTGAGTAATAATAGATTTTTTTTTTATTGTTTTAGTGTTGGTAATTGTGTAAATTAACACTAAAACTCTTCCGTGTTTTAATACCTTTGACAGTTATTGATATTTATAGTATTTGTTGTTTTGACATAAAACAGTTGGTTTTGTACTCTGTGTCTGTTAGTTCTTACATGACACCCTTACATATGAACATGAGAGAGAAGACATAGTTCCAGTGAAATGATGAGAATGATGGTAAGGTAAGGAAATCCCTGTTGATGAGTGTGTGTGTGTGTGTGTGTGCGTGTTAGGTTGAAGGATGGCCAGGAGGTTGTGTCTGGAGACCGTATCAAGTTCCTGTTTGTGGATGACGAGTCCAACACCCTCATCATCAGTGAGGTCCAAGAGGCAGACATGGGCACGTACATGTGTCGTGCTGTCAACAAGGCTGGTGAGGCGACCAGCTCCACCACGCTCAACATTACAGGTAACTAGTAATGAGAACGTTTGTGGGATTATTAATGGCAACTTCTTTTATATTTTGTTTTTGTGAACACTGCTAGTCAGTTTTGTCCAATATATATGTCGAGTCCTAACAAAATGAGTTGCATGTACAAATTTGAAATTATTGTATTGTCTGTATAATTTGATAGAGCAGATTTTAAGTTTCACATGATGCATAGCATCAGGCCATAACTCACTCATTGCTGAAGTTTGGTTGCAATGAGCATGCATGGAGTAGAAATGTTCAAACTGAGAAAAACACATTTGAAGTTCAAGTACATGTTTACTTCAAAATACATTCGTTACCAAGAACATAATTCTTTTTGCACAGCCTATGCTTAAGTAAGGTGTTATCTTAAGATACTGAACATTTTAAATAAATCTGCAACATATTAAAAAAAATTGTGAGCAAAAGAATTTACCCTGTATATAGCTATAACTGTATTTGTTTACAAATATTACAACAGAACCACTGCCACAAGCAGTCTGGTTTGTTAGGTTACAACAGAACCACTGCCACAAACAGTCTGGTTTGTCAGGTTACAACAGAACCACTGCCACAAACAGTCTGGTTTGTCAGGTTACAACAGAACCACTGCCACAAACAGTCTGGTTTGTCAGGTTACTGATTTATTAGTCAACTCACAATGTACTGGAAATGCTTAACTTATTGATAAAACTTAAAAGGTTTGCTATTTAAGCCCCCCATGACAAGACAAAACCAATCAGCTGATAGTACTCAATACATCGTTCATAATCATCAAATCACTGATTGCCACATTTAAACATCCTTATATTTAAACACCAATAAGTAAAATTTATCAATACTATACAATCTACAAGTCCAGCAATGTGTTCTTTCTCAGCAATGTGTCCTTTTCCAGCATTTGCGGACATAACTCCTGGGTTGACTGCACCAAACCTGTGAGCACAAATAAATGTTATTTTATTATATTTTACACAAACAGCGTAAGATTACTAATCAATGTAATCATTAACAATGTCAATTTAAAATGTCATCTTAAACATGATTTTGTCACATCAATGTTGTGCAAAACATTTAAACTGAAAATGCATGCAGATGCATAATTGAAACTAATTACAAAATTAATGTGCTAACTTAATAGTGGCAGGGTAGCTCAGTTGTTTGGTGCTTGCCTGATCATATTGGGTTTAAAACCTTGGCTTTGTGTACAACTTACAAAGTTGCACAGCACCTGATATAGGGTGGAACCTCATCATTAAGGTCACCCATGGGACTGGGTCGAAGTGAACGAATAACGAATAACCACATTAGTGGAAATAATTATCACTGAAACAACATGGTGAAAAAAATTACTATAAAGGGATGCACCTAACCGACAGAACAATAGATGAGATGGCTTAGTGCAATATTTTTAAACCCTTTTGTACAGACATAACATTTACTGATTAAGAAAATGGATTTCCCGTATCAGCTGATCTTTAAAAACATTGCGTTAGTGTATTGACATTTGTGTCAGGTGCAATAGTGTGTAGTATGTTGTTTGTGTGGTGTACAGTAATCATGACATTCAACAATGTGTCGTAAAATCCCTTAAATGTTGAACCTTCTTGATTCCTGGCAACCAACAAATCCAAGTTCAAACAGGTGTTTCTGTGGTGTATTCTCTGTTGCTGTATTTGCAGTAACATCTGAACAAGAAATGTTGGAGCACATTGGTTGAGTTATTAATTAGTAATGTCTGTCAAATGTGTACAAACATATTCCAAAAATAACGTGTAACTACAATTGAAGAACCCAAACTAAAAATAATTTTTTTCACATTCACTTAGCGCACCAGATATGACTGCGTTTTGTTGAGGGATATCCCCAAAAATGCGCCTGGAACATGTTCAATTTATCACTTGTTTTACGGAATTCATGCATGAAATGTTAAATACCTTTTCTAAAGATGTTCTAAAAGGCATTAAATATTAATATAATTGAAAAACCTTTGCTAATCGATAGAAAAGACATTAAAATGTCAGTTGGTGACACAAAAGTAAAATCCTCAAAACTCAGCATTCAGGATATATATATATATATAATATATATATATATATATGACAATTTCTCGAATTCAGGTTTGTACATCCGACTCATTTCGTAAGGACTCATCACATATACGTTGGACCAAAATGTGGGTTGATCAATTAAACTAAATTGGGGATACAATACAATGAAGACGTGCATATGTATATGACTGTACATTGTCTTACTCTTCAGACCTGGAGGAGAGAAAGAAAGAGTGCGCCCCACAGTTTGTCTCCACCATGGCAGACAGTCTTGTCGCACGGGACGGTGACGCGTCATTCAAATGTCAGATGTCGGGTTACCCCCAACCCGAGGTCACGTGGTTGTTCAACAAGAAGGAAGTGAAGCCGTCAAGTCGTCACGAGATGAGGATCACCAATGACGAATGTGTGTTGACTGTGTCAGAAGTGACAGAGGATGACGCAGGTACCTACACCTGCAAGCTGAAGAACAAAGTGTCACACGTCAAGAGTAGTGCCGTGCTCACTGTTGGTGTCACTCCGACAATCATCGACGCGTCACAGAATCTCACAGCCAATGTGAATAGCGAAGCAGAGTTATTGTGTCGGGTCGCGGGGTCACCGAAGCCAAAGGTCACTTGGCTGCACGAAGGCAAGGAAATCATGGCATCAGACAAATATGAATTCAACGAGATCGAGGACTTGTTTAGTTTGAAGGTGAAGGAGATTGTTGAGGAAGACGCAGGACTTCATGTATGTCGAGTGACGAATGAGCTCGGTATTGTGGAAAGCTCGTTCACATTGGCAGTCACATCTCGTGCTAAGTTTGTTAGCAAGCTACAAGATGTGTCCATTGTCAATGGCGGCGACATCACCTTGTCTTGCAGCTTTGTCTGTGAACCCCAACCCACAGTCACATGGTTATTGAAAGGTGAAGAACTCAAGGAATCCAACAGTTATGTGTTCAGTAGCGATTCAACCAGTTGTAGTATACATGTGCCTCTGGTACGCCCCGACTGTGCTGGGGTGTACACGTGTCGTCTGGAGACCCCGGCCGGCATTGAAGAATGCAGTGCTGAGGTGACCGTGGTCACAGCACCTGTCATTGTGGCCCGCTTCAATGACGTTGAGTGTTACCACGGGGAGAGGGTAGAGTATGTGTGTCGACTCAGTGAGCCTGTGACTGCACAAGTCACGTGGATCTACAACAGGCGACCTATTGCTGTAAGTGTAACTGTGTGGCATCAGTTGTAATGGTCAGTCCATCGGTCAATGTTTGTTAAATCACAGTGAAGATGTATATAAAGTTTGCACATGTTTCTTATGGTCAGAATATGTAGATTGTATACCCTTGAATGGATTGATTTTGCAGTGTCTTGGAATGTGAATTTTGACATAGTTT
>BSQZ01000009.1:2845751-2903251 GCA_033239005.1 Lamellibrachia satsuma
TTCAGCAGCAGTAGATAGCGACTTGGGTACAATGACAAATATTTTTGGAAGTAAACATTCTTTAAACTAGAAGTGCAGGGGGGTTACCTAGAGGTGTCTCAAGCAGAACAAGAGGCCACTAGCACAGATAAACCAATATCAAATCATCCGAAAAACATCTCTGAAAAAGGTTTTAGATGCGTATGTTTAAATGCAAGGAGCATAGTAAATAAGAAAAACGAATTAAACATTATGGTAGAAGATATTGACCCTCACATAATTGGTATAACTGAATCATGGGCCAACATAGATATAACAGATGCTGAATTAGGACTGACAGGATACGTAATGTTTAGGAAAGATCGAATAGGAAGAAGGGGTGGGGGAGTTATTTTATATGTTAAAGAATCTATTCAGGCTTATGAAATAAAACTAGAAAGGGAAGCAGATTGCGATGAAGCTGTTTGGTGCAAAATTGTTTCAGGAAATTCAAAATTAACTATTGGATTAGTTTACCGAAGTCCAAACATAAACGAAGAGGACAACACAAAAATAAAAAACGCTATAAAGGAAGTTAGTAAAGGGGAATGTATCATAATGGGAGATTTTAACCATGGACACATACAATAGAATTCTCTAGAGAGCACAGGGAGTGAGGATCAACAATTTCTATGTTTAATCCAGGATAGCTTTCTTACTCAGCACGTACTAGAACCAACCAGGGGAGAAAATGTATTAGATATAGTTTTGTCATCACAAAAAGAATTAGTGGACAATGTAAAAATATTTGAACCATTGGGTAATAGTGACCATAATCAAATACATTTTGACATCAATGTAAAATCAGAAAGTAAAAATAAGAAAACGTACAAGAGAAACTTCCACAAAGGTAACTACAAAGATATGAGAAAATACTTAGCACAGCTAGATTGGAATAACATGCTGATGAATAAGACCGCAATTGAATGTTGGAATATTCTAAAATATGAAATTGAGAGTATCATCGATAAATTTGTTCCCTTCCAAAAACAAGGAAAACGGTGTAGAAAGAAACACTTGTCAAAAGAGGCAATTAGAAAAATAATGCTAAAACAAACTATGTGGAGGGTTTATAGGCGTACCAGAAAGGAAGAAGACTATGCAAAATACAAAGAGGCACTTAATGCAGCTACAACTGAAATCAGACAATCTAAAAGAAGCTATGAGCAAAAACTGGCATGTAACATAAAAAATGACAGCAAGAGTTTTTATGCATATGTCAGGAGTAAACAAAACGTACAAGACAAGGTTGGACCTCTAGAAGACATTGCTGGAAATATAATATCACAGGGGTTTTTAATGGCGGAAGACCTAAATGGTTACTTCAGTTCAGTGTTTACCAAAGAAGATATTAGTTCATTGCCAGTTGCTGATGCTAAATTTCAGGGGGCTAAATCTGACTATTTAGGACCGTTAGTTGTAACTCCAGAATTGGTAGCTAAGAAAATAAAGGCAATGAAGGATAACAAATCACCGGGAGTGGATGGGATTCCTCCAAAATTACTAATGGAAACAGTAGATCAAATCAGTATACCACTTACAAGAGTATTCAACTTGTCATTAAAAGAGGGAGTTGTTCCGTTTGAATGGAAAGAAGCAAACATCATACCATTATTTAAAAAGGGTTCGAGAAATAAGTCAGAGAATTACAGACCAGTGAGTTTAACGTCAGTGATTTGTAAATTATTAGAAAGGTTAATTAAAGACCATATGGTGGACTTCCTCGTTAAGCATAAATTATTAAATTCATCTCAACATGGATTCCTTAAAGCGAGGTCATGCTTAACAAATATGTTATGTTTTTTGGAAGAAATCACTAAGTGGATAGACGTGGGATCACCAGTAGATATTATCTACTTAGATTTTCAGAAAGCTTTTGACAAAGTGCCACATCATAGATTGCTACTTAAATTAAAAGCCCATGGTATCGGGGATAGCATAACTGACTGGATAGAACAATGGCTGACTGACAGAAGACAACGAGTTGTAGTAGATGGAGAAGTTTCAAATTGGAAATCGGTTTTGAGTGGGGTACCTCAAGGATCAGTATTAGGACCTATATTATTCTTAATTTATATCAATGACTTGGACGACAGTATAACAAGTAACGTACTGAAATTTGCGGATGACACAAAACTGTTTACAAAGGTTAATACAGATGGTGATAAACAACATTTACAAAACGATCTAGACAGATTAGTGAAATGGTCTGAAATGGCAGATGCTGTTCAATTTTGGGAAATGTAAATGCCTACATACAGGACATGGGAACTTGAATGTAAACTATAAAATGGGAGATACTGTTCTGGGTACTACTGTAAAAGAAAAGGACTTAGGAGTTACAATAAGCACTGATATGAAAGTTTCATAGCAGTGTGGTATTGCAGCTTCAAAGGGTAATCAAATTCTTGGATTGATTAGAAGAAACATAACATACAAGGGAAAAAAGTTAATTATACCTCTTTATAAAGCAATAGTTAGACCTCATTTAGAATACTGTATACAAGCATGGAGACCATATCGTAAGAAGGATATAGATACGCTTGAACACATACAAAGGAGAGCAACTAAAATGATTCCAGAACTTAGAGACCTTAGTTATGAAGAACGCCTGAAAGAATGTGGTTTAACAACTCTAGAGACAAGGAGGTTAAGAGGAGATCAGATTGAAGTTTTTAAGATATTGAATGGGTATGAAAATATTGATAGAAATATGTTTTTTTCTCACTCAAGAAGGATAGCAGAACTAGAGGACATGAGGTAAAATTAGTAAAGGATCAATGTAGATTTTACATCAGGAAGCACTCGTTCTCACAGAGGACAATAAATGAATGGAACAAACTGTCTACAGATTGTGTAACTGCTAGCAGCGTGAATATGTTTAAAAACAAGGTTGACACATATATCAGGAGGGCGGGTTATAAGTAGGTGAACGTTGTTGGACTCTCGATAAGCCAATGGCTTCCTTGTCCACTTGCCATCTGGGCCTTTGGCTTGGATGGCAAATCTTGTTAAATCTCTTTGGGCCTCGTGGCCCATAGAGCTGCAGTGTTCATTCTCTATCTTCGCCCCCTGTTTGGTTTCACTCCATGTCTTCCACCCCAGTTCTTGTCTCTAGTTTATTCCAGGTTGTCTTTGGCCGATGACATTTTAATATACCAACAAATATATGAATTGGAGATAAAATAAACCAAGCCATAAAAATGTATTTATGATATTCCATTTCATACTGAGCAGGTATCACATGTAGAAATTATGCAAGAGTCCCATTTTATATACTTGAAGGTTATTACGTAATATGTGGAACTATGGTTGTGGGTAACTATCATAGCACTTTTAATGATACTTATGATATCTCTAACAAGTACTGCAGATCAGTACATGAACACAGTTATGAACAATGTCAATAAAAAGTTACAATGTATATTATAAAAGAAATATTAATGAAAAATTACCACAATTTATAAATATAAATCTGTAACTTGTAAAAACAATTATCTGACAGTCAGTCAGCAGTATGTGACATGCATTCTCCTTTTGTTTGCAGAGCTAGTAGTGACAGAAGAGAAGAAGGAGGGGAAAAGACAGATGACAGTTCCCCCAGACATGCCATTTGACAAGCCTCAGTTGACAGAACTGGAGGACAATGCAATCAAGTTGACGTGGTCATCCGCTAGTATTCCTCTCGGTGCCAAGTCAACACCAATCAGGTGGGCACCTAGTGGCTGTATTTCACAAGAACAAGATGTGGTCTTTGGCAGTTCACATAAGTTTGTGTTAGTTAAACAGTATCCACACACTGAAGTGTAGAATAAATGTTGTGGTCAGTATGCCATCTGTACATGTCTACTTTTCTGCACCTTATCTCTAGAAGGAGAGCAACTTTTGTAACCCAATATGGCACTGGCATCCATATTTGGAATAACTCGGAAGAGTTTGACTTCAAGGTCAAATTTTCAGATATTGAAGTATCTGGGTCAATAAATATGTTTTCATAGCCGAAGTTTAGGGCCACATAAAGGACAATACTGTACTAATGGGGCATAGCCTGAAAGAGATAATTTTGTAATGTTGATATGAAAATTGCTCTTTGTACTTAAATAATTCAATAACATACAAAAAGAATAATTTATTAACAATAGTTAATCACAAAACAAAGTGATTTGTATGAGAGAAAATATTGCAAGTGTTTCTTGTCCACAGATACACAATTGAACGGAAGGACATCAGTCACACTAGCTCCTCCTGGGAGTGTGTGCAGACAGTAGACGACACGAGTGCTGAGGTGCGAAAGTTTGACCCCTCCAAGGACTATCTGTTCCGTCTGCGAGCCGAGAACGACTTCGGTGTCAGTGACCCATCAATGTCCGTATCTTACTACGGCAAACATGGTGAGTCATACTTCATCTATCTATGTCTTGTAGATTTTAAGGAAGAAGTATGATAATCCAAACCAAGGTATTAAATTAATTAATCCATAAAAAATCTGGTAATTCTCATAACCTTGTAAACCGCTAGACTTCGTAAATTACTCCTCATTTGTTCATCACAGCATCATGCTCAGAAACAAACAGCTTGCAGAGTTTTTTACGCTATGTTCCTGCTGCTACACAACATTACCCCTGCTACACAACATTACCCCTGCTACACAACATTACCCCTTCGTTCTTTGCAGCTATTTCACTTTCTTGCTGTTGCTTTTATCAAATCAATGCTTTGTGTGAAATTTAATTCGCTTTGGAGCTTCAAAACAAATAATATCGTTGACAGTCTCCATCGCAACTGAACTTTTGCCGGCATGCATTGACAAATCTGTTTACAGTCGGAAGTAGCAAACACGATGCAATATGGGTATAATCACCCTCCTTATAAGGCAATGTCCAGTCTGCTTTGTCCTCAAAGCTCAACAAGTCCGCAATACTTGGCCAAAAGTAGTGCACGCATATTGCTCTGTATGCCAAAGGGGTGGACCTATGTACCAAGACTGACGTTTGTTGGAATTTATTTTGAACCAAACAGAACTATGGAACTACATCAGGTCTTGAAGGCTGTCTATTTTAAAGTTCAATGCTGTCGCTTGATTGCTGGTGGGATTTAAAATTATGATAATTTAGTCACAATGTTTTATTCACCGCCAAAATGGCAGCAACTTGAGTGTTAAAGCGAGCAGATTAGTGTAAAAGAGCCCTACATGTTTTACTTCTATCATTTCATATCTTACTTCAGCTATCTGCCTTTTTCTTACAATAATCATATTTGTCATTGCTTATTTCATAATGTTTATTATCATTGTGATAGGTTCCGCATTTGTTTTTGTCAATAACAAAAGTTCTTCAATAAATGATATGTAATTTCACCATATTATTACAATTTGTATAGTCATCTTCCCTAAGGATACAATATATTATTCAAACAATATAGTGCCTGCATGCGCTTCTGTACATGTGCTTTTGCCTTAACAGCTTCACACAATAAGATATTGCCAAACCTCCATTCTGCCAAAGCCGAAGTGACGCAGATTCCCAGTGGTAACTGAAAACATGTCTGAAACATTTATGTTTGTCACATCTATTTTGTGTCATTTGGGTTGTGTTTTGATGTTTGATTTTTTACTTCAGTGTGACGTCTAATATTTTATATTGGTTTGTTATTTGCATCAAGATGCAGCTTTTTGGTGCTGTTTCTGTTTCATTACTGCGTGTCCTCTGTTTCTCTTGAAGGTTTTTGTAATATATTTCTTCTTATGCATAATACAGTTTCTTTTCTAGTTTAACAACCTAGAGATTGCCACTGTATGTGTATTTATTAACCAACAGAATCATTCAGCTCACATTTAACATATCATCTGTAATTCATTAAATAGACTTTACGTTAAGCTAAATTATATTTCTGGCATTTATTATATGAAATGTATGTTTTACATGACATTGTGTTGTTTTGATTACTGTGGCAGACAGAAATGTATAAATTATTTATGTCCAGTTTAAATATTGGTTTTGATGGGAATAATTTGGCAATAATAATTTTGGAAATGGTTATTTATGTACAATACATGACACTTTGAACGTTTAAGTTGCATTAAAATCAGTGGTATAAAGTGTTTAACTGAAGTACTACAACAACACTATTAAATTTAATGTTGCTTGCCAATATAATGTTTATCTAAGTTTAGAAATAATAACATTTCTTTGCATGGAAACGATAGACACGTGTGAATTCAACAACTAGGGGCATTAACATGTACAACTTGGGTTTGTAGATATTTGATTAATACCTGATGTACAGGGTCTAATAGAAGTGATCCCTAATCCATAGAGCTCAGCAATATGTTAGAGATTAGGGAGCTCTTTTTCTGTGGTCAAAATATATCCCCATTTAAACTGATGCATGTCACAGACTCACTGTTATGGACTTCTAACCATGTTGACTTGTTTAGTTGTACTAAATTATCAGCATAAAAAGTTTAAGTTGATCATAGATGACTTCTTGATAATTGATGATGAGTTGATGATTTTTAGTTCAAAAGAAAGTTAGCAGGTTGTCATTCCTTGTTTAATAGCTAATTAATATATATGTATATATAAATAATCTTAAAATCATTGTGTATGATTTTAAAAGTGCTCTGTTTACTACACGTTAACTTACTACTTAAACAGGTTATTTAATATGATGAATAAATAAGAAATCTTTTGTCTTATACCACTATTACATTGGCTATATTTGTATTTTGTATCCAGGTAAAACATAAAAACAAACTATGAAAGGCTGCAGAAAATTTTACTTGATTACATGGAATATAATTCTTGTCTCAATGTTTCCAGTTACAGACATTAAGCAACAAATCTCAGCAAAGCGAGAGTCTCGTCATCAGAAAGTGAGTCCACCCCCTGTCCCGCGGGAAAAACCCCATGTGTTTGTGGGTCGGGGCAGTGAATCCGTAGACATCTCATGGCAGTCGGTGACCAGTGACGCCTCTCTCTACTACATAGTGGAGCGACGCTGCCCACCATCCAGGAACTGGCTGGAGGTCGCCACAGACATCAAGGACACATCCTATACAATGACAGATTATCAGTCGGAGAAGGATTACATGCTACGTGTCCGGGCAGCCAATGATTACGGTGTTAGTGACCCATCGCCACCTACATCCCTGTTTGCCAAGATTGGTGTGTACTTCAGATAATTTCATATGTTACATTGGGCTCTGTTTTAACCCTTTTATCCTGAGCAGTCGGTCAAATTTGCAACACAAGCAAGGCATATTTTTTAAATTCTGCAAATACGTTACGTAAATTTATATTGTTTTGGCTAAATGAAATGGCTTATTCATGTATCATATACGAAAAGAAAGCTAAGATACATGCCTTTGTGAATATATAATTTAAATCACCTTAACTTACAAGATAAAAACATTTTGAATGTTTGAAATTAAACAATTTAAATAAAATTGCATAAACAAAATATCCTCTCACACTTCAACATATTTTTAATATTTTGCTTTTCGGAAAATATCTAAAATGTGAGTACGGAAGTTCAAGACAAATCAAATATCTAAATCTTACAACAAACACTAGATCTCTAATTCAGTTACGAAAGGAACTGTGGGATTTATAATACCAATATATCATTTCAAAAACTATAGCACATCATCAATTTGAAGTAGCGGTTGTTCACATCGTCCTCATCACCACCAAATAGGATGACTGACACTGATTTCCAGAAGTTGATCTCACACATGGCAAAGAATATATTTACATTTTACAACTTTAAAGTTGTTCCCATCACCAACAAATAGGTTACCTGGCACTGAACTTCCAGAAGTTAATCTTGCACATGCAACACTGCAAAGTCGATCCACTGTCACACATTTCACCATCTAAATTGTAAATAAACTTCACTTTTCAATTTAAACTATTCCAGGCAGCCGCCATTACAGGAAGCTAGCCATACATCATGGCTATCATGTGGTATATCGTGACCGTCATAAAACGGATTTTCCGTTTTATGACGGTCACGGACCCCGATGTTCTGCCACCAGGGGGAAATGGGAATAGGTGTCTTTCGGAGGGTGTTTTGCCTGTGTTGTGTGCCGATGCTACGATCACCACACCAGTCTATTTCCTAACTAGCGCTTGTTTTGCGCTAGATGTACTCCTTGTGCTTGTCAAACCTACTTAGATTTGTTTTGACGGTTCTCAATGAACATTAGGTGAACGCTGCTGGCTTCACTCTCACCTTCTTGGTACCGGGGACAGAGATCGCTGTTGTTTAGTAGTCCCCTGGTGGCCGATATGGGAACACCTAACGCACCTCGCTTACAATGCTGTCTGAAATCATGGACCACCATATTATGACGAGGCTTGACTGTATATATATATATATATATATATATATATATATAAACAGTTCTGTTTCGATGCTATATACTCGGTGGTTATTTAAGTGGGATTTATTTGAGACGAAGGTGTGTAGTTGAGACACTGGCTTCTTGCAGATGCGACCATTGAGCAGAAAAAGGCAGAAGACTACAAGTCAAAGGTGAAGCCTCGCACTGTCTGGGACAAACCCGAGGTCGTTGACCTCACCAATACATCCGTCACTTTGTCATGGAAGTCATCATCTCTCCCTGAGTACGCCGTCCAGACTCCGATCTCATACATCATTGAGCAGAGGGTGCCTCCAAACTTTGAGTGGACCCGCATCGAGACCAATCTCTCGGAGACGCAGTTGAAGGTGACAAAGTTCAACCGTGATAAAGACGTGTACTTCCGAGTGCGAGCAACGAATGAATACGGAACGAGTGAACCATCCATGCCTGTCCTCATCAGACGGAGGGAAGGTCAGTAGCTTGCGTGGTTATTGTTGGAGTTAGGTTTGAAGTTTTGGTTATTCAAAGTCTTAAGTTTTTATTTTACGGTACTATTGGATTTGGGCAAGTAAAAGAAGCCATAACTTAGCGTTATGATTTTTTTTATTGTATCTTATTTTAACATCCAATGTGTATTCTGCATGCTTTTCAACGAAAATGTAGACAAATTGGCTCAAATGAGTAACTTTCCTTTAGCCAAATCTGATGTGATGTGGCTTATGGCCCAAATGACATCCAATATCGCTAGCCTAGAGAAGAGAGTATGATAACTTTGTTAGCATTTCATTTCATTATGTTTCATAGTTCAGACTTATCTTTACAGTTTACAGTATCACCCTTTATGTGGTTCATACTATCAAAAGAGAATGTTTTAATCTACAATTTTATTTTTTACATGATACATTTATTATGGAAGAGAAGAAGTGTATATTTGTTGATTATATCAGTTATTCAGATTGTTAATAAGGATATTATATCTGTGCAGAAAAGGCTAACATTTGCATTGACACAAGGGCAGTTTGATGACCCATTAATGGAGGGTTTATGTCCAAAGTTGTACGTAGATTGTGGAATGTCTGTTCCAGTGGTAGAGGAAGAAACAAAGATGGAGAGAAAGACAAAGAAAGAAGGGGGGAAAGAAGAGGAAGATGAAGCTCAGAAGTTGCCTCTGCATAAACGTAAGATACCTACATTAATAATTTTATTCCCAGTCAGTAGAGATATCTGGATTATTCATTTAAGCTACATTGTATCTTATAGTTGCCCAAAACATAAGCGATTAATAATTGCCAATGTTTTGGGCAACTGTAACGTACAATGTAAATTTCTGCCTGTGAACAACTAATTCAGGAAAAAGTGAGACTGGCCACGTTTCTTCAGTTACTGATGTAATCTGTGTCATAACAGTGTTGTTGGATTGATGCAGCAGTTACGCTTAACAAGCAGTATTCATGCAAAGTAAAATTTTTATTTAGAATATCTACCCATTAGCTGGCACCACAATTGCACCCTATATGTATCTTTCACAACATCCAATAAATTATTTTATTGAAGATATAAAAAATATGAGTTTTATATCCCAATTTCAAATGGTCAAAGCATTTGCTGTAACAGCTTAAACGTAGAGGTATTGTTGTGTTCTTGCTGCTATAATATTATGATCAGATAATCCGTGTTGTTAAAATCTCATAAAATAACTTTTACTAAAGGCCCTCCTAAATTTTTTTGCTTGTCTAATTTCAAGTTCATTTAGGGAAAATTAAAACCTACCTGGTACTTAATATCCACTATGACATGCTAGCTCATTTGTGCAACGTTTATATGTAGGTTTTGTGAAATCATCAGCAGGGCTGGGTCCAATTACACAAAATTATATCAATTACAATTACAATTACATTAATTTTTTATTTCAATTACAATTACAATTACAGTCATAATTTTCTAAATCAATTACAATTACACTGTTTCAATTTCAATTACAATTACAATTACATTATGCGGAACCAAATATATTCAGCATTTGTTAATATGTATTTTTGCGCGTTTTGCTGAATTTCAATATTTTGTACACAATTGATAAACAAATATAACGGTAATGTTTGTACATTTTGTTGAATTGTGACTTTGAATTATACTAAATAAAAAGATAGCCGTTTAAAACATATTTTTATTATATAAAAATACAATGCAATATCCAGATATAATCCTACAGGACATATTCCAATGCAGACATTTATCCGTGCGCATTTCTGAAATTTTTCTTTGGAAAATACTAATAATAGGGTTTGATGTGTTTATTTTGAGGTTGTAGCTCCTGCTATAAGCTGACATTCTTAATTGGTCTGCCCTTTGCTTTGTGTGAGTTGGGAATGGGAAGAGAGGCCATATAAATGGTCCTTGCCACCTGACCTGTCTCCAACCCACCACAACACAAGGGGTGTAATTGGCTTGCTAACTCTGCAATGTTTCACTGAATGTCTGTGCATTGTTTATTGCTTCCTGGCTGTTACCAACTTACTGAAAAGGCTAATTGCTAAGGCTACCCACCACTAGCACCACTGACCAGTACCCACCAGACAGTGAATACTGAGACTTAAATGTAAATATATAAGCAGGTGTTATTATTAGTCTTGATTTTCAACTCATGTGAGACTTAAATTATATTTTTATTGACAATTCGTTCAGGTAGTTTGTGATATGAAACGTACTGTAATTGATTGTAATTGATTGTAATTGAAATAAAATTTCAATTATACAAAATATAACAATTACAATTACAGCAACATTTTGAAACCATAATCAATTACAATTACAATTACACGATTTTGCTGTAATCAATTACAATTACATAATTGGACCCAGCCTTGATCATCAGACAGACTATTAAATTATTTAATGCTTGATCCAACATTTATTGAAGTGAAATTGGAAATGCTGAAAACTAAAAAATTTCGCCCTTCATGAAATTTCATAACTTTTCATGTGATCAGTGAGAGGATGGAAGTCATGCCCATGATCAGCCTTGACCCCATAAAGTGTTTACTGTTTTGGATTTCCACTATTTTGAGCCTTACCAGATCTGACGACTAAAGTAAATTCTTTTATTAATCATAATTACCTCTCAAGAAACTTGCAGTTTGTTTTTTGATATTTCGACTGCATCTCGCAGTCTTCTTCAGCAGACTGAAGTTACGGATGTGTCACATGACCAATGTCATGTGACACAAGCTGGAGTAGGACTGGTGGGAGCTCCTGGCCGACGTCTCGGTTCAGCGTAGGTTTGTTTCTGTGGATGTTAATCACCTCCTTTATTTTTCTCCTGTGCCAGTTCTCCTCGTGGTCTAGAATATTGACGTCCTTCATAGAGCACTGATGACCTGTGTTCAGTTTGTGTTCACTTATAGCTGATAGGGGTTGGCGACAAGATAGATGTTCTTTGATTCTTAGTAAATTCTTCTGGTGATTTGAACAAAAAATACGCACTTTTTATTATTTACCAAGTGTGGATGTTACTTAAGGTAGTTGGGGTGGCTATTATTTACTTGTCTTGAATTGAGTAGTTTCAGTAGAAGTTTTTAAGATAAATTAACCATTTCTTCAAAGATTGTAGTTATAATACTATATAATATTCCAGATTAATAAAATGTTGCGTTTTTCATTTATTTGGTAATGTTATAAGATTTTTTTTTTTAATGTAAAAAATAACCACAAAATGTGAAGTTATATAGTTTTGAGAAAATCCCCGAAGAAATAAATGACACTTTTTCCTAACTTACTAGGCATAATTTGTTTATGTTAACCAACATTTTCCTCAAAGTTATCAATGACACTGTCAAACTTATATAAATGACATATATATATATATATATATATATATATATATATATATATATATATATATATATATATATATATAAAAGTATGTTGTGAGGAAAATGTTGGTTAACATAAACAAATTACGTCTAGTAAGTTAGAAAAAAGTTTAATGACAGCCTAAAATGGCGTTGACACAAATCATTCACCAATTGTAATTTAAATTCAGTGTTGCCTACATATAAGACACGTTCATACTCCAAATTGCAGCTTAGTAAGTGTTGTAGTTTTTCAAAAAAGATAAATTACCTGCTAGGTAACATTTCCTAGTTGTTAGTGATAACAGAAAGGTCAATAGATATGCTTATCATGCTGAAATGTGACGTTTTTCTCAGACGTTTTACGTATTGTTGACAAAACAACAGCCATTTCTAATATTGACATGTCCCACATGATCAGTTGTTTACATGCACAAGATCATTTGATTGGCCCATTATCCGGCGGGGTCATGGGCAGGGTCACCAGGTCACAGGTGACAGAGAAGTCAAGGGGATTTCCCAAAGGACTGGTTTTTTAATGGATGAGTTGGCAACATACGACGACGGGTGATTATTTGTGGTATTAACGTTCATTTAAATATTTCCTAGCATGTTATGCGGAAAAAAGGTAAAAATCAACTGACACGTTAGCACCCCAACTACCTTAAACTATTCACACACTACATATTGGACATCAGTGAACCAGATTCAACTAAATCAGTTGAGGATAGAGTTTTAGTACGCTGTTTTTATGTCAGTGAACCATGTTGTGTCTGCAGGGATACCTCCGGCTTTCATCGGTACTACAGATGACACCCAGTATGGAGTAGAGGGTTTCACCCTCAAGGTAATCACCAGCATCCAAGGCACCCCTCGCCCCACCATCGCCTGGCATCACGGGGGTGTGAAGCTGCATATGGGGGAGCGCTATAACTGTAGTCTGTCTGACCGGGGTCAGATGACCCTCGAGATTGCCCACTTCAGTAGCAGTGACGTTGGGGAGTACAAGGTGCTCGTGGAGAATGCATTTGGTGCTGCGGCGCAGATCATTCAAGTTGGCCTCGCAGGTCAGTGGCTTCTTCCTTTGTGATAAACTCTCAGTTTGATAATACAGTGGGTTATGTTTAACAGAATCAGCCATTTAGTAGAATCAAATAAATTGGCTGGGACGGAATCATTCCTTAATCCAGCTGTATTAAAATGGGCCTCTTAAGTGAATGACGCTCGTGTATTACAAGCCCTGCTTCAATTCTTAACGGCGGTAATGTTCTGCATAGTTACGAGGTAACGCCAGTGCCTGGATAAAGGAATGGGTACCCCGGGAGGAATGGGTACCCCAGGGGGAATGGGTACCCCGGGAGGAATGGGTACCCCTGGAGGAATGGGTACCCCAGGGGGAATGGGTAACCCGGGAGGAATGGCACAAAAAACATTTCACCAAGAAACTAAGATACCTACCTATCCTACAATATGTTCCCTGGGAAAATATTAAAAAAATAAAATCTTTCCTGCCTTCATACCCTAACATTTCAGAACATATAACAGTAAACACAGATATTATTCTGAAAGGCTTTAACAATTATGCAGTTTGTGGTAGGTAGTACAAGCCAAGTTGTTATGCCTACCTGCCTTATAGTATATAATGCTGTAGGTAGTATTTCTAAAGCACCTAAGTTCTTTGGACCAGAGCTCAGAGGCACATCAACATAAAGGGTTAGGCAAAGTCAGTAATCTAAAATCAATTTGTAGTCATCAACAGTACATTTACAATACACTTGCTGATGTTGTAATACCTGTCTCCTATTTCAGATCCGCCAACATTCCTTGAGCCAATGAAAGATCAGATCTTTCACTTGCATCGAAGCGGCAAGCTGGAGTGTCGAGTTCACGGCATCCCGTATCCCACAGTGCAGTTGAAGAAAGACTGGCGCGTGATCGCTGACTCACACCGACTCAAGATCACGCGCGAGGATTATGAGCACTGGACACTGAACGTAAGCAACGTGATCCGCATGGACGAAGGCCTCTATGAGTGTGTCGCTGAGAATGTGGCCGGCAAGGTCTACAGTTCGGCTACTGTCCACGTCACAGGTCAGTCTACAACTGGTCACTGATCAGTCTTTGTCACATCAATTGTGTGTCAATACTGAATCATTTTCTTGCAAGTCTTAATAATTTTTGGTTCTTCACATTCTAAGTACTTACTCCATGTTTGCTGTATTGCTTGTCTCTACTACTACTGCAATACTTTTCTCTACTACTACTGGAAAACTTGTCTCTACTACTACTGGAACACTTGTTTCTACTTCTACTGGAAAACTTGTCTCTACTACTACTGGAATACTTTTCTCTACTACTGTTGGAATACTTGTCTCTACTACTATTGGAATGCTTGTCTCTACTACTACTGGAATACTTGTCTCTTCTACTACTGGAATACTTTTCTCTACTACTACTGGAAAACTTGTCTCTAATACTACTGGAACACTTGTTTCTACTTCTACTGGAAAACTTGTCTCTACTACTACTGGAATACTTGTCTCTACTACTACTGGAATACTAGTCTCTACTACTACTGGAATACTTGTCTCTACTACTGCTGGAATACTTATCGCTACTACTGTTGGAACACTTGTCTCTACTACTACTGGAATACTTGTCTCTACTACCACTGGAATACTTGTCTCTAGTACTGTTGGAATACTTGTCTCTACTACTACTACTGGAATACTTGTCTCTACTACCACTTGAATACTTGTCTCTACTACTACTGGAATACTTGTCTCTACTACTGTTGGAATACTTGTCTCTACTACTATTGGAATACTTGTCTCTACTACTACTACTGGAATACTAGTCTCTACTACTATTGGAATGCTTGTCTCTACTACTACTGGAATACTTGTCTCTTCTACTACTACTACTGGAATACTTGTCTCTACTACTGTTGGAATACTTGTCTCTACTACTACTGGAATATTTGTCTCTACTACTACTGGAATACTTGTCTCTACTACTACTGGAATACTTGTCTCTACTACTACTGGAATACTTGTCTCTACTACTACTGGAACACTTGTCTCTACTACTACTGGAATACTTGTCTCTACTACTACTGGAATACTTGTCTCTACTACTACTGGAACACTTGTCTCTACTACTATTGGAATGCTTGTCTCTACTACTACTGGAATACTTGTCTCTACTACTACTGGAACACTTGTCTCTACTACTGCTGGAACACTTGTCTCTACTACTACTGGAATACCTGTCTCTACTACTATTACTAAAACACTTATCTCTACTAATACTGGAATACTTGTATCTACTACTACTGGAACACTTGTCTCTACTACTACTGGAATACTTGTCTCTACTACTACTGGAAACTTGTCTCTACTACTGCTGAAATACTTGTCTCTACTACTACTTGAATACTTGTCTCTACTATTGCTACAACACTTATCTCTACTACTACTACTGGAATACTTGTCTCTACTACTACTGGAAAACTTGTCTCTACTATTACTACAACACTTATCTCTACTACTACTACTGGAATACTTGTCTCTACTACTACTATTGGAAAACTTGTCTCTACTATTACTACAACACTTATCTCTACTACTACTACTGGAATACTTATCTCTACTACTACTGGAAAACTTGTCTCTACTATTACTACAACACTTATCTCTACTACTACTACTGGAATACTTGTCTCTACTACTATTGGAAAACTTGTCTCTACTATTACTACAACACTTATCTCTACTACTACTACTGGAATACTTGTCTCTACTACTATTGGAAAACTTGTCTCTACTATTACTACAACACTTATCTCTACTACTACTACTGGAATACTTATCTCTACTACTATTGGAAAACTTGTCTCTACTATTACTACAACACTTATCTCTACTACTACTACTGGAATACTTGTCTCTACTACTACTGGAATACCTGTCTCTACTACTATTACTAAAACACTTATCTCTACTAATACTGGAATACTTGTCTCTACTACTACTGGAACACTTGTCTCTACTACTACTGGAATACTTGTCTCTACTACTACTGGAAAACTTGTCTCTACTACTGCTGAAATACTTGTCTCTACTACTACTGGAATACTTGTATATACTACTACTGGAAAACTTGTCTCTACTATTACTACAACACTTATCTCTACTACTACTTCTGGAATACTTGTCTCTACTACTACTGGAAAACTTGTCTCTACTATTACTACAACACTTATCTCTACTACTACTACTGAAATACTTGTCTCTACTACTACTGGAATACTTGTCTCTACTACTGCTGGAATACTTATCTCTACTACTGTTGGAACACTTGTCTCTACTACTACTGGAATACTTGTCTCTACTACTGCTGGAATACTGTTACTGACTACATACTCATTCAAGGGCCAGTAATGATTAAGCCTTATGTTTGTTATACGTGCTATGGTTTCTTCAGGGACATGTTATTAAAATTTACATTTTGACCTAAGTTGATTCCCTCAAATCCACTTTAATCTACTCTAATTTTTGATGGTTGAGTAAGTAGAAATACTTGTGTATTTACCTGATGTCTGTCCTGATAGAGAAATCTGGTCGCTGGAGGGAGGTTCACTTCAGTCAAGTCCCTGTTGAAGACTACTTCCATGTGGTGGATGAACTGGGCAGGTAGTTCAGCCAACACCCTCACCCAGTAACTCAGGACTACTGCTTTAATATCACACTTTCACTGACATCTAAATTTTTAAGATCTGCTATGAAACATTGATAAAGATTACAATATCACAGAAGAAAGAAACTAGTCATACAGATAAAGAGTTGTCATTATCTCTGTTTTAATGTAGCACATTAGGGTTGTTTACATCCCAGTTACTTTATGTTATGTGTTACATAAATTGCAGTAACTTCTTTTGCATTTAATATTTTAAAAATTACGTCAGATTAGCCTTTACCGGAGGTAAAGATACCATAATCTCACAAGTACTCAACATCGACACAAAAATATGGGAAATGGCTGTCTGTGTAACTGTTATCTTTGATTTTACAGGTTATTAGTAAAAGCCAGTTTATATGAGCGAGTTTTATCAAGTTTGTTCGCCGATACAGTGTAAGGCGACATCACACTGCAAGAAGTAGACACCTTTGTGGAATGGTTTTGTTAGGGAGAATTTGGACTCGTTCCAATCTAGCTGACTGTTGACCCCAATCTTGAAGCAGTGACCAACAGCAGATATATTGTCATGCCCTTTCATCACAGCTCAAAGTAGAGTGGAAAGAGTCAAGATCTAGATCGTGAAGTTTAGACAATTTAATTACACATCGTGTTGTGTCACCCGACAAATCAGGGCAAAAATCGGTTATGTATACTGGCATTTATTTGTCTGAAACTCCTTCACCATTAACAATAACAGTTGTGCAGTTTTATCATCACTGTTGCAGGGGGTCTGCTGGTGTTGTGCGGAGGGTGATAGACAAGAACTCAGGCAATCAGTATGCGTGTAAGTTCCTGCACTTCAACAACCCCCTCCTGAAGGAGGAGCTGCAGACGGAACTAGAGGTCATGACCTCTCTTGACCACCCCAACATCATTCAGGCGGAGGACGGGTACGAAGACAAGAAACGACTCGCAATCGTCATGGAAATGTATCCTACCATTTACACACGTTATGAAGGCCAGTTTATCCTGTGACAGTAATTGTTAACAGAAGTGTTGGCACGGTGATTGATACTTGGTGACATATTCACGTGATTGTCATTGTGTGAAAGTGTTGTTGATGATCTTGTCATTGTGTGAAAGTGTTGTTGATGATCTTGGCATGGTGTGAAAGTGTTGTTGATGATCTTGGCATTGTGTGAAAGTGTTGTTGATGATCTTGGCATTGTGTGAAAGTGTTGTTGATGATCTTGTCATTGTGTGAAAGTGTTGTTGATGATCTTGTCATTGTGTGAAAGTGTTGTTGATGATCTTGGCATGGTTTGTGAACAAAATAACATTATTGTTTAGGCCTAAAAATGATGTGTTTCCAGTAATTGGTTGACAAAACATAGGTCGGAGAGACAGGATTAGACAGGGATTTTTTTAAATAGCAGTAATGACCCAGACATTTTTTACACTATACGGCAGTACCTGCCTTCAACGGACACTTCTGTATCCAAGCAAAAGTGTCCCTACATGGCAGGTGTCGCCTCATCGGAGGGACAGGCATGCTGGAGTGGAAGGCTGAAATAAGGCACGTTAGGTGTTCCCATGTCTGCCACCAGGGCCTACTAACCAACAGCGATCGCCGCCCGCTGCTCCAAGTCCAAGAATGCTGTCGAAGCCACAGTGTGCTTGCAGCACTGTCTTATACAGCAATATACATTATCAACGTGTATTATTTTTAAATGTGTCACACCATGTTTAATCGTTAACTGAATAAAATACATGTACATATACCGTTATGGAACTATGATGACGATGTACTGAATCTACGAATCAAAAATAATAACCTGGATTTGAGCAGCCGAAAACGTATATGAGTTGACACACGCAGTATGTAAGCTGATTAAACATAGAAAATTACAGTAGGCAGAATTAATAATCGTTTCACCTCGATTTTTAACTGATCTCGACCGAAGCATAAATTTATGATGCATGACTTAGCATCGATTCGTCGTTTCATATGCGGATGACGAATTCGTATTTTCGCGCACCGGTAGCGCATTTGGCATGTTGGTTTCGCGTCATTTAGATTGGAAGCATGCCATTTCACCCCAGTGTCATATTAGTACTGCATACTAAATTGCATTTAAGGCTGTTTATCTGATTCTTATGCGAGGCGTATTTGTGAATCTCGATTGCAATTTCAAACCGCCTAAACGAAGCCAACATCAGCAATTGATGTCGGCGGCAGCGCCAAACAAACAACTTGTTGACAGTCGTTCATTGTCGTTGACATTGTTCACCTGTTTCTTGAGAATTGTCAAAGCAGTTCTAATTAGGTTTAAGCAGGCCCATTTGGCATTTCCCCGAGCGGCAGAAAATCGGGGTCCACGACCAACACCATTATAAGTTATATCCGAATTCGCGATATAATGTTGTTTTTCCCACTACACACCGTGCTGTTTGTCCGTCGCCATTTTAGAAATCACATATTTCGAGAAAAAAATTATGAAAATAATTATTACTGTCCGCCTTAGCAGGGACAGAAAACCAAAATATCATGTCCGCTGTCCACGCACATTCACCAGGTGTCCCCTCATCAGAGGGATATTTACATGGTAAAACAGTCCGTACATTGAGAAAGTGTCCCGCCATAGCAGGAGTCCGCTCATCGGAGGGTCCGTTGAAGACAGGTATTACTGTACTTGGGAAATGTCAACATTTTGAACTTTGGTCTGATCTACTTCAAAATTATAAAATATACCCTCCCCCCACAATATCTAATATGCAACCACACAAAATAAATGTGCACCCCACCCCAGACTACAAAATTTATCCGCCCCACCCAAGCACACACACGCATTCTCTACCCACTCTATGTAGGCGTTCACCCCGACGGCATACTATTTGACATTTAACAAGATTGCCTTCCAAGGCAAAGGCCCATATGGCAAGTGGACAAGGAAGCCATTGGCTTATCAAGAGTCCAACATTTTTAATCTATGTGTAATCCGCTCTCCTGAGATATGTGTCAACCTTGTTTTTAAATATATTTACGCTGCTAGAAGTTACACAATCTGTAGATAATATTGTTCCATTCACTGATTGTCCTCTGTGAGAACGAGTACTTCCTGATATCCAATCTACACTGATCCGTTACAAATGTTATCTCATGTCCTCTAGTTCTATTATCTTTCTTGAGTGAGAAAAAAAATTCTCAATATTTTCATACTCATTCAATATCTTAAAAACTTCAATTTGATCTCATCTTAACCACTTTGTCTCTAGGGTTTGTTAAACCACATTCTTTCAGTCGTTCTTCATAACTAAGGTCTCTCAGTTCTGGAATAATTTTAGTTGCTCTCTGTATGTTTTCAAGTGTATCTATATCCTTCTTACGATATATATATATATATATATATATATATATATATATATAACATCTGCCATTTCTCAGACCATTTAATTAATTTGTCTAGGTCGTTTTGTAATTGTTGTTTATCACCATCAGTGGTAACCCTTCTAAACAATTTGTCATTGTGCAAATGTCTGTGCATTGCTTGTTATATTATCGTCCAAGTCATTGATATATATTAAGAATAATAAAGGTCCTAATACTGATCCTTGTGGTACACCACTCAAAACCGATTTCTTGTTTGAAACCTCCCATCTACTACAACACACTGTCTTCTGTCAGTCAGTCTAGTCGATTATGCCATCCCTGATACCTTGAGCTTTTAATTTAAGTAGTAATCTTTAATGTGGCACATTGTCTAAAGCTTTCTGAAAATCTAAGTATATAATATCTACTGGTGATCCCTCGTCTATCCATTTAGTAATTTCTTCCAAAAAACAATATATTTGTTAAGCATGACTTCGCTTTTAGGAATCCATGTTGAGATGGTTTAATAATTTATGCCTAACAAGGAAGTCCACCATATGGTCTTTAATTAACCTTTCTAATACTGATGTTAAACTCACCGGTCTGTAATTTTCTTACTTGTTTCTCGAACCCTTTTTAAATAATGGTATGATGTTTGCTTCTTTCCATTCAAAAGGAACAACTCCCTCTTTTAATAACAAGTTGAACACTCTTGCAAGTGGTTTACTAATTTGTACTGTTTCCATTAGTAGTTTGGGAGTATTCCATCCACTCCAGGTGATTTATCACCCTTCATTGCCTTTATTTTCGTAGCTACCATTTTTGGAGTTACAATTAACTGCCCTAAATAGTCAGACTGAAATGTCAACATTTGGAACTGGTAATGAACTAATATCCTCTCTGGTAAACACTGAACTGATCCATCTAGGTCTTCTGCCATTAAAAAAACCTTGTGATATTATATTTCCAGTACTGTCTTCTAGTGATCCAACCTTGTCTCTAACGTTTTGTTTACCCCTGACATATGCATAAAAACTCTTGCTGTCATTTTTTATGTTACATGCTAATTTTGCTCATAGCTTCTTTTAGATTGTCTAATTAAATTTGTAGCTGCATTAAGTATAGCACAGTAATGACGCTCAATGACTGTCCTGTTAAATGGACAAGTACCTGGAGCTACCTGCACTAAACATCCTGAATTTTTTTCTTTATGTATCCCGCACTTTTTTTGTTACGCAACTGACAACAGGTTTGCCATCTTGCCTTGTCCAACAACAAACGTAACATGTAACAAGACATTGATTGGGTTTAAATATTGGAGCCCCCTCCTTTCACACATACACGCCCAAATTACATTCGGTGGTGCACAAATGTAATTTCTGTAATTGTATATGCACAATTATATTACTCACTTGTATAAATACTTGCTACTAAACGTGATTGTATTACTCATGGGGTGCTTAAATACTTGTTAGTAAACGTAACAAAATGAACATTGATTGAAATATCAGATAAAAAGATTAGGGTCAACCCTGTTTTTCTAGGTACAGTTTGGTTATTAGAAACACACTTTTTGTTAGGCATTACCCTGCTGAATCATCTTCATCACTAATAGCATTGGTGGCTAAGAAGAAGTCTAGTGACTTGGAAGAAGAAGTGGTAGATTCATAGCAATCATTAATATTGTAACAGTTCGTGATTCAACCTTGCATGATTGATTGTTTGCATGGGGCGTATTTACTAAGTGTGTGAAACAGAGTATGTGTGTGTGTTTTGTATGGCATAACACCTGCTTGACAAGAAAAAATAAAGACGTATAACTTATTCAGCATGGTGTGTTGGTGTTACCTTGTACTAACTGTACTGGGAGTCAGTGTCGTCATTACACAAACAGTTGTCTCTGTCACTTTGTCAATCCAACCGACAAGTATACAGACGTCAGCGGGTGAGAGAACATGTCCTGGTGTAACTACCCACTATCTACTACCCTCCACAGTAATAAATATATTGACTGAGCAAGGACAAGCATGAGAAACTGGCACTGCATTAACGAGAGGCATTCAATGAAATGCGATTGCATGGAACTTCAGACAATGTCCAACCTCTGCTGCCCACTACTGGACGATCTGAGCACATTGGAGGACGTAGTTACAGCCACGGTGTGGGTACAGGCAGCGCCAGATGGGGCAACAGATACTGTAGTGAGAAGGACACGAAAAGAGGAAGATGTCAGAAGACAAAGGAGCAGGAAACATAGTGGTCCTGTTGTGCATTCTCAAATTCCGATTCAACACACATTAATCATCTTGGGAGAATGTTGTTGACATTATCTACCACATAAGGAGATTAAACTGTAACTTGGAAGAAGGGCTATGTTAAATTCTTATACAAACAACACCTGCACAAAAGGAACAATAGCTAGGTGATGGAAGTAATAGCAAGGTTCGGTGCTTGTCGTTTGATGAAATGCAAGACATAGTAGTAACAATTAGTGCTCACATGAAAGTTACAAAGCAGTGTGGGATTGCTGCTTCAAAGGTAATCAAATCATCAGGTTAATTAGGAGAAACATCATAATTAGGGGTAAAGAACATTCGTCTTCGTTGTTTAGCCGCTGCTCAACTAACCCTCCCTTGGGTGGCTCAACTAACCCTCCCTTGGGTGGCTCAACTAATCCTCCCTTGGGCCTTGGGTTCCGACAGTAAAGCGTTTTAACTAACTTCTTATTAATGCGCGAAGTAATGTAAATAATCTTCTCCCCTGTGCATAGGTAAACCCAGTTGTAAGTACACAGACAATAAAGTATGGTCATATGCGTTGATAGTTTACACACCAGCATATTCACATAATCACGATCACCACCAAAGTTTAAAAACAAAAACATTTTTAACTCGCATTTTCACTTGTTGCACGTAAATCGTGTTCTAATAACATGTTCAATCACTGACTGGTGTCAAGTAACTATCGCTGCTGTAGTTTCCTGGGAAACATGGGTGGCTCAACTAACACCGCCTAAAACATGTATCACTGTTAATACCTAATAGGTGTGGTAAGGGCGGGTTTGGAATGTCAACGACCAGTCAGTCACCCCGACTGGGACGGGGCGCGAAGCAGGCTGGGGTCACTAGAGCGCAGAGATCGAACGGGTTGACGTCGAGTGATGCAATTAGTGATGTATTTCGGTGCACACACACTGAGTGTACCATGCACGAGGAGCACGAGCACTCGACTCGAACTACTATCGGCCTACAATGCAGCTTTCTTAGTAGCAGTATCGCGTGGCTGAATTTGGCCGCTCCAACCACCAGGCTCAGTGCGTTTTAAAAAATCACAAGCTTGCCTCCTATATCGCCATTTTATGTTGTGTCTAACAAGTAATTTTAATTAAATGTACATTAAAATATTCTGTGGGAGTATGCTACAATAATTGACCAGAATCTACGAGCCCTCTTAAGATCGATCCTGAATGCGGCATGGTAATATTTTCGTTAGATGTAGTTGCACAAGTGGTTATTGTCTTCCGATGCATATAACCTAGCATGCGACATCCGTTTGTTCCACTAAAACAAATAGTGTAAATAATGCAATGTAAATATCTGCAACACTTGATCAATTTGTGTATAATGTATATTTCACATAAAAATCACCTAAAACAAAACCATATTGACAGAAACAGAAAACTCATTTGAGAAGTGTGTGCATTAGTTGCAGTTGCTAAGTACGTAGTATTTCGTTTGCATGACACACATACACGACCAGTCTTACAATGTAAACTCGCTGCATGGCGTCATGGTGTGGTGTTTCTAGATAAGATCGGCACGAGATTGTTTTGCTAATCTCTCGTTTGTCAACAATTGTCAAATGTTCCACAAACTATGTTTAACCCACGTTATTTCCTCAATGTGTCGTATATGTACAATTCACTGTGCAGAGGTTTGAGGTATCACATTAAAATGTACGTATTATGATAGATTAATTATGATAATTATTTAATAGATTAATGTTAAACCTTGTTAATCGACGACTCAATGTCTTCAAGCATCGCCCCCTGGGAACATCTAAAGATTAAATGCGCGATGTTCTGTCTAGCTTCCATATTATGTTGGCGACTGCGTGAACCGTCGTGCCGTTAATGTAACATACACAATCTCGCCGTTGTTACAGCATGTTTTAGCGTGTAACACCACCAAACGAATATACATATCCCGTACGGCGCGTGTTCAGCCACGCGTGTCGGCGGTGGTTACGAACCTTGACTAACCAAGTGTGACGGGCGGAGAGTTGGTGCCGCGCTTGCTAAGTGAGGACAGTCTAACGGAGAGTGAGTGTGCCTTCTACGTACAGCAGGTCCTGCAGGCGGTCGAGTGTATGCACACGCACAACGTCGTCCACCTCGACATCAAGGTATGGTTAAACACACGCGTGACACTTGTAGTCAACAACTGCTGTGGACTTGCGCTAAGGTTCTATTAACATTCTAACGCAGCGACGAGGGGAAATGCATTACGTGTCTATAAGGTTTCCATGTTATGCTATTCGTATTTTAGTGAACAGGTTGTTATTATGTGACATGCACAAAACAAATTTATTTATCAGCTTAACGCAGCTCGAGTGTTACTGCTCCAACACAGGATGCTGGCGTTATTCAGGCGGGTAGTCATCGTCCGAGTAGTCGTGTTGGTGGCCGCCTTGAATCTGTTTGTTGTCGTGGGGATGTCCATTATAATACTGAATGGGCGTGATGCGGTCACCACCACACGCTGCACAATATGGGTAAAAGTAGTGGTACACGGCACATTCTCTAAACGTTTCTACTGGTAAAACCCATCAATCAAGACATGTCGTCTGTGTGATGTGCTTCTGCTCTACTTGATGTGACTGATTGACGTTTGGATACATTCGTTGTCTTTGACGTCTGCTCTACCCGTGGGAATATGTGATGCGTTGGTCATGCAAGTAATGTGTGCAGTGGATGCCGTGTTGTTATTGCCTCGTGTCCGTTGTCCCGCGTTGTCCCGCACCAGGACAATCAGAAATGAACATTACATCCGCATGGTACACCGAAGTTGACACAGTCGATGTAACGGTGGATGCGGATCAGTGGGGCGTGTCGACAACGGGGTTATTCACCAAAATAACTCTCATGGCATGTCATCTTATTGTCCGGAGGAGCCTGGCGACGCTGCGGCCGGTCTGCGTCTAATTACTGACGTGTTTATCAGGTAGCACTGATTTATGGAATTCTTGGTTTATGCATGCAACTTTACTGCAAATACTTCTGTTTTTGGATGTACGCCATGCGTTATTCAAACAACTAAAGAAGCGCCTCATGACTATACACATCACCCCCGACGTTGTGGGCTGTGTGGTGACTAACGTGACTGGACATATTTTACATATATGGGTCAACTTTCGCTCGTGCTGTGTCAGAAATGTCCTCGCATGACACGAACTGGATAAGTAGTGAGTAGGAATACAGCAAGCGAATAATTAGTCGTCGCTTGACCTGTGTCATTAGTAAACTACCGGCCACTACACGCGAGACAGCTTCCAGCCTAGCAATTACGCCACGCTGTATTCACATGAAGATAAAAATACAAATAGTGGATACATGCAGTGTATAGATAAGCCACTGAACTATTTCAGAATTCAGAAGGGGCATTCCTTTTATACACATAACAACGTGGACACCACGGTACAACATACTGATCATTTTACGTACACACAAAACCGCCGCTACACAGCAAAAGCGTACAAGGAAGAAGATGTCGACATTTCCTAAAATAATGCGGTCGATTACATCTGCCTGACGAAAGATCATTGTCATGCAGGCATCCGTGGGAGACGATTCAGTGTACGCGACGCAACAGGAAGTTGTACTGTATTACATAAACCTGGGTATAAGAAAAGTGGAGGTCCATGCAACGGCATTGTTCATCATCAGATCAACATCTGAACAGAGAACGGGAGATAAGGGGATCTACTTCCGTATGCCACTGACACGCAATATGTTAGACAAGTAGGGTCTAACAGAACAAGTGTAGGCTGTGCAGCACGTTTTCCTCGTGGGTAAAATATTACAAATGAACCTTGTGGGTTTCACAGCATTACACACCAGTTTACGGTCAGAAGGAAATGCGTTAAAATGTTACCACTCTAGTTTTATTTGAGCAATTTGTGCTACCCGCATGTTTCAAATAAGATTAAATCGTTGCGCGTAGACGGAATAACAGCAACATTTCGTCAAATGTGTACTGTGCCATGTGCAGTGTGTATACCGGAGGGATGAGTTTGTATGTGTTTTGCAGTCTGTCTTATGATTGTCACCCGTATTACGCCAATTAATTGACCATACTGTGAATGCTGGCTTAGGTTACACAGACAACCCCACACTTTTGCAATTCAAGTTGTTCTCCCCGGCACTGAATGTCATGACACGGTAATTGATTCCCTGATAGTAGGTCCCATGAACCTATGCTCATCACATTTGTAACTGTTTCATTTAATCTCCAATACGTTTGCCATGCTACGTATAATGGTGCACTATGTTATAACGATTAATAGAGTTACATTAATGCCAGGTCTGGCTGCGACTGTTGGGAACTTTGTTGTGTAATCCTGTAAAAAATGATACAACACATAGATACCAACCCTGAGTAATGCGCACCTGTTAGACTGACAAAAAAATCCATAAAATCGCAAATGAACCCTTATTATTATCTACGTCCGCTTGCATTTGTGAAATATTCATGTTTTGAACGTTGTTATTCTCATGCCACTTTCCAAACGCGGACCGCGTCCCGTAATACAAAAGCCTTGTTCAAAACGCACAAATTGACACATAATTGACACATATGACCAGGTTGTTGTTGTTGACCGTTTGTTGCAGCCGGAGAACCTGTTCCTACTGAGCCCCTCGACCGACCAACTCAAGGTGATTGACTTCGGCTACGCTCGGCGCTACAGCGCGGCCCGCACGCTACACGTCAAGTACGGCACCCCCGAGTTCACGGCGCCAGAGGTGGCGGCGGACGAGTCGGTGACGCCCGCTGCAGACCTCTGGAGTGTCGGCGTCCTCACGTACATTCTGTAAGTCTTCGTCACAATGATCGATGTCAAGTCTAATAGCTTCTGACTGAACGCATGGATGAATACAGTTTTTTCTTCTGACTAGTATTTTATGTTATTCCTTGTTGCTCAGTTTATAAAGAGGTGACGCTAGTTGACGTATTGTAGCACCACTCAACTGTTATCCTTTTCCACTTCTCCCTCCAGTTATCATCCGTCATCCAATAAATGTGTTTCTGTTAAACGACTGACTCTGTTATCCACGACTATGTTACTAGTCCAGCAGAAATCGACAATGACCCGGACATTTTGGTTATAAAGCAATTTTCTTTTAATGACCGGGTGGATGCCCAGAGTGCCGCTCAGAAATGCAACCAAAATCAACCCTGGGGAACCTTGTTTTGGGGTATTTTAGGCCAATTTTGTGGCTCCGATTTATATTGGTGTATGCTCATCATATTTGTAACTGTTTCATTTAATTTCCAATACGTTTGCCATGCTGTGTATAATGGTGCACTATTTTATAACGATTTATAGAGTTTAATTAATGCCACGTGTCATAATTATTACTCGGTATATAGAGGGTTGGAGGGAAATGTTAAGCCGATACAGTTTACACCGACAATTACTGGTGCGTTCCAGGTCAACCATGTTATTACTGGTGCGGCCCATGTCAACCATGTTATTACTGGTACGTCCGATGTAAACCATGTTATTACTGGTGCGTCCCATGTCAACCATGTTATTACTGGTGCGTCCCAAGTCAACAATGTTATTACTGGTGCGGCCCATGTCAACAGTGTTATTACTGGTGTGTCCCAAGTCAGCCATGTTATTACTGGTGCGTCCCATGTCAACCATGTTATTACTGGTGCGTCCCAAGTCAACCATGTTATTACTGGTGCGTCCCATGTCAACCATGTTATTACTGGTGCGTCCGATGTCAACCATGTTATTACTGGTGCGTCCCAAGTCAACCATGTTATTACTGGTGCGTCCGATGTCAACCATGTTATTACTGGTGCGTCCGATGTCAACCATGTTATTACTGGTGCGTCCCATTTCAACCATGTTATTACTGGTGCGTCCCATGTCAACCATGTTATTACTGATGCATCCCATGTCAACCATGTTATTACTGGTGCGTCCCACGTCAACCATGTTATTACTGGTGCGTCCCATGTCAATCATGTTATTACTGATGCGTCCCATGTCAACCATGTTATTACTGGTGCGTCCCATGTCAACCATGTTATTACTGGTGCGTCCCATGTCAACCATGTTATTACTGGTGCGTCCCATGTCAACCATGTTATTACTGGTGCGTCCCATGTCAACCATGTTATTACTGGTGCGTCCCATGTCAACCATGTTATTACTGGTGCGTCCCATGTCAACCATGTTATTACTGGTGCGTCCCATGTCAACCATGTTCTTCATGAGGGTAAGAAGAAGTGGAGGTATCTGCGACTCAAGTTTGTCAATGCTGACATCTTCAGGGTAGATACCGAAGGGCTGATCCAGAGTGCGAATGACACCTTTACTGCCCGAGTAGCATTACCCACCAAATTCTCAGTTTAGCCATTCTCATCATCTATCTCTTGATAGGAGTCGTGCAAAGGTGTTGCTGTATTTCTGGTTAAGGTTATGTTTGTCTTTCCTTGGACATCCACAATTGTGATGTCAGATCCATGTGTGCAATCAGACAACGTTTGATATGTTTTGTTGTGTATACTGGAACACCAGGGGAAGGAACGAGAACACTTGCTCTGGTATCCTGCAGTGTGTAGCATTGCTGGCGGCTTCCATCATTCGGTCATCCACGTACAGCAATAAATGCATTACTGTTTTCTGTATATTCGGAGGTGTTGAATTGCTAAGCTGAGGTATATTTTTTCCGGAGATGAAAGCTGTCATACAGTTCTTGTGACATTTGGTTTCAACGCATATCTCCAGCAAATTCATTGCGTGTCCTTACATCACTAGCTACTGGGTCATTTCGTTTGTTACATGCACTCATCATAGTGTCTTGGATGATGGACGTCTTGTCTCTCCCAACAATTTAGACTTTGCATATGCATGACCGTGCCGATATACATATTCGTGATCAAGTTCCGTGGCACATATCAAGCAGTTAGTTGGATAGCCAAAACATCTTGAAGATGTATGAGTTGGCATAGTTTCAACTGACGCTACAACCTGGTTTGTTGACTGTGCTTTGTTAATATTTTTTGTGGCAGTGTAGCTTTTCCAAAAATTTTCATGGACATAATGATCATTACCACCACTTGCATTACTGAACTTTCATACTACCAGTCACCACGTGGTTTAAATACCACCACCAGTGAGTATATACCTTTCTGTCCAAGTTTTCTAATCAAACCACAACCATCTTCTTGACATAGGACACATTGGTCCACAGTTGCGACCGGTTCCTGAAAAAAATATGTTTTCCTTCTTTCTAGACACTCTTTATTATTATTATTATTATATATATATATATATATATATATATATATATATATATATATATATATATATATATATATATATATATATATATATATATATATATATATATATAGGTAATCGTTTACTTAACTGGCCTAAATTATTACGGCTTTATGCCGACGGTTTTTACAGCATTTTTGTACCTGAATGCGTTCCTTACATCATTCCGCATATGTTCCAGTAAAAAAAGTTCATATATTCTTTAAACATATTGTATTTTAGGCCACTTTTAATCAGTTTTACGCATCAAAACAGCGGAACCGATTGCAAGCTAAACATGGCGCGTGTGCTATTTGCGCATTAGTCACGCCTCGGTGCCATCAGAACCGCGAAGGCGATGTTTGCGTGTATTGGGCATACAATTACGCAACGTAAAAAAAATTAAGAGAACAAAATTGAGAAAATAGGCTCCAAAAATGTTTCAAAAGAAGAAATTCTAGAAAAAAATGAAAACATTCTCCACAGTTTTTATATTAAACGCAACATTTGTAGAGCACGTACAGTCACTTCTAACGTAATATTTTATATTTATTTAATTAAATATTTTATGTTGCAAATATTATTTGTATGAAAATTAATATAATTAAATTTAAAAGAATGCATGGGTTAAATTATCTGTCGATTGGTGAGCAAAGGTTAGTGTTTTTGCAATTAAAACATACTGATGATATTGCATGTCATGTGCATCTTTAAAGGGACAATTCATTGTATGTCATTGTTAATATAATTAAATTAAAAAGAATGCATGGGTTAAATTATCTGTCGTTTGATGAACAAAGATTATTATTTTTGTAATAAAAAATTATACTGATGATATTGCTTGCATGTCATGCGCATGTGCAATTTTAAAGGGACAACTCATTGCATGTCATTAACATAATTAAATTAAAAAGAATGCATGGGTTAAATTATCTTTCGTTTGGTGAGTAAAGGTTATTGTTTTTGTAATTAAAACATATACTGATGATATTGCATGTCATGCGCATGCGCAACTTGAAGGAGGGAGGAGTACTTTAGGAGCACTTTAATTTAATTAAGTAAATTTATATAAATTTAAGTCAATTTATATATATTTACAATTTAATGTACTCTCTTTACATTTACATGTTCATTTAAATAATTTAAAAATAATAATTTTATTATATGCATATTCATATTTTTGGGGAATACCAAATACATATTTAGGTTTTTTAATATTTCTAAACTGGTGAGTAACCAAACCACATATGTATCTCTTTTTACGTATATGCTGTGTCTATGTGCAGTTGTAGTATCACTGGATTTGTCTGAATACACATTTCTTGATCGAATGACTGATAACACATTCACAGTTCATATCCAGTGGATACACAAACCTGTGCATTCAATGTGTATTCGACGGTTATGTGCCCGTCACGGCAGTTCATGCAAATGCCACACAATTTCTTTTGTGCAACTGCCTCGGACCGAGGTCCTCGGTGCGCGGAAGAAAGCCACACGATGTAAATACTTACTAAAGAGTGTTATTATTTAGGCTTGGACAAGGATTTCCTACAGCAATTTACCTTATTTCTGCCAAGCAGCAGTATGAGTTACACCAGCAGACACCTTTAAAACACCATTGTTACTTAGCGATTTTCCTTCAAATAAATATAAGAAACTTTTACAATAGTTGGTTCATGGAGTTCTTTACATATAACTGGCCATTGATGGTAATGATAATGAAACTGACAATGATGGCTTGTAATGATAATGAAAAGTTATGTAGTCCCATAATGATAATAATACATTTATGTTTTTACGTAATTATTGTGCCAAGGATACTGAATACTCTATGACGACTCCATCCCTCTAAGAAAGCTAAATAACTGTAAACTGTTGTGTTTTATTTATTACACGTTAAAATCACACTAGCAGTTATAATAGTGTAGCACGTTGATTAATTAATTATTAATATGTTAATTAATGTTATATATTTTGCTGAATGTGTGTATGCGCAATGAAAGGATGCTTTTAATTCACATGTATTATGAGAAAGTAATTAATGTTATTTAATATGAACAATTAAAATTGTTTCTGAGCTATATCTTCTTCTTCCCATTAATCACTGGCAAGGCGGTACTACATCACGATTTCTCCGCAGGATATTGCTGTGAAAACGGACAACACAGAATACCTCCCTCCCTCCCTCCCTCCCAACAATACCCCTCCCCATCAGAAGGAAACCACGCTGACATGCAATATCACCATAATTAAAAAAAAAACATTGTCGATTTTTCTAACAATGTGCAATCGATAAAATAGCTATTAATGATTTAGAATATCGATCCCTTGCACAACAGCATCTTCAGATGTTTGTAAAATCAGTATAATATTATATTAAGTATAGCGAATTTAGCCCCAAACGGTATATGTGTTGTTATAGTTCGTGCTTGTTTTTCCGATACACAATGATCCATGTGATCTAAGATCTACCCGTCCCCCAAACATGTCATTTATTATATTACACAGTGAATGGATACAGGAAAATGAGGTATTAATACACATCACAACAAATATATTACCCATTAGCTTGCCGGCCAGTTGTACGCGTTGTGCGGGCAAAACTGTTTGCATTTATATATGGAAAGCCAAAAATCGGATTATATTCAATAGGCAGGTGCGTATATTTTTCGTGGGGAAAATCGATTTTTCCCCAGAATAGATTTTGGTTGCATTTTTTTCTGCAAGTCTAGGAAACCCTTCTAGTAATTAAAAAAAAATTGCTTAATAAACAAAATATTCGGGTTTGGTCCAAAATATGCTGATTTCTACTGGACTATAGGCGGAGTCCACTGCATTTCAGTACAAAATAATATATGTAATGTAGTACTGATTACATGCATGATATCCACTTGATCTGCTGGGAACATTGTCAGCGGTGTTGACGATGTAACGGTCACCGTGTTGATGGCGGAACGGCTCTGTACAGTGGCTGTGTACATACAAGTGGCTTGTGTTCACACTAGTGATTAAGCGGCCACATTATAAATAGCCTAAGTGACACCGTCGTTTATATAGACACTACTCACCTGTTTATTTGTTTGGCTATAATTCCCGTCACGAAGCGAAGCAAAATGCATATTATGTTGTTGTATGGCAACGTTGTGACAGGCAAGATGTTTGTCGGGCGCCCGATACACCATCCCGTAGAATAGACCCCATTATAACACAGGTGACATTGTCTATTCACGTAGACGTTGTGGAGAAAGGGGTGTTGACGCGGCATGTTTATGGTTATGAAGCGACGCGTGTTTCAGTAGATTCCCAAGACGACGTGTCAACTAACGACGGTGTGTCACATTGTCACGTATTTGTGTCACACAGACTGAGTGGACTGTCGCCCATGCACGCGGACACATCCCGTGAGACGTTGTTGACGGTGAAGGCGGCCGCCTGGCAGTTCGACGAGAAGGCCTTCGTCAACACCTCGGCCGAGGCGAAGGGCTTCATCTCGAAACTGCTTGTCAAAGACCCAAGGTACGTGCTGCATTCGCTCCGAGTTCCTCGTACACAGGTGATGGTTTTGGTGATATGTATATACAATTTCGCCGTTGTACTGTAAATGCGTCACTGTGCTACGGCTTGTTTCCTGACGATTTAAACCAAGCGCAAGTCAACCCACTTCTTAACAAGTCAACTTTGTCTAAAGAAAATCAAACCAGTTGTATACCTATTCCTAATCTAAGCTTTATTTCCAAGGTACAAGAAAGAGTTTGTATGTCTAATATATTACAACCAGCTTACAAACAGTTTCAGTTCTTGTGCCATTACGTTTTACTCTTTACACTACTCCACTCAGGTTAATTATTCAAACTCAACTTGGATCAGCACCTATTTGCAGATGATACGCATATTTACCTTTCCTTGGCCATCCCGGATACAAGTTGCCCCTTAAACCAGCTCATGGATTGTCTCCATGATATATTCCACTGGATGACTGATAGAAAATTAAAGTTAAATGCAGATAAAACAGTTGCCTTGTTATTGGTACACAAAAGCAGCGTGGTAAACCTGATTGTTTTTTCCCGACACCTATGCTGAACCAGAATTTCACACCGGCCACGTCAGCACGGAATTTAGGAGTCACCTTTGATAATAATAAACATTTAGACAGCATATTTCACAAACTTGTCGTTGCTGCTTTTATCACATTCATGACCTTTGTCGTATTCGCCGGTATATGTTTTTTGCTGTCTCCAAATCTATTGCACATGCTCTTGTCGACTACTGCAATTCCCTTTATCGCAATATTGCTCTTAAGAACATTATGAAAATTCAACGAGTGAAAAATTGTTTGCCAAGGTTAGTTACCCGGTCAATGGTAGTAACCCGGTCTCGTTTCTCTCGTTCAGTACCACTTCTTAAATCATTGCATTGTCTCCCTGTCCAATATTACATTATATTTAAGATCAGCACAGTTACCTATCAAACACTTTCATCCAAACAACCAGCATATTTACATTCACTGCTCACTCCTGCAAGACGGCCTGGACAGCGTTGATCGTCTAAATGTTAGCGCAATGCAAGTATTTTATATTGTGTTGTATTGTAATGAGATACGACCTTCCGTCTTCATTGGTGTCAGCTGGGTATGTCTTCCAGGCTTTGGTTTGGTATTGGTGTTTGTTGATAATCTAAATAAAAGCACTGCAGAAACCTAATCTTGAGACCGAACATTGTAATACAATATTATAGTATTATTTTCCCAATCCCGTTCTTCGAACAATATTCATGCTTTTTCATCTGCAGTTACGACATTTTACCATTGTCACGTTACCTGCTGAGTTCACGTATCAATTCCATGGTGTCGGTGTACGTTTTAGCCATGCATTGCACACGTTAGCTATGCATTATATACTGGAATAGAAAATACCAAACGTTTTACTGCCATATATTATATGAACCAACTATGACATCACTGCCATATATTATATGAACCAACTATGACATCACTGCCATATATTATATGAACAAACTATGACATCACTGCCATAGGAGGGAGCTAAGTTTATTTATTGTCATATAATATAAACGTTGTTTCCTCCTACGGTCACTCTAGGCATACCATGAAACACACGCATGGTCTCGGATGTAATCACACAAACTACACATGTCCACCTAAAAATGCCCATATATATATATATATATATATAGGGCAGGACGTTATTCATTGACTGGACCCAGTTGCATTTTGATATACAGAAGAAATATAGTAGAATATCCCATATTGGTTTTATGAACGTGGAACTGCGTTTCATAATTATCTTGTTTATCATCCCAGGAAGCGTATGACTGCGACCGAGGCCCTGCGTCATCCCTTCATCAACCTGGCCAACCACCGCGGGCTGGGGGACAAGATCAACCTCGACAACCTACGGGCTTACTTGTTCAGGCGCAAGATCGAGGTCCGTCTACAAACCATACGTCAACCGTAACGGAGAAGCGATCTATTAAGTATAAGTAAAACATATAAACGAAACACTTATTGGTAGGTAGTAACCAGCCTCGGAATAGTGTAGATCCTTTGTGCTAAACAGCTCACAACGAATGGCTTTGAGATATGATAATATGTAGTCATAGTCCCAGTTTGGTCTTTGGTGTCCGCTTGCAATCTCTTTAACAGAAGAGCCAGTTGGAGTCCACCATCCGTCCAGTGCTTGATCTTGTCAATCCATCCCTTTTTTTCTACCTCTTCTCTTTTTCCCCTGATAATTTTCCTTCTGTGCTGCTATCTACCAGACTATCTACCAGACTATCTGGTCTTCTTTTTCAATGGCCGTATTTAGCCAAATTTCTTTTCTTATGAAACACAGCAAGCCGTTTTCTTCCTTATTCACTACTTTATCTTTGATCCATATGTTAGTCTTTCTCTACATTCAGCTTATACTGAGCAGTACATTTTTATATGTATATATCCGGATATGTGATGATAAAAAATCACATCTGTTGAATCTGATGTCAAGTTAAATCTGTCCTGACTTCAGCGAGGTACGAATCAGGTGAAGACGATCGTCAGACCGGTGCCGTTGACGTCCTACCTGGCCGAGCCGGCGCCTGCCGCTGTCGACCTCCAGGTCAACGTGCCGGTGGTCAACGTGGCCGAAGCGGGGCCGGACGCCGACGCCGTGTCCGTGGGCAGCGTGGAGGCAGGAGCCGCCGAGATGTTGCAGGTGAGAACGGTTGAACAGTACAATTTGTATTGTATTATGAACGTTATTAGATTTATTTTTTCTTACACGCCACGCTTATTCATAGGTGCCAACTCTTGCGGTTTACCTTAACTCTTACGGTTTACCCTAACTCTTATGGATGTTCAGAAAGTTGACGGTCTAACGACCGCAAATACATTCCTTACGATTTTGTGCCGTTTGAACAGGGCTTTTTTGTATTACGGGACAAGGCCCAAAGTCTCGTGAGATACAATCAATATATTCCAGTTTGCACGGCGAGTTCCATTTGAACATGCGTGGTAAACCAGCGAAGTATATAATCATACGGGTTCGTTTGCATCTTATGGATTTCGGTTGCCATACTCAGGGTTGCACCTATGTGTGTTTGAAACGGTGCTTGTTGTCATTCTCCGTCTCAACCACACGCCAGGTTGTCGTTGGAGGTTCCATAATAAATGGGACTGGAACCAGTTGACGAATGAACGGTTATTCGCTAAATTGAATGCGTGCCTTGCTAATGCCGGAGTGTGGCTGTTTTGATATCGCTGTAGACGACGTCTCCACTACAGCATGGTACAGGTCGCCACAGGCTGCGTGAACAGGATGTGTTTGGAGAAGAATCATTTTCATTTGTTGGTTTCTTTCAGTGATCTCAGTGGCGGAGGTAACGTGAAGCAACAATCGAAACACGACATAGAGTATAGACTATCTTCGTGGTTTGGTTTGTTTCTAGTCGGTATGACGAGTGCAGTGTATATATTGATAATAATGGCGACCATATATGGTGGCAATCCTGGGGATATTAGCATACTGGGAAGAATTACACTAACTTGAACAGATTTTCATTAGCCACGAATATTGCCACGCCATGTTTGTGTTTTATAGGCGCGCAACACCGTTGATAAGAGCCGTGTGTGCCAGCGTGTAAGTGGTTCGTCTTGTCTGTAGCGTGCTGTAGGGTTGGCTGCGACGCTGCCTCAGATGCACGGTTTCTTCGCCACTGTTCGCTGCCTGAAAAATAGACAGATCGCGCTCGGCTCTTGCTTGGCGTGATTCGTCTGCATTGTCGCTCGTCAACATTCTTTGCCACGACAAAGCAATGTATACGACACACGTAGCGCACACATACGTAGCATGGTGGTTCGGCTGAACTACACGGGTTTCACTTAGACATTTCATATTCATATGTCAAAAACTCACGTTATGTATCACTGCCATTTAAAAGTGCGTTGTTCACGCAGTGAGACAGAAACCTTTCATCCAATCACGCGTCAATTGCTTTTGCTTACACTTTTGGAAGTGATTTTTCTTCAAATTGGGTAAAGGTCCGGCTTCAGTTTTTTTTAAACGGTGCTCCAAATTCACTCTTCTCCTTCATATCGGATTTGTTTAGTGTGGCATCAAATTATATAATTAATTTTTGTTTAATGGGTGCGCATACACACTGAATAAGCTTACACTTTTTGAGTGAATGTCGGCGCCCGGGATGAGATGTAATGTGAGTTTTTAACATCGGAATGTGACATTTTTGTTCCAGTCAACACACATCGCGCTAAGATGCGATTGCATGTGAATAATTCGTCCCGACGCAACTATCACTCCGCGTGGTGGCGGGTGTGTCACTCAGCGTGGTGGTGGGTGTGTCACTCCGCGTGGTGGCGAGTGTGTCACTCCGCGTGGTGGTGGGTGTGTCACTCCGCGTGGTGGTGGGTGTGTCACTCCGCGTGGTGGCGGGTGTGTCACTCCGCGTGGTGGTGGATGTGTTACGTCTCAAGAAGCCTGTGTGAATGTGGGATCCTGCTTACATTCGCATCAGTGACTCCTGACTGTGTGTGCTTGTGTGCGATCTTTAGCTGCGGCTAGTTGGTTGTAATTCGTCACGGTATTTACACAGGCAACTGCGTGCATACGAATTATTAAAGTATATTTTGGTAGGTAGTAATTAGGTAGTAACATCGTAGTTCCAAACCGTAAACCGTTCTTGATGGTCGGTGGGACTATTTGTGTGAAGCTTTGGTGAACCTAATTACATTCAAAGCCCCAACTCGTTTGGCATGATTCTGAAATACGGTAAAATGTGATTCAGTGTTTGTTGCTAATGTCCCTCGTAGTAGCATCTTTATTGTCTGTTCCCGGTAACTGTTCTCGTGATTGAGGTCATCCACGATGCGTTATCAGCGGGTGAGCAGTCACGCCTTGTATGACAATGTCCCGAGACTGTCAACTTTAATACATGACCAACCCACGAGACACCCCTGTGACAACAGTAAATAACGACCACGCTCTGGCAGTGAATAGAGGAAGACTCGGCGATTGTCGGCTCGTCATTGACGGTTCTCAATAAATAGTCCGCCCGGCTGTCCACTGGTAGTTCTGCTCCTCCTGTGAGACTGCGCCGGGCGTCGGCAGCACCCGCCCTGCATCGGCTATACCAGCCCTGCGTCGGCTGTACCCGCCCTGCGTCGGCTGTACCCGCCCTGCGTCGGCTGTACCCGCCCTGCGTCGGCTGTACCGACCCCGCGTCGGCTGTACCGGCCCTGCGTCGGCTGTACCCGCCCTGCGTCGGCTGTACCGGCCCTGCGTCGGCTGTACCGGCCTTGCGTTGCAGCACCCGGATGTTAAGACCACAGTCGCTTTGTAGTATCCGCGCGTCCAGAACTGCGCGAACAGATCAGCCGTTTATGGCCACATACGTTTCCGTCTAGGTAAAGTGTCTGCCTGTACAAGCAAGAAGAGTTCACATGGATACGGTTGTGTAATTGTCCGGTCGACCGTCCAGTTGGTCCTGGTAGGGCAGACATTAGCTCTGGTCCCACTCCACCGTCACCGAAATATAAGACGTGTAAATTGTGCATGTGTCGGTGCGTGCGTGTGCACATGTGTGTGTATGTGCGTGCGTGCAGGTGCTCGTTGCCAGCTTTTATGTACACTGAATGTCTAATTTATCTCCTGTTGGCAACCATTCACACTGTGTACGTAACTGTTGTAGTACAAACCGAGCGGGTTCCAGGGCGGAAGCAGTCTGACCTGCCTGCCGCTAGCCTCTCCCCATTAATCCCGCTTGTCGTTCTAGATGCTCGGCCGATCGTCGGTGTCGTCAGCGCCGTCAGTCGCCGGCTCGGTGTCGTCCTCCGAGTGGGGCCGGGAGTACGAGGACGAGGACACGTGGTACCAGTTCACGGACGTCTACCAGTCGGGCATGGACACTCACCTGCTGCCGACGGTGGACACGGCCATGTCCCTGCGCATGGCCCAGTACCGGCGCACGGGGAGCAGGCGGGACGAGCCGGCCGCGCGACCGTCCATGAAACAACGACTGCAGGTGGTGGATGTCCCGGCCAGGCCCGCTGAGACCGGGCTCGCTTCGGCCGGCCGCGTCCGACCAGCTCTCTGGCAGCTCAAGGACATCGCCGACGATGAAGGCGGCGACGGTCAAGGTAATGCACCGGAAGACGTAGTGCATGACGGAAATGGCAGTGCCATGCGTGACGTGATGTTTGAACCGGATATCACCGTGCATGAAGGGAACAGTGGGTTTTCTATGCAGAATGTAGTGAAACCGGAAGTGCATGTTCCCGGTGTTCCAACACACGGAGAGACGAGCAATGTGCATGAGTGTGGTACATTATGTAATACACTGCCAGATGTAGCAATGCATGACAGAAACACTGTTGTCCCCCTGAGCCATATACTCCGGACGGAAAGTGTGTTCCGGAAGGTGTGTTCGCATGTGTCCCGTTTATCAGTGTATGATAACGTACACATTGATCTTAGCCAAGGTGTGAGTGATGATATTACTAACACAATTTTAACAACGCGAGACCCGGGCGAGAAGTCACTTGGGGTCTTAGTGGGGCCGACAAACAACCCTAGCAGCGGCGTGAACCGCGCGTTACAAATCACCAAGTTCAAAGGGACCGTTCCTCCAGAAATTTGTGAAGCGTTTAGTGGTTCGAGTAGCGTTGCTTCTTCGTTTGACAAAACCAGCGTGTCCACGGACCAGTTTACGTTTCTGTGCCTGGAGAGAAAGAACACCTCGCACGACATGTTCCAGCCGCAGGTGACGTGTGTCATGTACCTGTTCGAAGACACGACGGTTTGTGACAGTTTATCGCCACCTCCGAGTGACATTGACAGCAATGGCGCCAGCGTCGTCGCGAATGGTGTGGCGCCACGACACGAGACGTCGACCACGGTGGTTCCGTCGCGTCAGGGCGCCGCTTTGTGGTGCAAGTCTTCTGGGTTGACTACCGAAGCCCGACGCATTTCCGGTTTGAAGGTGGCGGCGGCCAAGGTGGCGACAGCCTCGACGCCAGCCGCTGAATCCAGAACTGATATCAACGACAACACCACTCCAGTGACCCAGCCACGGGCCACGTCCGTGCCTCGAACAGTGTCGTTGGACAATGCGCCAGAGCAGCCGAAGTTGGACAGAGCGTCACAGCAGCCGAAGTTCTCGCTCATAGCTGATGACGTTATGACTAAAAACCTGAAAAAGTTCCCATTCTTCGCGGCCACTCGCCGGCCGAAGTCAGCCGACGCGACGGAGGACACGGCCCGTCCGACACGACCGCCCGTCGAGACGTTGGCCGTGCTCCTGCGGCGGGGGAAGAGTGAGTGTCTGCGTAGTCTCAACCTGACTTGGTTAGAACGGGTACGACACAGGGGCGTGAGAGAAGCGGCTGTTTGGGTCGGCGTGGCGCTCGGGGCGGCTGTTGGGGTGTTGTTTGCTGTGCTACTGAAGGTACTGCAAGCCTTCGTGGCCAACTCAAACTTAACTCAGGAACATGTGTGAGTAGACATGAGAACTGGAGATAAAGCGCTGGAGTGAAAAAACTGGGAACAATAACGAAATAGTGGACATGGGCATGGGGAGGCAAGGGAGGCACTTGCCCCCTGGACGTGGACTTTTTTTCGAACGTACTGTATATTCGTGAGCTCAAAGTATATGTCTACTTTACATCCTACATATATATATATATATATATATATATATATATATATATATATATATATATATATATATATATATATATATATATATATATATATATATTATATATATATATATTCTTCTTTCTTGCCTCTCCTGGAAAAACTTCATTCTATACATGTTCTGTGTGTGACACTGGAACACACGGTTCGTGATTCGATGTACTGTTCCGTTGAACATCTATCACCCGCACAGTTGTATATCACTGCGTTGGTCCACATGTTGTGTATTTATGGGTGCGTCGCGGTACAATGACGTGAAGTGTTGCATATGTCATGTTAATATACACCAGTATTCATACACCTGTGCTACAAAGGCATTCATCCATCATTTTTGTCTGAGTAACGGAAAAACGGTCCAGTTTCATAAGCAGCCTGGGACGACAGAACTGACAGTCGACTAAGAGCGACATGGAGACCGTTGACGGGCCTGTTAGAATTACTACAATCCGGACGTTCTGCGGTCACATTCCGATCAGTGGTTGTGTTTGATTAATGGGAGAAACTTACAACAAGTGTCGACGCAGCGTTGAGGTGAGGTTCCGACCGATAGTTTACTCACAGCGATGGTCATGGAATGCTCCTGTTCCTATTCAAACACTCAGGATGTCACCTCACCCAGGACTGCGTCTAGGAAGATGGAGAATAAGTTAGACTGAGTAATAAACGGTATATAACATCACCATTTGGAGATTCTTCTTGTTGTTTGTAGTGTAACCGCGTAATATGATCTACCAAATGACTTATAACAGTTGCTACGACCTTGTACAATCATGTCATGATAATATGTTGGTAATGAATCATTACTGTCATTGCACACATTTGACCAGGAATCACACACAAAACTAGATTGGAAACGTTATAGCAGTGAAGTATTAGTCTTTGGTTACTGTAGAGGTATAGACTGTTCACTTAAGATATCTTTACAAGGTACGTTACTGGAATTCAATAACAACTTGACTGTGTTTATTTACGTCAGCTTTTGACCCATTGCACGTAATATATTATATGTTGAAATCTAGCCTCGTGTTTATTAATATATGTTCTACTGCCAAACGAGGACAACCACAAATGGGAGAGTTTCGATTGCTAGTACGACATATAGTAGTCGTAACACAGTTTCTCCTAATAACCGATCCGTAGGCAACCTCCGAGGGAATGGCGTCACTTGCTGAGAGGGACCGAGTATTTGGAACTAATGTTTTGGATTGCCCACATCGCGATTGCATGAACATCACTGTGCTTGGAGTTCGTATTCGTGCGTGTGTCTAACAGAAACCAGAATAAGTGTCCAATACATGAGCGTCGTACGCTGAGACGACCGTGTGGATTCTACAGGCAGTCATGTGTGGATTCTAAGGCAGTCATGTGTGGATTCTACAGGCAGTCATGTGTGGATTCTACAGGCAGTCATATGTGGATTCTACAGGCAGCCATGTGTGGATTCTACAGGCAGTCATATGTGGATTCTACAGGCAGCCATGTGTGGATTCTACAGGCAGTCATATGTGGATTCTACAGGCAGTCATGTGTGGATTCTAAGGCAGTCATGTGTGGATTCTACAGGCAGTCGTGTGTGGATTCTACAGGCAGTCATATGTGGATTCTACAGGCAGTCATGTGTGGATTATACAGGCAGTCATGTGTGGATTCTACATGCAGTTATGTGTGGATTCTACAGGCAGTCATATGTGGATTCTACAGGCAGCCATGTGTGGATTCTACAGGCAGTCATATGTGGATTCTACAGGCAGTCATATGTGGATTCTACAGGCAGTCATGCACACTTGCGTTTTTAAGATGTGTACTGAAATATACTTCCGTCATCGAATGTGTATTTATTGATTGTCCATTTAAATTATGGAATTCACGCTACAACAATATACTATATATATCCAGTCGGTTGTAATAAATATTTTTGTACAGATTTGCCTGACCCACCCAACGAAAATGGAAAACGAAGCTAGGATGGCGTCGATATCGCGATATAACCAGAGATGCCAACCATTACGATTTGGGCGTAATCATTACGATATTTGGCCCTCCATTACGCTATTACGATGTGTCAGTCAATAGTCCCTTCCATACAAAACGTCGTAAGTTAAATTTTCCCGTGACGATATTGGCAACAGCCGTTGTTTTCCAGCTATACCGACCTCGCACAGGCAGTGCCAGCCAATCAACGATCACTGACTTTCTAATTAGTATATTTCTACTATAAATTACGTCAGCTTTACTACGCATTCATTCATGCCAGTGTTCGCGGGAGCGTTTTCCTAAGTTGTTGTCATCATCTTTATGCACGAAATATCGCAATATATAATTCTGATACACACATCTGAAGTACATTGAATTAACATTCTTACATAATCAATATATAGTGAAACATTTATTATCGATCACACTTCGGAAATGCAAAGAAAACGAACTTTGAATCAAAATGTGATATGCCAGAATATCCATTCCAGACTCCCCACAGTGGGAGAGGGGATACCCCCATACACTCCCACAGTGGGAGAGGGGATACCTCCATTCACTCCCACAGTGGGAGAGGGGATACCCCCATACACTCCCACAGTGGGATAGGGGATACCCCCATACACTCCCACAGTGGGAGAGGGGATACCCCCATACACTCCCCACAGTGGGATAGGGGATACCACCATACACTCCCACAGTGGGAGAGGGGATACCACCACACACTCCCACAGTGGGAGAGGGGATACCCCCATACACTCCCACAGTGGGAGAGGGGATACCCCCATACACTCCCACAGTGGGAGAGGGGATACCACCATACACTCCCACAGTGGGAGAGGGGATACCACCATACACTCCCACAGTGGGAGAGGGGATACCCCCATACACTCCCACAGTGGGAGAGGGGATACTCCCATACATTCCCACAGTGGGAGAGGGGATACCACCATACATTCCCACAGTGGGAGATAGAGGGGATACCACCATACACTCCCACAGTGGGAGAGGGGATACCACCATACATTCCCACAGTGGGAGATAGAGGGGATACCCCCATACACTCCCACAGTGGAAGAGGGGATACCCCCATACACTCTCACAGTGGGAGATAGAGGGGATACCACCATACACTCCCACAGTGGGAGAGGGGATACCACCACACACTCCCACAGTGGGAGAGGGGATACCCCCATACACTCCCACAGTGGGAGAGGGGATACCCCCATACACTCCCACAGTGGGAGAGGGGATACCACCATACACTCCCACAGTGGGAGAGGGGATACCACCATACACTCCCACAGTGGGAGAGGGGATACCCCCATACACTCCCACAGTGGGAGAGGGGATACTCCCATACATTCCCACAGTGGGAGAGGGGATACCACCATACATTCCCACAGTGGGAGATAGAGGGGATACCACCATACACTCCCACAGTGGGAGAGGGGATACCACCATACATTCCCACAGTGGGAGATAGAGGGGATACCCCCATACACTCCCACAGTGGAAGAGGGGATACCCCCATACACTCTCACAGTGGGAGATAGAGGGGATACCACCATACACTCCCACAGTGGGAGAGGGGATACCACCACACACTCCCACAGTGGGAGAGGGGATACCCCCATACACTCCCACAGTGGGAGAGGGGATACCCCCATACACTCCCACAGTGGGAGAGGGGATACCACCATACACTCCCACAGTGGGAGAGGGGATACCACCATACACTCCCACAGTGGGAGAGGGGATACCCCCATACACTCCCACAGTGGGAGAGGGGATACTCCCATACATTCCCACAGTGGGAGAGGGGATACCACCATACATTCCCACAGTGGGAGATAGAGGGGATACCACCATACACTCCCACAGTGGGAGAGGGGATACCACCATACATTCCCACAGTGGGAGAGGGGATACCACCATACATTCCCACAGTGGGAGATAGAGGGGATACCACCACACACTCCCACAGTGGGAGAGGGGATACCCCCATACACTCCCACAGTGGGAGAGGGGATACCCCCATACACTCCCACAGTGGGAGAGGGGATACCACCATACACTCCCACAGTGGGAGAGGGGATACCACCATACACTCCCACAGTGGGAGAGGGGATGCTCCCATACATTCCCACAGTGGGAGATAGAGGGGATACCACCATACACTCCCACAGTGGGAGATAGAGGGGATACCACCATACATTCCCACAGTGGGAGATAGAGGGGATACCACCATACACTCCCACAGTGGGAGAGGGGATACCCCCATACACTCCCACAGTGGGAGATAGAGGGGATACCACCATACACTCCCACAGTGGAAGAGGGGATACCCCCATACACTCTCACAGTGGGAGATAGAGGGGATACCACCATACACTCCCACAGTGGGAGAGGGGATACCCCCATACACTCTCACAGTGGGAGATAGAGGGGATACCACCATACACTCTCACAGTGGGAGAGGGGATACCCCCATACACTCCCACAGTGGGAGATAGAGGGGATACCACCATACACTCCCACAGTAGGAGATAGAGGGGATACCCCCATACACTCCCACAGTGGGAGATAGAGGGGATACCACCATACACTCCCACAGTGGGAGAGGGGATACCACCACACACTCCCACAGTGGGAGAGGGGATACCCCCATACACTCCCACAGTGGAAGAGGGGATACCACCATACACTCCCACAGTGGGAGATAGAGGGGATACCACCATACACTCCCACAGTGGGAGATAGAGGGGATACCACCATACACTCCCACAGTGGGAGAGGGGATACCCCCATACACTCCCACAGTGGGAGATAGAGGGGATACCACCATACACTCCCACAGTGGGAGAGGGGATACCACCATACACTCCCACAGTGGGAGATAGAGGGGATACCACCATACACTCCCACAGTGGGAGAGGGGATACCACCACACACTCCCACAGTGGGAGAGGGGATACCCCCATACACTCCCACAGTGGGAGAGGGGATACCACCATACACTCCCACAGTGGGAGATAGAGGGGATACCACCATACACTCCCACAGTGGGAGATAGAGGGGATACCACCATACACTCCCACAGTGGGAGAGGGGATACCCCCATACACTCCCACAGTGGGAGATAGAGGGGATACCACCATACACTCCCACAGTGGGAGAGGGGATACCACCATACACTCCCACAGTGGGAGATAGAGGGGATACCACCATACACTCCCACAGTGGGAGAGGGGATACCACCATACACTCCCACAGTGGGAGATAGAGGGGATACCACCATACACTCCCACAGTAGGAGAGGGGATACCCCCATACACTCCCACAGTGGGAGAGGGGATACCCCAATACACTCCCACTGTGGGAGAGGGGATACCACCATACACTCCCACAGTGGGAGATAGAGGGGATACCTCCGTACACTCCCACAGTGGGAGAGGGGATACCCCCATACACTCCCACAGTGGGAGAGGGGATACCTCCATACACACCCCACAGTGGGAGAGGGGATACCTCCATACACTCCCACAGTGGAAGAGGGGATACCCCCATACACTCCCACAGTGGGAGAGAGGATACCCCCATACACTCCCACAGTGGGAGATAGAGGGGATACCTCCGTACACTCCCACAGTGGGAGAGGGGATACCCCCATACACTCCCACAGTGGGAGAGAGGATACCCCCATACACTCCCACAGTGGGAGATAGAGGGGATACCTCCGTACACTCCCACAGTGGGAGAGGGGATACCTCCATACACTCCCACAGTGGGAGATAGAAGGGATACCTCCATACACTCCCACAGTGGAAGAGGGGATACCCCCATACACTCCCACAGTGGGAGAGGGGATACCCCCATACACACCCCACAGTGGGAGAGGGGATACCCCCATACACACCCCACAGTGGGAGAGGGGATACCTCCATACACTCCCCACAGTGGGAGAGGGGATACCCCCTCTGCAAACACCTTCAACGTTTGCCGCCGGGGCTTTGCCATGACGTCATTACTCCGACTTGTGGTTGACATCACTGTATAACACACTGTATAACACATTGTATAACACACTGTATAACACATTGTATAACACACTGTATAACACATTGTATAACACACTGTATAACACATTGTATAACACACTGTGTAACACACTGTATAAAACACTGGAGATCGGCGGGTTTCCTAGTGTTGGAGTGAAATATGTTTTCCCCGCTGGGCACAAGCAGCCTAAGTGTCAGTCCTCAACTAGACGAGGTTAACGTAGTATTTGGAAGAAAGACAGAAATAATTTTAATGTATCCAAAATACTGCTGCGTTTAATACTATGATTGTTCTAGTTACACATTATGTTCACACACGGATGACACGCACATGCACGCACGCACGCCCGCTCGCACGCACGCACACACATACACGGATTACACACAGACACTCGGATTACACACAAACACGCGGATTACACACAAACACGCGGATTACACACGGATTATACACAGATTACACACAACCACAGGGAATACACACAAATACACGGATCACACACAAACACATGGACACATTATCGATACATGTTAAAAACAATATTTACTGTATTATCGATCTGCATGATAACGCAATAAAAAAACGCAATATAGTCTAACCCACTAAAACAGCATGGCACGGCTTATCAGTGGTTACAAAATGTCTTGCTCTGTCGTAGTAAATTGTATAATACACATAGAGGCACTAACAACAAAGTTTTCTCCTTCACTATCAAGACTGTCACCTACGATAATTACAAGAATCGACGTTGATCAAACACAAATGTTAAAAAAATAATTGTTTTACCACATAATATGCGCGCAGGATCCATCACCTGACATGTCAGGGCAGTGTCGAGACAATCACGGTCCACGACGTTGTAGGTTTCCCGCCGATCTTCAAGGAGAAGATCCGAGACAAGGCGTACAACGTGGGCGACAGCTGCACACTCCGAGTGCACCTGATCGGCCGGCCGCGGCCAGCCGTGTCGTGGTACCGCAACGAGGAACTGCTGACGGACGGAGGCCGGGTGAGAACGGCCAGCTCGGACGACGGTCACTTCTCGCTGACCGTGCTCAGTACGAAGCCCCACGACTTCGGCGTCTACAAGTGCGTGGCCCGCAACCGATACGGCACGGTGACGTGTCGAGCCCGCATGCTGCTCGGAGGTGAGTGCATTTGTTCCCCAACTTAGTTCTGGGGTGTCTACATGAGTTGAACTGATGATGTACACAGTCTACAATAATGAATATTAGTCTAACAAAACCTGATTAATGTTCATTATGTAGATATGCCAGAACATTTCGCGACCAGGGCTGTGATGAAACACACACACACGAATGAACAAACATAGGCTCCTCTCTGATCAGCTTTGACTGAGAGCTTTATGTATTATATCCATATATTGTTTCCTCTTACAAAATGTTCTTTTCACGAATTCTTGAATGGCTGAAGAGATCAATCTCCGCCAACAGTTACGCCCGCAGCGCACCTAGTGGATGGTATGCACCTGGTGGAGCATGCTCACATTAGTGTCTGCTGGCTCGGTGTATTGATGTCTGATTTGGCCACTGTGTCGGCTGCTCACTGTTGTAAACACGCAGGTCGACTTACTGGTTTCAAGTTTTTCTCAAATATTGCCATAGATGCATAGTTATTTCTTACTTGAAGTTTCTCCTGATCCTAGACCACCCTAGTCGACCAGGACGCCCCCACGTGACGAAGGTGTCTAACCGCGAGGCTTACATGATCTGGGAGGAGCCCGAGTCTGACGGCAACAACTACATCACGTCCTATCGCGTTGACTGGCACCGACCAGGTAGGACAACGACCAAGTAGACACTCTGTCATAGGTGTCAACATTACCAGTTTATGGCGGGAAATACCCTGTCACCTCTTGGTCTGGCTTTCCCGCCTTTTGGACGAAATGTCTCGGATTATTTTGTAATTGCCAAAACAACTTTTTATGTAAAATCAATACATTTGTTGCACACGATGCCGTTCGAGGCACGCATATATATATATATATATATATATATATATATATATATATATATATATATATATATATATATATATATAATCGCACATGATACTTTATCAATATTTATAAAATTACAGTTGTTGACGTCGAAGTATCTTGGTGACCTCTCATAGGGTCAAGTTGCTGTAGACGATCTTATGGTACACCAAGCAATCCACCAATCGTCGTAAGCCGGTGTTACAGTGGTATGATATGTAACGGGGGCATTATTTAACACGAACGCACACAATACGAAGGATGGGCAAAACAATCTGACATTGTAAAATATTAAGTAACATGATTTTAGAAGTATAGTTTGGATCCGTAGTTCACCCTTAGCTTTATGTGCACTGCTTTGCAATGGTCGCTTAACCAACGTGGCTTTAGCAACTTTGTTCTCGTAGTTTCTCAACTTATAATGCCAAAAAAAACTTATACAAAACCTTGTAACGTCTGCAGCATCCGTATCTGCACACCGCACCCAGTACATTGCCCGTCATAGCTCATACGATCACAGAAACGTTCAAACACCATGTTTCCACCAGTGTACCCCGGGTCATTCTATGTCACGTGTCGACTGTTGCTAGGTGACGAGCGGTGGACGAACGCCACCTACTGCATCGACGAGTGTGCCCTGGTGAAGGGACTGCGTGCCAGCACCACGTACCGGTTCCGCGTGGCCGCCATTAACCAGTTTGGCACGAGCCCGTACAGCTGGGCGTCCGTCGAGATAAAGACAAAGGACAAAGGTGAGCGGCTGACATCTTCGACATGGAAACGGCCAATGTGCTTAGAGCGCTACTTTTCACAGCCCAAGATCAACAGTTGAAGTTATTCATTAGAAATCACAAGATTGTCTTATTGTACATGTTTTTTCCTGCACACAATATGCTTCCTGCATAATCATACTAAATTTGTAAATGTTGTCGTCTTTTTAGAGACCAATGGTTTGTACTGAAACACATAAAGCAATCTACAGTTGGTTTCTAAAATATCGTAACGAGTTTAGTTCAAATGTACGTCTTAGAAATATGCATGTCAGTGTATGACGAAATAGGTGATTGTAAACCTCTGAACATTTCAACTCTTCATTTATCACCATTGCCAGACTGCGGCGCAAGGTCAGCACTGTACCGCAGACCCGTCCGAAGTGTTGAACATCATGAGCATAGTGACACGTTTGTTGCTTTATGTTTGTCAGGTGCCGAGCCCATTAACATTGACTGCATCACGAAGAAGATCCTGCTGAGGTCTCGTCAGGCGACATCCCGACCGTCCCCGGAGACCAGCCCAGTCGCCTCCCCAGGAACAACCCCCTTCGGCTCGACGGAGGACCTCTCCGGGCTGGCAGAGAAGAAGACGTGCGGCGGTGACGTCGACCGCGAGATTGAGCTCCAGGAAATAGACCCGGAGAAGTTCCTAGAATTCGGCTCAGAGATCTGGCGGTAGGCAACCATACAGACAGTTTATAGATATGGGTCTACGGACAGAATGTTTAGAGATAATTACTGTAGGCTGACTATTTGAATTGCACCATTTAGCAAAAGCTATTATATACAAAGTTGCATACCTGATCAACAAGTTCGGCGTATACACATTTCTGATTCCATAAAACAAATCTTCTTCTTTTCCTTTAGGGGTGGGGGAGTCACATCACGGATTTCTTTCTGCAGACGTTTTCATATCTCTCGCCTCTACCAATTTTACCGACTCTGTTGGTCATAATTGCCTTTTCTAGATCTGTCTTTATGCAAACGTTGGCCTTTCGCGTTTCTTTCAACCACCCTCACGTTGCGTTAAGTAAAGTCATCCATATGTTTCAGCGGTCGTTTCTCGCTCATCCGTAACGTGAAGCCGAAGCAGGGCCGCGGCCAACCGCGGGTCGTCAAGATTATCCCGTACGACCCGCTCCGCCCCGACGACTGTCTGCGGGAGATGGACCTGCTCAAGGCCGTCCGACAGGAACACATCGTCCGCCTCTACGAGGGATACGTCTGGAACGACTTCGTGTTTCTCGTCTTCGAGAAGTTCTACGGCGAGAACGTAGCGAGATCTTTGTCACTGAAGAACAAGTATAACGAGTATCACGTGACGAGCATCATCAAGCAGGTGGGCGCTACCAAAAAACGGTCGCAATTGCTTGGGTCTTTATTTGCCGTTCTCACCAATATTTTAAGTAAATTGTAGTATGGGAAGAGGATAACATCCACATAGCTGTTACTCAGCAAAGTGCTCTCCTCCTCGATGTTTTGCGTCAATGTAATGCCAGAATTGTGTTGCTATAGGTGCAACTGTATTGTCGAGAAATTTAAAAGTGGTAACTGTTATGATATAGTTTTATGCGCTAACCAAAAAAAAAACGAATCAAGAAATCCACAAAAGTCTTTCGAGTATGTGGTCTCAATTCGTACATGTTTAATGTAGTCGTTGGTCGCCAGGTGCTTGACGGGTGTTTAATGTATTCGGTGGTCGCCAGGTGCTCGACGGATGTCAGTTCTTACATCATCGCGGCATCGTCCACCTGAACTTGCAGCCAGACAGCGTGATCATGGTGAGCCGTCGGCGCTTTGACGTGAAGCTCGTCGACTTTGGTCGCAGTCGCAAGATCACGTCTTACGACGGGGAGCCCGTGCCGCGAGAGGGAATGGCCGAGTTCATGGGTACAACAGCGTTTGTCTTTAGCCTATGGCGGCAGTCTGCCACTCGTCGTCATATCTAGTATCATATCTGTAGTGCCAGGTTGTCTGTTTGGACAGCGTTAATGACGTGCTCTGTTGTTTACTGTGGAGCACACAATTCGCATGCGGCGCTTTCAGGCAGTCCAACTTTGTACGTGCTTTAAACCGGCCGACTCCTCGCAGACGGTTCAACTATTTTTCAGTACAATCGCTAGTTGAAGCGTCCTTTAAACATTATTTGCAGGCATTGACCAAGAATCCAGTTGCAGTGTGCGCTGACGTTTTGTCTTAACTTGTGGTGAATATATGTTAGCACAAATAAAATCTGAACGCATAGCTGCATATTGTTTGAATGAAGGTATTTTTGACATGTGTCCACTGGAACAGAAACTCGCTCTCGTGCCATACATTCGGCTGAAACGTTTCCGTTTTCTGATAAAGCAACGTTGCCGCATGTAACGGGCTTTTTGAGAGACTCGCACGCTACACATCCGTCTGTTTGATTTCAGCTCCCGAGAAAGTGGCAAGAGAGGACGTTGGGGTAGCGGCTGACATCTGGGGCATCGGTGTGCTTGCTTTCATCCTGTGAGTCTTATTCCTTCAATCATTCATGCCTTTTCGTCGCCAATCAAGTGCCGCAAGGTTTTAATAATGTCTCCAACACCACCTTTAAAGTCAGACAGGATTACTGTGCAGCAAATGGCAGAAATTCCCTCGCTCAACACTTTGTCAGTCTAAATAATAAACAGCCTATATGCATATAAGAACAACATCCAGACATTGCATTATTCCAGATTTTTGAGGCACAAAATGTGTTGTTGTTCACATTTTTGTTTATCCACACGTTTAAGGAAAGGCCTGTATCCTCAGCACGTTGAGGCTAGGCGGTAGAGACCAAGGAAAGAAAACATTAGCGAACTATCGTGCGCACGCAACTGGAAATATGCAGTTAGCTCGGTCCTACTTCACTGTTTGAATGCACATTGCGGAACTCTGATGGTAATGTCTGACAGACGGTGATGCCTGACAGACGGTGATGTCTGACAGACGGTCATCGTGATCATCGTATGTTGTGTCCCAGGTTGAGTGGAGTGTCACCCTTCTACGCCGACAGCGAGGACGAGATGTGGACCAACATCAAGTCCGTGCGATACGACGTTCACCTGCTGTACCACAACGTCACCAAATACGCCCTCAAGTTCCTGTACCAAACGCTCAGACGCAACCCCAAGTACGTTGTCACTGTTGGCTGTTCTGTAATATTGATATGACTAGAGACCAGGAGACTAAAAGGAGACCAACTAACAGGTTTCCTAATATTAACTGGTTATAAAGATATTGATACAGATAGTTTCGTCAAACTTAAAGAAGGCAGTAGAATAATTGAGCACAAAGCCACATATAACCAAGGAACAGTGTAGGTTGGATACGAGAAAGTATACTCGTTCTCCCAGAGGATGATAAAATATACTTGTTCTCCCGGAGGATTATAAAGTATACTCGTTCTCCCAGAGGATGATAAAGGAATGGAATAATTCATCCAGTGACTGTGTTAATGCTAACAGTATAAATATGTTTACAAAATATAATTGATACATCTGATAAGGGCGTGCTATACGTGGACGAGCCATTGTTGGACTCTCAATAAGTCAACGGCTTCCTTGTCCACTTGTCCTCTGGAGCTTGTGGCTTTGGATGGCAGCCTTAAACCAGGCCAATGGCTTCCTTGTCCACTTGTCCTCTGGAGCTTGTGGCTTTGGATGGCAGCCTTAAACCAGGCCAACGGCTTCCTTGTCCACTTGTCCTCTGGAGCTTGTGGTTTTGAATGGCAGCCTTAAACCAGGCCAATGGCTTCCTTGTCCACTTGTCCTCTGGAGCTTGTGGTTTTGGATGGCTGCCTTAAACCAGGCCAATGGCTTTCTTGTCCACTTGTCCTCTGGAGCTTGTGGCTTTGGATGGCAGCCTTAAACCAGGCCAATGGCTTCCTTGTCCACTTGTCCTCTGGAGCTTGTGGCTTTGGATGGCAGCCTTAAACCAGGCCAATGGCTTCCTTGTCCACTTGTCCTCTGGAGCTTGTGGTTTTGGATGGCTGCCTTAAACCAGGCCAATGGCTTTCTTGTCCACTTGTCCTCTGGTGCTTGTGGTTTTGGATGGCAGTCTTAAACCAGGCCAATGGCTTCCTTGTCCACTTGCCCACTGGAGCTTGTGGCTTTGAATGGCAGCCTTAAACCAGTTAATTCTTTGTTAGTTGATTTACCGAATTGTTAGGCTCAATCTGTTTGAACGCCAGTCTGTTGTGTGCCCGCATGCACGTCAGGTGTTAATGGCAGTCACTTCTGAGATGGCAGCTTCACTAACAACGGAATCATAACTAACTAAAAGGCACACAACGGAGGAGCTTACTCTGGTCATCATGTTTACCCTCAGGCGTCACGGCTGGTTTGTGATAGTGATAGCTCGTAGCTAACAAATTACCCAGCGTATTACCAAATTACTGAAACAGTGTTGCACATCACTGAATTACTGAAATACAAAGGCGTGCACATCAATATTATACTGTGCCAAGTGGAAAAAATAATGCTCCTTTCAAGCTATGCAACTAGTGTTGATCTACCATTTGTGTAGTGTCATTGTTCTTAATACAGATCGTAATTCCTCTGAACCAATCATAGTATGAACCAGCGCGACGTGTTCGGCAATTCTAAATTAGTCTAAATGCCGAGGCTGTTCACTATTACATGGACCACTTTTTCCCATCACGTGCTTCGTAGCTCGTTGGGCCGGACCAATTTTGGAAGTACTGCTTTCCGAATACACTTTCGGAAGCACTGCGACGCCTCTGAACATCAGATGAATAAACAGTTTTGACGCGACATGTTCCTTAGAACTGTATTTGCTAAACTAAACGTCAAATTGTGGACATGTCTAACAATGTGGTACACACGTGTCCTGCCCCACACAGGAGCCGCCTGTCGACGGCGGACTGTCTGGATGACCGCTGGTTCCAATTGAGTCCACACATGGTGAAGTATCGCAAGGCGGCCCTGTTTGCCACGGACAAGCTGCGCGCGTTCGAAGAGAACTACGTGGCCCGTCGCATGGCCGGGGCGGCCCCGTGCAGCAGACTCGTGAAGGCGTACGGCGGCACCGCAGCCGAGTTCACTGACGACACTGACGACGTCTTCACGTCGGCACAGGACAGGTAGTGAGTTGAGTGTTGAGTGACAAATGAGACACAGTGTAACATGATCCCTGTCAACGTGATATAGTAAGTCATCATATGAGCCAGACAGAAAGCGCGATAGAACGAGAGAGCGAGAGAGAGAGAGAGAGAGAGAGAGAGAGAGAGAGAGAGAGAGAGAGAGAGAGAGAGAGAGAGAGAGAGAGAGAGAGAGAGAGAGAGAGAGAGAGAGAGAGAGAGAGAGAGAGAGAGAGAGAGAGAGAGAGAGAGAGAGAGAGAGAGAGAGAGAGAGAGAGAGAGAGAAAGAGAGAGAGAGAGAGAGAGAGAGAAAGGGGGAGAGACGGAGGGGGGAGAGAGAGAGAGGATAGAGAGGGAGAAAAAAAAATGGGGAGAGGGGGAAGCGAGAGAGAGAGAGAGGGGGAGAGGGGGAAAGCGAGAGAGGGAGCGGTGGAGAGGAGAGGGAGATGGAGAGAGACAGGAGTCATGATGTTTATGTCTGTACTGTAATATATGTGAAATCATTTAAATAAGTTTCGCTTCCATTTACAGTTGATGACAGCGTGTTGTGAAGCATTCAGCGAGGCGATGAGACAGAGATAGAGAGAAAGAGAGACACAGAATATGTCATCGCGAAACATTGCAAATATTCACCAGTTGTGCGGAGTCAGTCTTTGAATGAATTCTGTTTGTCCCGTCTTTAATTGTAAACAAATTTATGTTTTTTAGGAAAACCTAGAGTATTTAATGCAGCTGGTGTTGTTTGGTCCCGTTTACATTAAAGATCCAGTGTGGTTTAGGTGCTTACGCTATAGCTGCCACTGACTGGAAATACGAGTATAACAAGAAATAGGGCCTGAGTTAGATAGACGGTTTAGCTTCCCCTGTGTCAGTGCCGTGAATGAAATAAACGTGTTGTTAGCAAACTAACGCGGCGTTTACTATCGTTCTGTTTACCTTTCCATACATCATACCACTAGTCACAACACAAAAATGGGGTTTTACCAAAGACAACAGTTTAAAAAAAGGTATTCTCGTCTACTTAACTTTCGTGTTTTGTTTAGTGTAATCACTCACACCTGCCGTTCTTCGTTCGCGGTAAACGCATGCGTGGTTATAAGTGAAACACTTGAGATCAGATAAATAAAAAGTGCCTACAACGGTCTTGTGTGCAACATATAGATAGATTTTACTGTTAAAACTAGCTTTTTGAAAAGCGGGACATTTCGGCCAAGAGTGGGATCAAGGGATGGAAGAGGAATTTCCCACCTGAAAGAGCTAATGGCCATGTGTCACTAAGACTGTGTCACTAAGACTGAGTACAGCCTGTGTTCATTATTGAAACAACGCAGTCCATGCCCACTACTTTGACTACATCTGCAACCGACCGTGTCAGTGTTGGCGAAATTAAAATATTTTACGAGTGATACACAGCATACATAAGATACACGAAGGTGAAAGTGTCTTACTCGGGTGGAGCTACGGGATACGAGGTAGCTTCGTGGTCGTCGCAAGGTAGCGATAGAGCAGATGCGTAGCGTTGGTTTCGACGTCATCCGACAGGAGCGCCTTTTGTGTGTCGTTGAGTTTCCGCACGAGGGCGCTCCACATCTCCACACGCTGTTTGTTCGTCATGCCGTGCACGAAGTAGTGTTTCACTTGTTTCACGGCCGGGTCCATGTACGCCGCGTAGGCGTCATGGCCGCCCAACGAAAAGTGTACGTTTAGCGGAAGGTATTCTACCCCAATGACTTTGGCTGGCAGTAGCCCTGACACGTAGGCATCGTCGACCCAAAAGAAGGGTGTTTTCAGCGAGGCGGCGTACATCTCGGAGACCATCTCTCGCGAGAGTAAAAACGCCAGCCCGGAGCAGTACTGCGGGTAGTGGCTGCGCCCGATCAACTCCCAGTATTTGATACACCATTTGTAGCACTTCCTCGGGTAGCGCAGTATTGGCATCGAACCTTCGTTGTAAGCAACGCAGGCAATAAGTCGTTTCTTGTCGGTGTTCTTCTCCATGACATCAAGCAGACCAAAGATATTGACGAACGCGTCGTCGTCAGACTTGAGCGCGTACTGCGCTTGCGCACAGTACGTCGAGATCCACTTCAATCCCATGATGCCTTTCAACGTCAGGTTTCGATAATCGTCGTCGAAGTTTCCCTGCACGATGTCGCCGTGTTGGGCAAACTCGGCCCGGAGTTTTACCTGCGTCTCATTGTTCTTCGGCAATCCGAGAAGGAACACGACCCGGCTGTTGTGATATTTCAGCAACCGTCTATTTGCCCATGTCTGCCGCACGAGGTCGCGACGCTCGCTGTTTCCGGGGGCGCTGTGAAGATAGACGATATACTTGAGACTGGCCGCATCAGCGCACAGAAGCGGGTTATGCATCACATAGGACACGTTCGCCGGAAGTAGGTTCTCGTCTGCGCCTGCGCCGTACAGGTCGCCCATGACTTTAAGAAGATCGTCGATGTCAATCGCAACGTGCACCTGAAAAAGTCACTATTTTGCAATCGAATTCGTGATAACATAACAATGAAGTGTTAGT